>VWZY01003287.1:643-34657 GCA_013399075.1 Chloroceryle aenea
TAATATAATCTCCTTTAATAAGTCTACACTGGACATGACTGACCATTTAGGCCATCCAAATGGAAGAGTACGTCAAGGCTTAGAGCTGGGTCATCCACTAGACAAGTGACAGACACTCCCTTTTAACTGTTCTCCCTTCACAAAAGGACGAGAAAGAGAATATGGGAGAGACACTTATGGAATGGAAAACTAAGACAAATTTAATGAAAATTATAACAATTAAATCAAATATATACAAATGTATACAAGACCAATATCGAACCAACCCCTGTGGTGGCAATTACATCACCTCACCACTGATATTCCAGTCCCTTCATCATCTTTGTAGCCTCCATTGGACTCTCTCCAGTATTTCCCTGTCCCTCTTGAACTGGGGAGACCAGAACCGGACACAATACTCCAGATGTGGTCTCACTAGTGCAGTGTAGAGAGGAAGAAGAACCTCCCTTGACCTGCTGGACACACTCTTCTTTATGCACCCCAGGATACCATCGGCTTTCCTGGTCACAAGGGCACATTGTAGTTCCATGGATAACTTATTGTCCACCAGGACACCAAGGTCCTACTCCATGGAGCTGCTTTCCAGAGAGTCTACCCGTAACCTGCACTGCTGTCCAGATCTGTCCAGATCTTGCTGGATGGCAGCACAGCCTTCTGGTGCATCAGCCACTCCTCCCAGTCTGGAATCATCAGCAAACATACTAAGGATACACTCTATCCCTTCATCCAGGTCATTGATGAAGATGTTGAATAAGACTGGACCCAGAACTGTCCCCCAGGGAACACCGCTCCTTACAGGTCACCAGCTGGACTCTGCACCACTGATCACAACCCTCGGAGCTCTATTGTTCAGACAGTTGTTATAGTAGTTTCAAGTTTATCTTTGGGAAGAAGTCTCCTTTACAATTTCTGTCTTCTCTTTTTATTTGTACTTGCCAAAATGCCTTTGATNTCCTTTAATAAGTCTACACTGGACATGACTGACCATTTAGGCCATCCAAATGGAAGAGTACGTCAAGGCTTAGAGCTGGGTCATCCACTAGACAAGTGACAGACACTCNTTATAGTAGTTTCAAGCTTATCTTTGGGAAGAAGTCTCCTTTACAATTTCTGTCTTCTCTTTTTATTTGTACTTGCCAAAATGCCTTTGATATTGTTACCAAGACTTTACAGTGCTCCCTAAGAGCAAAAGCTAATATAGCCATAGTCATTTTATGCTCTGTGAATGGCCAATTGTTCACCCTAGAGATTTTTTAACCCTCACTAATAACAGCCAAAAGCATTTAAAATAAGGAAAAAAAAAGCACTTGAAAGCTTGTCATTTTCTGCCAAATACTTTACACAGAAAAATGGATTTTGTTAATACCAGTTCTCCCAAGTGTCTCAATTACCTGAAAATACTGCTTAGTTTAAATGCTACAAGCGAATGTTAGGAAAAAAAACAGTGAAAGCTGCCAAATCTAAAATTGAGAAATCTTATTATGACTTATGGATAGCTCAGCCAGTCCCTAATGACTGAGCCTAGGGAAGGAACATCTGGACACCACTGCACTTGTTCATGGTTGCTACTTGTTCCCAGATTGATCACAGCCCTGAAAGCACTCGCTGCAGGGGGACTGTTCAGGTAAGTGATGTTGGGATGTATGTAAGGGTTTGTATAAACGAACAGAAGCTGGTGCTTAACAAGTACTTTAATTTAGCAAGCTGGATACTGGAAAAAGGGCAGCCTTCATTTCCCTTTAAGCATGGATGATTCTCATCACATCTGATCTTCTGTGAGGACTACCTGCCAATTTGGACCTGGTTCCTCTGGCACTATTTTTTGGAAAGGTTCAGATTAAGGGTCAGACCCTATCTTCCCAGTCAAGCTGTAACAAAGCCATCACTGACCCCTGTGATGACTGCACACACTTCCACAATGAATCACTATCTCCTTGCAGAATCCTTAACAGCCATTCGCAACAGCAAGGACAATGTTTGGCAAAGGTCATCATGTTAAGCCCTTGCATGTGTTTCCTTTTATTTTATTTCACATATGAGTTCTGAGACATAATCAGAGATGAGCCCAACCTCCAGCATGGGGCAGTACTCTAGCCACAGGCACAGTTCTGTAATAGAAGTCAGCCCAATACTGTAAATGTAATGAAAGCTGAGTATGACTCTCATCAGGAGTTCTTGTGGAGGCAACAAGAATTACTTGAAACAGACAAATCTTGCTTACTTTTTGACTTGTGTAATTACATTTAATTAATAAAGCAAGTGGGATTAGTGCCTTGGTATTACAAGACAGACCTTGTATTTCATTGACATATGCCTGTAACAGTAGCTACAACTCATCTGCCAGTTATTAGACATTCTCATGAATCTCTCATAACAAAATTGGCATACCTCAGAGAAGGATAAAGCTAATGATCATCGTATGATCATCATAATGATCATAATGAGAAACAAAACCTACTGCTTTTCAACCAAGGAGATATTTTCATTATTCTTTTTAAATATTACAGATTGAATCAGTTCATTTCTGGATAAAATCTCAATCTAACCCACAGTCTAAGCAGTGTGATTTTCTCAGACTGATAAAAAAGAAGTGGAGCTCTGGAGGCTTCTGTGGGGAGGATTCAACAGCCTTTGAAGATCTCAAGTTTGTCGCTGAGATACAGGTTGTTAATTTAAGCCTTCAGGCTACAGGATGAAACAGCCTGGTAAACTAATTTTCTGTGGTTCTGTGACGAGCTTGTTTTAACTGCCTTTGTGCCCAGTTCTACAGAGTGGCACAAGATCAGCCTGCTTTCCTGATCTGAAGATCAAATGCCCATTCACACGTTAGGGGGTGGGGTGTCAACTGTTAATACCCACACTTTAATTTACTCTCTGGGATTCACAGCAGTTCTACATTTTCATTTCCTCAGATGAACTAATTTATCTTAATGTGCCTTATTAGTTTCATTACAGGGGAGTATTAGGGAGGTATGATAGCATGTGATAAAAAAGCTCACATTTTAGGCAAGTACAGTTTGTCCAACATCCTGAGGTTTGCTTTTCCTTTCTTGGTTTTGACAAATTTATGTCAAGTCTACTCTCTGGACAGCTCTTGCACTAATATTACTGTGCTAGTCGCATACTAATACAGAACATGTAGTACCATGCAGTACTCTGTTTATGCTGTTATGGAATATAAAGTTAAAACATCTACATATGTTACATTGTAAATCACAGGCAAGTCTGCTGAGTATTTACAGAGATTGATTTGGCTTTCTAAAGTTTTTTAGATTTGTAATAACATGGTATAACTTGTAATAACTTTCCTATGTATATTTAGTATAAGCAAAATGCTCTCCTAAGAAGAGGACCAACAAAACCTTGCGTGGGCTGCTCAAATCCTGTGTAAAACCTAGTTTCAGGAATTAAGATTTAGAGGGAGTGGGTGGTATAATGAGCCTCTGCAGAGGGTGAGTGTAGCTGTATGAATATCTGTGTGACACTGAGAGCGTTTGTTGCAACATCTGCAGGCATACTTGAGCATCATCTCATTTCCCTGAATGCATACCTATGAAAAGGAACTCATGGAAATAGTGGCTTTAGTGTCAGCTAGATGAATCAGATGGGCACAAGATACCTATTCTGGCAGCTACATCACACAGTAAAGGTTGTGCTTCTGGGTCTTGGCTGCTTGATTCTCACCAGACTAGCTGGATTGACATGCACATGGCAGCTGGAATCTGGAATCATCTCACTGGTTGTGGTATAATTTGGTGACATGCTTATGGCTGCCCTGGTTTGAGATAAAACAGAATCAATTCTCTGTTCAGCGACTGTAATTCTCAGCCCAGTCTCTTGTAAGTAACTTCACTTTCTGAAGTTAACGGCAGTGTCTGCTTCCAGCAGTAATAAAATTCAGTTTTTAATTATGACCAAGGATTGGTGTGGGCAGAAAAGCTCTTGCTTATATTTTCTCCTATGGAGATCAAGGTCACTGCTAAACCTTGTGTACCACACTGGGGTGCCATAAGTGAAAGGGTCATAAGTAAGTAAAAAAGGCTGCACCTGCAAGGAGGAATGGACAGGACAGGTCACCCAAACATGACCAACAAGGGATCCCATTCCATATGTCTCATATTCAGTATAAAGCTGAGGGATCAAACAGGTCAAGGGTCCTTTTCAGTGGCCAGTGTCTAAGGAGGAGTCTGTCCAGTCTTTTGTCTTTGATCCATATGTTCCTGATTCTAGCTCCTTTTTCCCAATGAGTCCAGTCTGGGAGTTCCCCAATACCCACCCTGAAGCATTGGTGGTGGCATGATAATCATCAGGGTTGTTCAATATTGATTTTGTATGTATTACAGTATATAGTTCATTATTTTTCTTATTAATACTTTCTTATTTTCTTTTTTATTGTTACTGTGTAGGGGAAATTCCTTGTTGAACAAGGAATTGCGATGGCCCTTTAAGGACTGGACAACCCTGACTGTGAGTCCTGAGTGTTGTTAAGATCACTGTGAAGGGCAGCAAGGGGGGGAAGCCTGGCACTGAGCAGGCAGGAGAGTGGAATGTGAAGGAGCTGTATTATCTGCAAGAGAGGTGTGTACAGAACATGTNGGTCTTGGCTGCTTGATTCTCACCAGACTAGCTGGATTGACATGCACATGGCAGCTGGAATCTGGAATCATCTCACTGGTTGTGGTATAATTTGGTGACATGCTTATGGCTGCCCTGGTTTGAGATAAAACAGAATCAATTCTCTGTTCAGCGACTGTAATTCTCAGCCCAGTCTCTTGTAAGTAACTTCACTTTCTGAAGTTAACGGCAGTGTCTGCTTCCAGCAGTAATAAAATTCAGTTTTTAATTATGACCAAGGATTGGTGTGGGCAGAAAAGCTCTTGCTTATATTTTCTCCTATGGAGATCAAGGTCACTGCTAAACCTTGTGTACCACACTGGGGTGCCATAAGTGAAAGGGTCATAAGNGCTCCCCGTAGGGACCTTCTTCATTACTGTTTCATTAAAGGTGTTTTAGGGTTTTTTCCAAACCATAAGTCTTTCTCNATGGACAGGACAGGTCACCCAAACATGACCAACAAGGGATCCCATTCCATATGTCTCATATTCAGTATAAAGCTGAGGGATCAAACAGGTCAAGGGTCCTTTTCAGTGGCCAGTGTCTAAGGAGGAGTCTGTCCAGTCTTTTGTCTTTGATCCATATGTTCCTGATTCTAGCTCCTTTTTCCCAATGAGTCCAGTCTGGGAGTTCCCCAATACCCACCCTGAAGCATTGGTGGTGGCATGATAATCATCAGGGTTGTTCAATATTGATTTTGTATGTATTACAGTATATAGTTCATTATTTTTCTTATTAATACTTTCTTATTTTCTTTTTTATTGTTACTGTGTAGGGGAAATTCCTTGTTGAACAAGGAATTGCGATGGCCCTTTAAGGACTGGACAACCCTGACTGNACCCCGACATAGGCCTTTGTCCTGGACATGGGATATTCTATGGCTCTACCCAACCACAGGCATGAGAATCAGCTCATTTTCAGCATCATGACAAGAAAGCAAAAGCTGAGGCATTGGCCCATATCACTCTCACTCTTGACTCAGATCACCTTTTCATGGTGGAAGCTTAAGTTACGTGGTCCAACATTGTCTGTATAATGTTAAACACTCTGTATAATATTAAACACTTTTTATAATCTAGATACCATCTTGCAGCTGTATTCTCAGAGAAGACAGTGTGTACAAATAATATAGTCACTCTGAATTCTCACTAGCTCTTACACCGTAAAGGGCCAAGTCTTCTGCTTGTTCTACTTGTTCAGCTTGGATGTAAGAAAAAAATGCAGAATGATGGCATCTCAGTCTCATGGAACTGAATATCCTTATGCAGCTCAAAGCCCAGTGGTTTAACTTTTGCTCCAGAAGAAATACCTTTTGTATTCTTCTATACAGTATAGGGAAGAAATGAAGAACCAAGGTAATACACTGTTTCATAGTGGCATATCATTATTCTTCAAGTTCTTAGCCTACACTGGTGAGCAATAACCTCCTATTTCATGCAGTTTTATTGTAGAGGAAGGAATAGTGGTGGTCATCATCCTCTCTTTCAACCTTCATGTCAAACAGGAAGGTTATACAGAAAATTAGAACAGGTTAATTTTGTCTCCACTCTCTTTGTCACAAAAAAAATGTTGTGAATCATACATCAGTTTATGATGGGGATCACAAATCAATTAATTGAATTATATGACAGGATTACCCACAATAACAGGGGACTGGATTTGATAACTGAATAAGCTTTTTCCACTCTGCTTACTTTCCTGCTCAGTGATTTAGCCCATGCACTGTCTGGTCTGAATTTCATGGGATTTCTCCACATACTCAGTTTACATGAGAAGCTGTATATACTGAATAAAAGGTTCATTAAACATCGGAACTTCCTGGCCTTTTCTTTGCCTTCACTCTTTCCCTTTGATAGCTGAATATACTGCTTTACTTACAAAAACCAAAGTGCCCTGGCAGGAGGGAGGCATAACACAAGCACGTGCCCTGAATACTGAGAGTCATGAGTGCAGCTCTGGCAGCCCATCTTATTCTCAACCCTCAGCACCTCTGCCACCAGCATGTCTGCAGGGCTCATCAGGGCAGACTTAGTACGCATAGCAAACACCCTGTACAATGGTGCAACTATGCAAAAATTATCTTCCGAGAAGTGAGCTCCTTCTGTGCTTAATTGGAATGTAAGGACGTGAGTCTTACAAAAGAAAATGCTAATAGTCTCTGCCATTCTGGTCTTTGCCTCTTCGGCCTCTTTTCCCATCTCTTAAACCCGATGATACCTGTTTATATGTGTTTGGTGAACCCAGCAATCTTGAACATTCTGGTCTAGATTAATTTTTTTTTGGCTGAGGTGAGCAATGTGAACAAAGCTTTGTATGCAGATCTAGAGGAATCTGAAGGTTGATTTTAAACTTGAAGCTAGGTTACAAGGATAAAATGACAATGCATCTATCTGTTTTAGCATGGAGCTCTCACATATCCATAGAAGCATTTTGCTTAAGTGCTATAAAGTGAATAAATCCTGCATTATACACTATGAATTTATGACTATGCACACACATACAGCCACACACACTGTATTTCAACCAACAATAAAAGCCTCTTACTACTGAAAGAACTATCAAAGGTCACAAAGCCAAATGGGATAACAGCATTAATTAAAGCTTTCTGTTTCTCCACTTCCCCAGCACCTCTTTCACAATGGGCTTAACAATGTGATATTTTCATGCGAGTTTTACTGTAATTGTAACGGAGCCAAAAACATTAAAACACATCTAAAAAAAACCCTTGGATCCTCATAATTTACTGTGATATCACAACAGTGATTTTTTTACACACAACTCTTAATCTACTGTATTTTAGCAAGCATTCTTTGATGCCATTAAAGAACCTTTATGAATTTAAGAGGTTCACTGTTAATTATTAAGCTTCAACATTATAAATACTTTTTTATAAAGACTGCTTCTTACTGGTGCTTTAATAATTTTAAAACATAATGACAAATATAAAGCTGAACTTAATATCTCATATCATCTCTTTGTAAAATAGTGCATTTTCCTAGCAGCAATGACACTGTTCGAGATTAATCTGTTCTGCCAGCATACCTGCAAGAGCCGAGCTAGTCTAATTGCTCCGTTGTATCAGAACATTTTACACTAATTTTGGGGAGTTCACTACCCAGGTATTATGTTCCACCACAACTTTCTGGCACACCCTCTGGCTTTAAGTGGGGAAATAAGCTTTTAACACTAACATTGAAGGAATAAAAGCTGAGTTTTTCAAAGCTTGTGTTCTGGGTTGTAACTACAAGCTGGGGTTCAGCATAGTAAAATTTGCATTTCTCTGCATGTCAGAGGCGGATGCACAGGAGAAAGGATTCAGTCCCAGATAGTAGGAGACTTGGAGATGCTTCTTGGATCCTGCCAGTATTATCACCAGAAGAATCAGCACAACTCCCAGCTGGTTTCATCCTGCTGAGAAGTCTTGCATCGGCTGGACCTGACATTTCCAAGAGACAGGAGCTTCCCATTCTCTTCCTTCTCTGCCTGCATGAATCTACCACCACTAGGAAGCCAGCTGCATGTGAACTTCTGTGCAAATTAAATAGAATTGCTGCTGGAACTACCATAAAAAATGGAATTTAGTGAAACTTCTACTGCTAGTTTCCTTTAATAGGCTCATAAAACATAGGCTTTTTAGTGAAATTACAGAAAGACATAACATGTCTTTTTACCTACTTTCAACTGCTGTCAAATTCACCAGAGCACAGAGGATGCTTTCTGATGTGGTACACACACATGTGGCTCTCTCAGTGTGGGTTACAGGTTATCATGCTAAGCAGTGATATGCCCATGCCCACTTAGTATTCACCACATCTGGCTAGGGAGAAGAACATTTATCTGTTTTGTCTCTTTGTCAAGCCTCTGGCCAAAATCAAGGGAGATTGATTCCTTTTCATTGAAGAGAAGGAGTGGGCTTACTGACCAGCAAACAGAAATGGAAAACAATTTAGAATTTCATGTGTTGCACTAAGTGTCTGGAAAAAGTCACTCCAGTTCCAGGGTCCTTTTCTGACAAGCAATCCTTGAAATAAAATATCAAGCACTGAAACCATTTTCTTCATTTTCCTAATGAATTCAAAAGTAAAACTACTGAGGTCAGTAATGGGATTAGGTTCCAATTGATCTGAAAAAAAATCAAACTATTAGGATTTCTTTTGACATATTGACATATTTTCTAGAAGTAGGAAGTGATAAGAGTTTCACCTAAAACTATACAGCACTAGAGTATTATTCCTCTGCTTCACATAGGAAATGGGTTCAATGTGATTGTGTGAGTTGTATATGCTGCAATCACTCACCAGTTCTGCTTCACAACAGTGATCTGTAATGACAAATTTGAAGATATCACTTCCCCAAAATACCTTTTTTGCACCTGTTGGTTCTAGAATAGCCTGGCTTCAGCTCTATATCTAGCTTTTTTCCTTGAAACACCCAATTAATGTCTGTTAAGGACCAAAATTTATCCAGTCTTCTCTCAGGTAAAAATCTTGCTGACCTCCAGGAGACTGTCATTGCCATCAGGTGGGCAGCACTGCTCCCTTGTTGTGGGATAAGGAGCCATGCTTTTCATTCATAATAAAATGTAATAAAATAAAAAGTCTCTAAAGAAACCCAGAAGTGTTTTGAAGATCAGACAGGAGTGGGATTCAATTTCATGCCATGAACAGTGTGCACGCTGCATGCTTTGCAGGTTTGGGTACACAGGAGTCTTCTGCAAACAACTTCAATAGTATGAAATAAAATGATGGGATGACAGGTCCTGCTCAAAAACTTAGAGTAAATGGGGTTACATCAGGCTGGAGGCCAGTAACCAGTGGGGTTCCTCAGGGCTCAGTTTTAGGCCCACCGCTCTTTAATGTTTTTACAAATTATCTGAATGCAGATCTGCACTGTTATCCCCTACAACCTGCATGCAGCAGACAGGCCTTGCTTTGCCCTGACACCGTCTGAGAATGTGAGACACTCTCACATGGCTTTATTTTGCTTCATGTCACTGAAAGACTGATGTTCAGCCTTTTTCTCCATGTTAATTCATGAATGACTAAGTTTACTACCTCCACTTTGGAAGGAGGAAAATTTTATCTTCTCTACCCATTTTGATACAAAATCCCATCCCAAAATGCAAGTTAAGGGCACAACTGGAGCAGTAGCTTGGAGATAAAAAGGACACCCAATGTAATCTGAATCATAGAATTGTTAAGGTTGGAAAAGACCTCCAAGATCATCAGGCCCAACCTTTTACCCAACAATTCCATAACCACTAGACCATGTCACAAAGCACTTCATCTACACATTTTTTGAACACCTCCAGGGATGGTGACTCCACCCTGGGCAGCTTGTTCCACTGCTTAACTACTCTTTCAGTAAAGAAATTCTTCCTAATATCTGATCTGAACTTCCCCTGTCACAAGACAAGGCCGTGTCCTCTTGTCCTGTTATTAGTTACTAGGGAGAAGAGGCCAACACCAGCCTCACTACAACCTCCTTTCAGGTAGCTATAGAGGTTAATAAAGTCTCCTCTCAACCTCCTCTTCTTCAGGGTAAACATCCCCAGCTACCCCAACCTCTCCTCATAAGACATGTTCTCCAATCCCCTCAACAGCTTTGTTGCTCTCCTCTGGACCCGCTCCAGAACCTCAATGTCCTTCTTGTACTGTGGTGCCCAAAACTGGACACAGTACTCAAGGTGAAATCTTATGATTGCCAAGCACAGGGGCATGATCACTTCCTTCCTCCTGCTGATCACACCATTTCTGATACAGGCCAGGATGCCACTGGCCTTCTTGGCCACTTGGGAACACTGCTGGCTCATGTTCATCTGGCTGTCCACCAACACCCCCAGATCCTTTTCCACCAGGCAGCTTTCCAACCATTCATCCCCAAACCTATAGCATTGCCTGGGGTTGTTGTGACAGAAGTGCAGGTCTTTTGCTCTTATTAAGCCTCATACAATTGACCTCAGCCCATTGATCCAACCTGTCCAGATGTCTCTGTAGAGTGTTCCTACCCTTAAGCAGATCAATACTCTCACTTAATTTCATGTTGTCTGCAAACTTACTGAGGGTGCACACAATCCCCTCATTCAAATTATTGATAAAGATGTTAAACAGGTCTGGTCCCAGCACTGAGCCCTGGGAAACACCACTTGTGACTGACCACGAACTGGATTTAACACCATTTACCACAACTCTCTGGGCTTGGCCATCCAGACAGTTTTTAACCCAGTGAAGAGTCCACCTGTCCAAGCCATAAGCTGCCAGCTTCTCCAGAAGAATGCTGTGGGGGACTATGTCAAATGCTTTACTAAAGTCCAGGTATCCACAACATCTACAGCTTTTCCCCCCATCTACTAGGTGGGTCACCTGGTCATAGAAGGAGTTAGGGTTACATCGGGTTAGTCAGACAGGAACTGCCCTTCACGAACCCATGCTGGCTGGGCCTGATCCCTTGGTTGCTCGGCACTTCTTGTGTGAGCACACCCAAGATGATCCCTTCCATAATCTTGCATGGTACCAAGGTCAGGCTGACAGGCTTGGAGTTCCCCAGATCCTCCTTCCTGCCCTTCTTGTAGATGGGCCTCATATTGGCAAGCCTCCAGTTGTCCTGGACCTCCACTGTTAACCAGGACTGCTGATAAATGATGGAGAAGAATGGCTTGCAAGTGCCTCCACCAACTCCTTCAGTACTTTCGGATACTGTCTGAGGTGATTAAATAATTGTAAGAGAAGAAAATACGTTACTTTATCTGTGAGTGGTATAGCTGCCCTTTCCTGTCCTGCAGCAATTTGGCATTGCCATCCAGGCCTATGACAGCTCTCGCCTGGATTATTTTTCTTTATTTATGCCAGAGTAAGAAGCTTAGTCATATCAGCTTTGACGTGGATGAGAGATGGCAGACAGACAGTTACGAGGTAGGACAAGCCAAGGGGAGCCTATTATGTCAGTACTCTGCCTTTTCCTCTGATTACTTACAGTCTGCTCTACAACAGGGTTTTGATGCTGTTCTTAACAGGGTAAATGTGCGGGGCATTTAAAAATCATTTCCTTACCGAAAATCCCGGAAACAGATGCGAGTATCCTGCAGCCTTGAAAGCTGTCCTGAGTCTAGCAAAAATGCAGCCTTCCCAAGCTCTGAGACAGCTTCTCTCCTAAACAAGCAGGGCCTAAAATAGAAGGCTGTGTTGATTTGGGAAAGACTGATTGGTTTCTTTTCTCTGAAAACAAATTACTTTTGTCATTTGTTTGGGTTTTTTGGGTTTTTTGTTTTTTTTTTTCTTTTTTTTTTCCAGTTATTTAAAACACTTCCTTGTATTTTTGGAGGTTTTTATTAAGAAAACAAATTTTCCTGTGCCTACAGCAGACAAAACACAGAAATTTTATTGCTGAAGATAAGGGAAAATTGCTCTGTTTGTTTGTCAGCCTCTTACACCATATACCAGGGTGGTTTTTTTTTCCTAAAACTTTTTACCCTATTAAAACATATTTTCTCTTCAAAGTTTTGATGATAAAATATTCATGCACGTCATTCAATGATAAATTTCACAGTATCTCCTACCATCTGCCTCACTGAAAAAGATTTTCCCCCTATGAAGACTAAAAATATAAACACAGAAATGCAGATTTCATGTCAGCAAGTTCTTCTCCAGAGATTAGGAACTATTTGCATGAGCAGGGACTGTTAGCTTGATTGTATCTTAATATTGAACAGTCCCTAAATTGCTGATTAAATAAAGTCAGACAAGATACAGATGGACTGATTTTTATTTATATATTGTATATAATTAAGATCATATGAAATCTGAAGGAGCTATAAGAATACAAATCTATGTAAATAAAGAAATCAGATTTATGCAAATAACTGACTTGGGGCATGATGAAAGGAGTTTCTTGTTAAGTTAAATGAACTGTTTGACCTGACAGATCTTGTTTTGGAGGGTTTTAACACTGCCTTAAACCTTCATGTATGAATTCACTTTTTTAAGCAAAATACAAGTCACAAACATTTACTGATTGGCCAATATTTTAATCCCAAACTATTTCAAGTTGATCTGAATTTTAATTTCCTTTTTTCTTCGTCCTTAAATACCAGTTATTTGCTCTGGCAACTAACTGATTTACTGGAAAACAACTTGCTGCAGGAATGAGAGCTGTAACATTTTAGGTTCAGTGCCTCTCACTTTAACCAAAAAGACTGAGGACTTGCACTGTAATATTGCATATGAAACAGGAGTCAGTGCAGAAAGAGGAGGGTAGGGAAGATGGGATTTAAGTCCCAAACAGAAGTCTAGATGATGTGGAAACACAATATTTGGAAGAAGGTAAGTGTTGTCTTACCTGACCCTCAGTGACAGTTGCAGAACAGCCTTGTAATGTTTTCCAGAGTCGAAAACCTGACCAAGTGCATTTGATGTATGCTGAGCAAAAGAGAATAATTTCAAGTGACCCATTGTGCTACAAAACTCACCTGGGTCCCAGGAATATTCTCAATCTGCTCAGTGCCCAATGTTGTAGTTAAGGCCCGGCGCTTGGAAGATCTCGCGATGTACGGAAAGACAGGGACAGTTACGTAGCCAGTAGCATTTGATTTATGACGCTAGCAGACGGATGTGATGTTGTAAACCAAAGCGTAGCATTTGATTTATGACGCTAGCAGACGGATGTGATGTTGTAAACCAAAGCTATATAACACGGTGTTTCCCTGTAATAAACGCCATTATCGTCCACCACATTGGCGTAAGCGTGTAATAGGCGGGTGCGGACAGAGCTAGCTGCGAGGTTACGGCTGGACCCCGGGTCACGCATGTGGTTGACTGTACCTCTAAATCTGAGGTAAAGAACAACCACAGCCCAAGAGCAAGTATGAGACTTATTTAGTCAGTTAAATGAAAATTTGGACTTTAGGCCTCAATCTAGCAACAATTTTACAATTGATGAACTCTATTACTGTGTCTAAAAGTCTTGATCGGTTTGGGATTCCTCAAGGTTGTAAAGTCAAGGATGCGTTTGCAGAAATGAAGCTGAACAATGCACAAGCTGCATTGGCAGGAAAGGAAGAAATGAAGCCTGATCTTTACACCTATGAAAATACTCAGAAATCATGTTGCTTGATAGAATATGTGGTACTTAAAATGTAACTGCTATATTGAACTCTGTTTGTCTGGAGTAAAATAACTTCTCAGCCTGGTTGATTTGCCATATAAATAGCTGCTACTTACAGAATATCTCCTAATTTTCCATCTTGTCCTTTTGCTGAAGTGGTGACAGAAGTAGATGTCTCAAATCACTTGATTCCGAGAGTATTCCAACTTCGGTATGTCCACATATAGCAGGGATATGAGATAGTCACTATTGGGACAGTTAATAAAAAGTATTAGTCCATCTTTTAGAAAGCCCTAAGGAAAGTTAGTGTGTGAAAGCCTGTTGGCTATTTCTCATTTAACAGTTGATTACATGTGTTTGGAAACTTAAAGTTCCACTGCCGTAACAGGCTAAATGAAGTTGTTGGTTTTCAATAACCTTAAAAGCAGAACTCCTGGTGCAATTATTTGGCTTGAGATGGTCTGGCAATAAGCAGTAATTGCTAATCAGGACAGCTAACTCCCAGCACTGCACTTCTGCTGTTCTGTCTGACTCTGCACTGCAATACTTCACTTCTTACTGGGGTTGTGGAAGCATAGTGTCTTTCCCTTGGGTAAACTCAAACTGGGAAATGTATGTATCTTAGTATGATTAACAATCTGTTCCACACAAGCATGAAGAAAAAATGAAACACTGAACAGCTCATCCTAACTGCTGCAGACACCACCACCCCCAGCAAACTTCTCCACAGGCAAAGGAGGGGTTGCTTAAGAGCATGTAGAGCAGCTGAAAGAAGTTGTGTGGTTTCTGTTAATGAAACCTGTCTCTGAAGAGAAGCAATGGTTGGAACACTAAAGTGCAAAATATTTTTCATTCTATGCAGGTATTCCACAAAATAAAGATGATGATAGTATTTTTTCAGTGAAAGAGAGGTAGTGGATTAAGAAAAAGAAGACAAAGAATGAAAAAAGTAAATTACAAAGTTCCAATGTTGACATTTTCCAGACAAATATAAGCATCAAAGGATTTTCAGTGATATGGATTTTCTACCGGTTGTTTTAAAAATGCTAAATGCAGAGTCTTTTGTGTTTATACCAATGTTTCGAAGAGGCACAAGGTATTGTTTTATGATGAATCATCATCAGAAAACAACAGAATCTGAGAGGCTTGTAAACATTGCTGTTTGAGATAAAAAACACTGATACATTTTCCCTAGACTTTATCAACTTTACTTCAGAAGTGATGATCTTGAAGTGGAGAAAAGGGAGATTTTTCATTTCTAGGAAAAAAAAAAATCTTAATTTATAGCACTGTTTCTCAAACATTTTGCAAATTCTTCCAAAATAAAGTCCATGTGCTTCCATGGGAATTATTCCATCGTTCCGTGGTCTTACGTGTGACTGATAATCATTATGTTCACCCTTCTGCTTTTCTGAGAGACCAGAAATCACTGATCTAGACTTAATAACACTCTGCATTCCTTCTGTTTTCACACTATCTTTTTCCTACTTCCACAATCACCCTTTTTGAATTCTGCTCTGCCACAATGTTTTTTATTTTGGCAAGAGGATCATTGAGGTCCAAAATGAAAAATCAGAGCATTGGGTGATACGGATTTCCCTATCTTTCATTCTTGTTCTAACAATCTTCTTTCCTGTGCTACATAATTGCTTCTCTGTGGTGTTCTGCACCAAGCAATGTTCACATAGAATTAATTTAAAAGTACTTGGGGGATGATCCCTGAACTGAGCTTCCGTTGCAGCACTGAATCATGAACTACATTAATTTATACAAGCTGAATTACCTCCATTTGGGATTGGGGGAGGGAATAGCAAACACACAATGTATCTCATCCTTGCTAGAAGCCTGAATCTAGGTTGCTCCATTTATGAGGGCTAATTTTTCTAAATGTGTCTGGTGCTTCCGATTTCACATAAAAAAGAAGAGGAGGTATTATATGGTGATCATCCTTAGCTCTTCTCAAAGCAAAATGCCTGTATGAAAGTTTTTTGTGGAGATGTTGCCATCTGTAGTTAAGCAAATGCAGGTATCTAGGGTTCCAGGTAATGTGAAGTGGCAAAGTGCTGTAGTAGACTGTAAAACTGAATTTTAAGGTAGAAATAGTTGTTGTTGTAACAATTTCTAATGCATAAAGTTATAGTCCAAAACAACATGAACTTGAAACCATAAATAAAATGTCACACTAGAAGCTGTGTCCAGCATAATTATTTGGAGAAAATAAGGATGAGGATTTGGGGTAAAATGAGATACATAGCATGATGCCTTCAAGCAGACCCAGGCTCATTTGAAGATAGACCGTGGAAAAAGAAAACTCATTCTTAAGAGCCATGAGTTTGTCATACAGGAACATGCATTTTATTGCTTTTGTAAGCTCTTTGCCATTCCAATCATGTTTCTGTTAATAATACCTTTTTAATAATTCTGCTGTTATGTAGTAAAAGTAATGCTTGAAAGAAAAATTAAAAAAAAAATAGCTGGTCTTGCAGGACATTTAATTCCTGAAGCACTTAACGAAGCAAGAAAATTATTTTGCCCCATTACAGTGCATTGTAGAGAGTTAAAACAGGCACTCAAAATCCAGAAAGTTTAAAACTAAGACATGAATTTGAAAGGGTACGGGTAATACCTGTAAACAAAATTTGCTTTTCAGCCTAAATGTTGAATCTTGACTGCTCAATTTGCCTCTGATTTGTAGGGAGAAGAGCAAACCTAATTTGTATTGTGCTGGCTACCTAGGCTTCTGTTTACAGATCAGACCTGCACATAGCAGGAATAACTGGAAGGCTCTTCTTAGCAGTTGCTGTCTTCACTTTGTGGCCACTTTTCAGTTCACTATAGACACTAAGACTTGCTCTTTGATACCCCAAACCATATCCAGTTTCTGTGGCTCCTGGTGCTATGACCTGCACCAGCCCACTGCAGTATAAAGGCCTATGGCAGCCCAGAGACCATGTCAAGCCTTAGTGTCTTCAGACAGAAGGTACAGGATAACCCAAGCCCCTGGACAGATCACAAAGATCTTCTTCCATCATGGACCTACTAGATGTTTGTTCCACATGTATATCAACTGCTTCAAGTCCTTATTCTAACCAAGGCTCTTCCATATGACTCTTTGTCCTGTGACACTCTTGTTTAGCCTAGTTCTTATTTTCCAGGTTGCTCGATTAAGGCTTGTTATGATAGTTTACTTTTCACTCATAGCTCCTCTTAGTTTCTTAACACCATTCAAAAAGGATTATCAAAATGTCAACTGATTGCCAGCCTTTAAGCCTCAACTGGGCCAAGGTGGGCAGCCATAGCTGTGGGTTGGATTACCCTTTCTCTCAGAGAAAGTTCTTTCCAAACTCCAGGTGGGCTACTGCGTGATTATTTTATTTCCACTCTGATGTGATCAGTTTGTTTTTCCTTGTAGCCTTACTCACTGGACACACAGTCATTGTACCTGTCTCTGCTGAGAAAAAATGACTCCTTATTTATAGTGTGAGTGTCTGTTTTCACTGAAAATGAAGAGAAACTGTATAAAATTTCTCCAAAATATTTTGGTGGTTAGGAAAGTAACAAGACTGTTCAGTATGTGCTGATAGCTATACATTATACATTAGAAATAAAAAAAGCACAGAACTATCATAGTCCATGGACTGGCCTGGTGTGTAGTAAGTATCCTACAACCCATCTCAGAGACAGTTTGAAAGATTAAGGACTGGTTACACAACATGGGTTAAATTCTGCTTGTTGCCTCAGAATTGCTCTTTGACCCAACTCCCCATCTACAGATGCTCTATAGCTTATCTAAATTGGGAATTTAGATTCATAACTCAACAGTATCAGGTAGATTCAAATTAATTTAGATCTCTCTTGACAAAATAGTAAATATATTGAAATTGAGAAACATGATTGCAAGTTTGCCTGGTTTCAGTTTGCCCTGAGCCACAATGTCTGACCTAACAGCTGACCCTGCTCTCAGCAAGAGGTTGGACTAGATCACTTCTAAAGATCCCTTCCAACCCAAAATACCTTGTGATACCAAGATACTGGGTTTTGAGGGGTGAAAATTATTCATGAATTCTGATTAAACTCAGTAAATAATTCTTTCTGGAAGTGTTTTCCAGTGTCTGTTAAAATCACCTTTTCAAACTGTTGATTTGAAAACCTTGAATTGCTTCACTCATATTTTCTAAATGGAAGTTTTCATTACAAAACAGGTTTTCATTTATAACTGAACCTAAATTAGAAGAAGATACTAGAGGAAGAATCTGGAAGCTAAGAAGGCCTGAAAGGCACTGGGCAGAACCAAATATATATATAATGAATTCCCCAAAATATTTGCATTTTTAGACTAATTTTGTCACATTTGTCCTTTATCTTAGTTTGAATTCTTTAACTACATATGTAATGAATTTTAACTGCCAACAAGGCAGACTTATGGCAAGTCATAATAGTGAACTATAAACAAAGGCTTTTGCCACGATTACAGTTCCTGTAGCTTTGCTACCAACTTGCTCAGGGCTGCTTCCAGACCCCCATCCTTGTCCTTTAGCCTGGCTGTGCCATGGGAAGCTATTATCTGTGTCTCCCAGGGAATAAGTGCTACCCTGTAGAGGGACACGGGACTCTCCCTATCTAAGCCAAGTTTGCAAACTGCTGCACAAAGAGCCTCAGCAGGTTGTTAATGAAAGCCTTGTCTCACTACACAGAGAGGAGGTGAAATAAACACAGGCAGGGGTGAAATAAAAAAAAACAACAGGTGTTTCATCCAAATTAGATTCCCGAGTGTGTTTTAAGATATTTTGGTTTTGCTTTTATGTGTGTAGACCTCCACAGTAGGTGCTGAGAAAGGTAAAGTACCATATGAACAAGACTTGATGGTGGACTATCAGTTCTTCCACGGTTTAGGGTCAGGGCAGCACGCTAGACCTTTAACAGATGCTCTCTGTTAAACCCCTCCCTCCCCAAAGGGGAAGAGTAAGGGAATGAGGGAGAGAGACTTGCGATTAGAAAAGGAAACTAGAACAGCTTTAATGAAAATTAAAATAATAATAAAATGGAATATATACAAATGTATGCAAATATATACAAAAACAGTATCAACACTCCTGATGGTAATTACATCACTGTCACCACTGATGCTGTCGAGCAGGCACTGGGGAAGTCCCAGACTGGGCCCAGCCACAGATAGGAAACATGTTCAGGAGCTGGATTCTGGTACTGGATTCAGGAACACACAGATTGGGATCAAAGGCAAAACAGACAGAGTCCTCCCTGGATGCCAGACATTGAAGAATAGAGGAAAGGCAGGAAGAGAGCTTGACCCTCGTGATCCCTCAGCTTCATACCAAATATCACATACATGGGATGGAATCCCTTGCTGGTCAGTTTGGTGTCACCTGTCCTGGCCAGTTCGCCCTGCAGGTGCGGCTTTTTATTTTCTACCTCCGCAATGTGGTTGGTACACAAGATCCAGGAGTGGCCTTGGTCTGCACACCAATCCTTGGTAGTAACTCCAAACATGGGGTGTTACCACTGCTAGCAGCAGACACTGTCTGTGAAAACAGGCTGCTGACTTCAGACAGTGCAGTCAGTTAGAATGAGCTGAAAAGTAAAATCACTGAACAGAATTTGTTCTGTTCTCATTCACACCAGGACAATTTCACATGTGGCTTTTCTGCTTTCAAGCTGAGACATTACACCCACCCAGCAATATGCTACATTGCATGGGCTAACAGATTCAAGCCAATGTCAATTTAGGATCTCTGTCCTGCCTTCAAAGATTCCCAGGTCCTGCTGTCTTTCCTTGTGAATCCAACTTCAGTGTGTCTACTGATTAGATCTGGCTTTATCTTCTTATTTAATCTAATAATGCTTTTCTAAGGCCATCCTGGTGCACTCTCATAGCTATAGGTTTTTCTTATTTTCCTATTGTTTTTCTCAGTGAAGTTGCAGATTTTTTTCAGGACTGCCCTGTTGCTTTGAGTAAGATATTTACTCGTAGTCACAGCAGCAGCCTGAAAACAGCAGCTTTTCTCTCACAGGCTACTGAAGGAGAATGTAAAGGAAGTCCATGTGAAATGATAGAAGCAGCAAAATATTATTTTCTGTTTAAAATCTTAGGAAGTGCTACTGATCATGCTTTGAAAGAAACATAGATATCTTTCCCTCACTTCAAAAAGCAATTCTTAACTACCTATCAATGCTGGATCTTGTTTTACTCAGTCAGTCTAAGGTTAGCAGCAAACAGAAAAAAAATGAGTGACACTTGTATAAAGCCTTATACAACCTCATTTTCATCTAACCACAAAATTCACTTTCTGTTTTGTTCCAAAGCATCTAAATTACTTTTTTGAGACTTTCAATGAATTCACCCTGGGCATTGAAAGTTTAGCTTCAAATGGTATGATTTTACAAAAACTGGAAGGATGTAAGCGACAGAACAGACCAAGGCTTTACTGCAGATTTCTTGAAGAAAAAAAAAAAAATAGTTCCCAATTTGATAGGGCTCTTTATTTTTCAGCATGAGTACACTTATGACTGGCACATATATAAAAAAGGATAAATATAGTCATTGATATAGCTGCTCATGGGCTTAAGTCCCATAGTACACTCGCATCTCACATCTTTTCATTAATAAAGGGAGGAAAACCTGTTAGCTACACAGATATTTTTAGATTTTTTTTTGTTCTTTGAAGATGTGTCATAAGAATTACTTCTGTGTCTTACTGCCTATGAATTTTCACAAGAACAGAAGAATACTGTAGGTTACTTGGAAAATGATGGGAAAATACTTCAAATAATGTGCTAAAGAGGTACTATCAAAGCTGTCTTTTGGCTTTCTATCTTGTGAAGCTAGATGCTAATCACACAAGCAGGTGTAAATCTTTAGTAGCTTCTCTGAAATCTACTAAAACTGTTTATCCCGGTATGATTTAGAAAAGAGTGCTTCTTGAAGTATGTAATTTTTTTTCCTTCACCTGAGGGAGCTTTTCACCTACATGTAGAAAGGTGTTACTTTATTCTGGAAAGAAAAATGTATTTTTTGTTTGAAGATTTCTTTGGCAGAAAAGAAACTCAGTTGTAGAGTTGCTCTTGGGATCCTGTGGGAAATAAAGGAACTGAGTATGCTGAAAGGAGAGTGAAAAAAAGGAAGGGAAATGTCTTCAAATATGTGTCACTATATTATTCTGATCTACAGAGGCTTTTCACAGTGTAATGCAATACAATATATTTTAGGTGAGATAGCACCCCCATGAGGCATGAATTTGAACTGATGTCAAAATTGGAGAAGGGAAGCATTGCAGGGAACTGCTGTTTGTTTCTGGCACGTATTTATATAAAAATCAATTTGCTGTGAATATTGGCTTTGGAAGCAGAGTCGAGAGAAGTGTGCAATAAAAGACGAAACAGTGCAATGATTTTGGGTGCTTTCTTCACACATCTATGGGCATAGTCAAGTTAGGAGAAGATTACAACTCATGTAAATAACTGTTGTAATGAATATAAGGATTAATGCTATTAAACTAAGAATCTTTCTGAATTCTAGGGGTTTCTGAATACCAAAGCCTGCTGGTATTAGGAAGGGAATTAGGAAGAAGCTCTTTTCAATGATCATTTAACCCTTAAGTGAATAATCGGTAAGTAGCAATGCACAGTGTTTAAAATTAATGGGTTTATCTCTCTTTCCTTGGAGAAGACTAAAACCAAGCAGGAAATTCAGGATGATATGCAAGTTTTATGCATAAACCCATGGACATAAAGGATGGATAAATGTCCTTAGCTTGGTCACCCTGAAGTTCACAATGCCCCCAGCACCTTGGAAAACAGCTGTACGCTTTATTACACGTGGTGCAGTAGTCAGTCTGTAAGACCTATTTAACTTCATGCTCCTGAATACGCTGCTACTTTCTGCCTTCTAGGACATGCTCAACACTTCATGCAGTAGGAGATACTCCGGATTTTCAGATAAGCAAGCCATTTAGTGCCTGAAACGTCTCTGCATTATAGGTCAACAGGAACTCTTTAGTCAGCTTTTTCCCTTCTTTGTGTAGAGAAAATCTCAAAACATGTCACTCAGCCCAAGAAAAAAGCTGATGCTCTGACTAGCTACTTTAAATTTGGGTCTTCACAAACAGAATATCTAACAGACTTCTTAATTTGTTATGCCACTCACTGTCTTCAAATCTATAGCACCATTTAGGAACAAGACCAGTTTTGCTGTCACTCTTGCTACATGCTGTGTTGTACTACTCTATTACCTGCAACCTCCAGTACTTGATGACAGCCTGCATGTTCTAACTAGAAGCAGCTTCAATTACAGTTTAAGCAAACTCAGTTTATTTTGGTATAGTGGATTAGCATGCTTACAGAACATGCATTTTACTACCTACCACATATGAACTGAGGTATTCTTTGTTTTTATATCACTCCAGTTTGACTCTACAGAAACCTGAATACCTACATCTGTAACATGGTGAAACTGTAGCTGTTTCATCTGACAGTAGACAAGTTCTAGCCCTCAGTCTCCAGTGTATTTCTTGGGTTACCTGTGAGAAATTCTCTATTATGCTCAAAAGTTGCTCCTTCAATCTTGGACTGCTCAAATTAATGTGTGTACTCTGAGACACTGCCAGCAATTACCTGAAGATAGAGTCTGAGGCATTCAGAGCACCTTAAAACTTTGCCTCCACGTGCCTCAAACTAAGCTTCAGTACTGGTTGCAAACTTTAAGACATGGACATTAGCCTGTCAATGTCCTTCTGTTCTGAAAATACTGAATACTGTCTTAGTGAATGCTGACAACTATGAGGAAAGCTTTAAGGTGGTTTGTAGAAGTGTTTTTTTCTTTTGTCTTTTCTGATTAAATATTCTACTTCTAAGCAATGATTTCCACAAGTACCATACTCAATCTGAAGGGCTCTTCACTCATGCCTTGCTCTGTGAAAGGCTTTATGTACTACAGCTGTGAAAAGTGATAAATAGGGTTCTTCTTTCTCTTTTCTAAGCTACTACCTCACCCATGCACTCAGAAAACCAGGTTGGTATCTGGTGCAACAAAAAAGATTGTGGAGGTACAGCAAAGGACCATCACCCGTACCATCTAACTCTTTTACAACCCAGTCTCCTATGTGCTTCATAGGAATGATAGCAACCTCAGGCCTTCAGGCAGGATCAAACAGATCAACCAACACTGCTCTTAAAAGAATCTCAGATACAGATGCAGTCTGCGAGTGAAATCTCAAACCTCATGGCACTCAAAAGTACCTGCAATGAAAACTCGGGATAAAAAGGAAGGGATCTTCATTGTTTTTTAATGGCAAGACCTAAACACAAATAGTCTAAAAGAGTTGGGCTTTTCCAGTGTGTGTTAAACCTGAACAATACAGGCTGATGGCAACAATGCTCTTAATATAACCATTCTTATTAGCACATTTTTACCACAGGAAACAAAATGTTATTGTTTTTAATCTCTAACATATTGAATAACATTTTCAATCAGATAATTCATTTCCTCTTGTAGCTATTTTATTAGATTTCCTACAGATAATGCTTGTAAAATTATCTCACTGTTATTACTATAGCCTCTGGTTCAGAAGCCAAACTCTAATAAAAAGAAAAATTCTGTTTTACATTTCTTAGTCATAACAGGGATAAATCCTTCCTGTATTTAGCCTCTCTTATCAAAGCTCACCATGGAAAGTGACCAAAAATCCATAAATTAATCCAACTTCTAAAACAAATCCCCAAACTTCCAAGCATCAGTCACCCCTAGCCTATCAAAGGGGACAAAATACCTTCAGCATTGCTTCTAAAGAAGTTATAATTACTTTGTTTCATGTGAATGGAAGATTAGAAAGCTCATGCCATATTTTAGGGAAAAAAGGGGAAAAAATAAATTGAATAATCAGTTGTTCATGACAGGCTTTCACACCAAGATAGAAAAAGCAATGTTTTTGCATCATGGTGTATCTGAAACTATGGTGTGATAAGAGAAAATGGGGACAATTGTAAGCTGTTTTATTTTATGGTACTGACCAAAAAGAAAATTTAATTCAGTTTTGTAGCTGAAAAAGCTTTTCTTTTTAGCTTTGCACAAGAGAAGCTGGTCAAGCAAGCAGTTCTACGAGACAGCAAACAGCTGCAATAGAATACAAATTTCCCAGAAACCCATTTGATAGTCTTCTATATAGTAACTGGAGAGTTAAAAATGAGTACATATTATTCTTTCATTAAGACTATCGTCAGGTAAGCCCTGAGTTTACAAGAGAAAAGGTTAGGAAGCAAGGCGTCATGTTTTGACAGACACACTGCTGTATTTACTCAGTGCCCTGGGTCAGGATAGGATAAGGTTCATTTTCACCAGAAGTCAGAGTGGAGGGCAGTGTGTCATAATAAAGATAGACTCTTTTCTTGATGTGTAAGGACTCATTACTGTTATTTGTTGCTGTTGTTTGGTTTTTTCCCTATTGCACTGTTGTATTAAGCCCCCTTCTATTGGGTTTTTGCATTTTTCTGCCTCTTTTTCCCATTTGGGGTTGAGGGGGTGGTGAGAGAGAGGCTGTGTGGACTCAGCTTTAAACCACTCTATGCTCAGCTTGGATAAAGTCTTAATGGTGATTAATTTGACATAGAACAAGCAGAGTAAAGTCTTCACAAAGATCAGATTTTTATTAACATATATGTCTCTAACAATAGCTGTTGAAGAACATCATTCTGATTTTCATCTGGATAGATAGATAGATAGATATCTGTCCTGGTTTCACTGTGACAGAACCCCAGGCCAGCCAAGAGCTGCAGGCCATTAGCCATTTGAAATCAGCCAGGGCACCTGACCTGAGCTGGCTACAGGTGGATCCCTGCCCATAAACATCATACTCAGAATAAAGGAGGAAGTGTGCTCCTCTTTGTCCTGCTCCTCTACCTCTGAGGACTGTCTTCCTATTTACTGTGACTGCACTACATTAGCTGGACTGAGTATAACATTGCTTACTTTACACTGGCATTGATACTAGTTTTGCTGTTTCCTTAAATTCATTCTCATTTCATCTGTGAGTCTCCTCTCCTTTTCCTGATCCTCCTTCTTGGCTGGGGAGGGGTCACTAGGTGATAGAATAACTGCTGCAGTTTAGCCATTTGGGGTAAATGTAGACAGGATTCTAAAAAAAAAAAAAAATACCTCAGTTGCAGTTTGTTATTTGTCTTCCTAATGCCCTAAATCTTTTTTTTTTTGAACATAGATGCTCACTTTTCTCCCTGGAGAATTCTTTCTCTGTTCTGATGTACCATTTTGTTATTCACAGGGACAAATACAACCTTTCAATCACCTTTTTCCTCATTAAATAGTATCTCTGAATGATTTATTTTAATCACTCATTTTTGTGTTGGGAAGCTGTCAAAGCTAAAATCAAATTAAGTGAACACAGTAGCGATTGCTATTTACTATGTATGAAACCATTGCTGAGATACATCTGTTTTGTGCACAGAGCATTGTTGGTTCTACTTTGCTCCTATTCAGGTAAGAAACAACTCTGGTTTCGATTTTAGTAGGAATCTTTCTTACTTGATACTCATTTTACTAAAGTGCTTAGTTAAGATTGCCGGCCTATTATGACAGGCCTTGGAGATAAAGGAGGAAGATGCTGTGCCACATTGCCTGTCCAAGCCATTCCTGTTGTCCATCAGGATCACACTTGGTGGCTTTTCCTCCTGTCCTCCCCTACGCTCTTACATGACAAGAAGAAGGTGAAAACAGGCTTTATGCTGTTAATATTTTCAGTTCTATCTTGGCTTTTTCAGTTGATAGAGCTTTACTATTAACATACTGTTGGCCCAAAGCAGCTTGCTCACCAGTAAGTAATTCTCTTCATATCCAGTATCGCACTTTCATCTGCCTCAGTGCTGTCTCCTCCTTGGTGTTTCATCCTCCTCTCAATTGCACCCTCCAGAGCAGGAGTTAATAATTATTTTTTTCCTGTCTTCTCTACAAAATGCTTACTATCATTTTCATAATAGTCATCTTTCCCACTGCTTTAGCCCTGTTGTTGAGATTTATTTATTCTTTGGCCAATCAGTAACAAATAGTTGAGAAATTATCTGATGAACAATATTGTCTCATATCCTCAAGTAACCACAGTCCTGCTGTTCTTGCTCAGGCTGTTGTAAAAAGCATAATGGGTTTCCAGTGGGCCTAAAGATTTGACTACCTTTATTTTCTTCTCTTTCATGAGTGACACACCTAGAGCCACTGACAGCCTTTACAGTTCACTGTAGAAACATTTCTGTTCATAAGAATTGGCACAACAATTTGTGTTTACACCATTTGGATGCTGCTTTACATGAAACTGCTGCACTACTTTGAGACAAATTCCTTCTGGGCTTAGGATGCTTAGAATCATAATGTCATATAAGAACAATTGGTCTCTTGTGATTCTGACTGATAATGTTTGCGTCTTCCTTGGAAATGTTAGACAGTCATTACTGAGACATTTTCCTTCTATTCAGAGACTCTTTTTCTCAGCTGTTGGTTAACTGTGTCTTCTGTTATTTTATTCCTACTTGTTCATCAGCTACCTTTTGGCAATACCTGACATCCCTATAAAGCCTGTGTGGCAGAACCTATGTCCACACTACAATATTTCTGTGGTATAGTTTCCAAGTTGGAGATCTGCTGCAAAACACTCTGTAGCAGGTGAGCATTACGAGGCACTGAAAGAGTCAAAGAAAAATATTGTCTTCTAAGCTTTATTTTTAACCACAGATGTGGCATTTTAATATTTAATGAAAACTGCCCACATGAACATCACTTTTTGTTTCATCAAAGATCATGAACATCTGAACATGCTTGAAATGCAGAATTTCTGCACCATTACAGAATCGTAGAATAACTCGTGTTGGAAGGCATGTCTGAAGGTAACGCAGCACAACTCCATTCATAGCTGGGCAGCTCAGATTTTGAAGACTGAAGTGGGCGATGACAGGAATAATCTTGACCTCAGTGAAACCAGTACCAAAGCTCCTGGATACTACTGTTTTGCAGTGAACTTCATCAAAATTAATCTTAGCACAGGATCTCATTATTTGTGGTGTGGTTTAGTTTGTGATAGATAGCTTGTGGCCAAGCGACCAACACTCTCAGGCAACAAACAAAAAAACAGCCACCTGCAACTGGTGCAGAGGCACATCTCTGCGAGAATAACCATGTCTTTCACTCACTGAAAACTGACTTTCCTTCCACAGTTGAAACAGTTCTTCCACCAGCTCCCAGATTCAGCAATGTCTGTTGTTCCAAGAGATTTGAAGAGCACTCAAAATAGATTTACACTTCTTTTTTCCATCTCTTCTGAAAAATGTTACATGTACAAAAGGAAAAATGATGCACTGAGTGAATGACACCTCTTTAAAATGCAAATCAGTAATCATTCCTGACATCAAAACACTGGAGTTCTCCCAAATCTTTTATAGAGTTGTGAATTGCTAACCTAACTTAGTACAGGACTGGATGTTTTGTCAACAATGTTAACAAAACCAGATGAGGTATAAAGCAGGGAGACAAATGAGTTTTGCTAGAGCATATGGTAATCACAAGCTAAAATGTAGCATTCTGGTGTTGAATCCCTGTCATACAAGTTGTGATGCAAGAGCCTTTCAAATTGTATTTTCAAAGCAGACCATATACTCACAGGCTTCTACCTACAGGAGAATATGTAAATACAGGCAAAAATTAATAATGAAGTTACCGTATATTTTCTTTTAGGTGAATATACCACACACATTTGGGACTGAATTCCCTTCAGGTACAGTAGCATCATTTATAAAGGAAATAACTTTTATTAAACTAGGTACAGAGGTGCTTCTGCTTGCTGCCTGCTATTTTCTGTTATGGCAGAAAAAAGACCAGACAATGTAGTCAAATACTTGATATTTACACATACAAGAACCTGGGATCCTACTAATGCGATTATACATCTGTTTGAGATTTCTGTTATTCTTTCAGGTGCTTTGCTAGCGAGAAAGTATTGATTAATACTGGATAATCTAGGTAGATGTATCTTTGTGGATTAAAAAAAAAAATGGCTACTGTAGTAATTATTTATCTAAAGTGGCTTATTCAAATCTAAGCTCAAATATGTCATTGGTATTTTCCTAATATCTCTTGATCTAGGTAAGAAAATGTTCTCTATGACACTTCAGTAAAACTAGTTCATACTGGTTTTAAGAATACCCAAGTGTGGCTTGTGCTGAACATGGGCCTAAAGCCTTTCATTGTTATATGAGCAGAAGTGATTGTATAACTTGATAGAGAATGATAAGAATATTACTTGCCATTTAGCTTGATTATCATTGTAGGTAGAATATCGCTTTCTTTTATAGGATCAAAATGTGTCTTATTTTCTCTATATTGGGTTGAGCCATCATAAACTATTTGCACTTCTTGTTTTTTTCTAAAAAGTAATGGGAAAATGTCCTGGGTTTGTCTATCTATAAAGCCAAAGCCTTGGCTTTATACTATATCCTTTTGTTATCAAGATTCACCTCTTCTGTAGTCAAAATTAGACCATTCTACTGGGTTACTGAAGCTAATTTTTACACATATTTATTCACCTAAGTGTCCTGATTCAATATTTTTAAATTTTAAAACAATGAACACTAAGTAACTATCTTTCTAAAGTTATGACATTATTTTTTCTGTTGTTTTGTAAAGATAGACTTTTCTAACTTACCATCAAAAGGTAGTTTAAAAGTTTTGAATAAGTTTCCATTCCCTGTTTGATACTCACATATTCTTTTTAGACTAAATTAGAGGGGATGTTCCTTTAACAGCCTTCCATTTAATATCGTTTGATTTGGTTCAGCAATACATTATTGAAGTGGAGCTTTTTAAAGAGAAAAGTACAGCACCCAAGTCATTCCTGTAGAATAAGAACACTTAGCTGACTTTTCATTATAATCCAAGAGAGCACAACCTCGCTCTTCACTACATATGGTTTTCTTTGAAAGAACTCTAAGCTGAAAGGCACAGGGCCATTAATGTAGGCTAAGCATAGTGTAGTTCAAGGATTCAGAAGGGAATTTCAGGATTCAACGCATGTACTTCATAAGTGTTTTGTAGTCTTCTGAGCAAAATGAAAGCAGTGGAAGAACAATACAGATCGTGGTACACAAGACAGTTCTCAAAATTAAAATACATTTAGCAATAATAAAAAATAATCTTTAAAGTGCTTAAATTTACTATTAACAAAAGTCACAATATATTCTTAGTGTTTAATTTGGTTCAGATATGGTTCATTGGTTCATGTGAAATACTATTAGTCTTAACATAGTCTGTAGTCAGTATTTAAGGAGATAATACCATGCATTCTTTCAAAGTTTCTGTGAACTGTATAAGTTTTCTTAAAGCATAAATATATGACACACATCAGTAGTCTGAAGACAAATTTATGACATCACTTTTTCAACACTGCAAGACAAATAGTCTTTGGGGGTCCTCTTGTGGTAAGACTTAATTATTGCATTTTAAACCTCAACAGGGAGATTTTAACTGAGTATTCTTCAAACAGTATTTTCTGCAGTTTATGGAACTACAACAAATGTAAGTTAATAAATTATTTTTAAAACTCGTAGGAAATATATATATAGCTATTGCAAACACTTCCATTATAAGAACTTATAAATTGTATGTCAAAGACTT
This sequence comes from Chloroceryle aenea, assembly GCA_013399075.1. Lineage (NCBI taxonomy): Eukaryota > Metazoa > Chordata > Aves > Coraciiformes > Cerylidae > Chloroceryle > Chloroceryle aenea. The sequence goes on from VWZY01003287.1 coordinate 30,033, forward strand.
TTTCAAACTAGTAAAGGATACAATTTCAGCTATTGAGATAAAAATGTCAGCTATGCTAGCTGAAAACGAACCCCAGAACAAAACAGAATGCAAGACTACAAGGCTAGTATTACAGGCTGATTGCTTCCTTTACTTTTTGTTGTTTTTTTTTCTGCACCATCTGCCTGTTGCCACAGTATATGATTACAGCACTGCTTTCTGTAATAACTTAGTGGAAAAATACAAATCTTTTAAGTCATATGCTTGTAAGGGGAAGTTAAAAATCACCATCTGTCAGGATTATGAGGTTTTATATAGCAATTCCATAGCACTCCCCATCAGGGTCAATGTAAATAATGTTAGGGCCATATAAATATGCAGGCATATATAGCCTTTGAAATTCAGACCTGTTGCTGCCTGACACCGCTGGGCATTCTGCTATGGATGAAATAATATGCAGGCTTAATACACTAATAAATGTATATGTGGGGTTCCGAAGGAAATGGATAGCAACTAGTGAGTGCGAAATGATACTGAGTAATTAAGTAGTAAAACACTACATGGTTATGTTTTCAAATTCACTACTGATACTCAAAAAGAAAAAAGGGAATGTGTTACTAAGAGTTGTAGACCAACAACAGGATATAGATACTGTTCTGGATTAATGCAGAAAGTATTATTAATTTTAAATGAGAACTATTAGTCCAACAAATAATAGATTACCCACCAAGACCATTATTTCACAGGTGAGTTGTGTGACAATGACAATTGGTTTCTGAATGCCAAACTCTGCTAGAGCTTGATAGCTAGTAGGTAATATTTCAAAAATACATATTTTTAAAAGATAATATTCTTGTAAATAATTGAGTTTAATAACCTTCTGAAGTTCAGATTACAATATTTACTCCTTTGACTCCCTGGTGAAACTGTGAAGCTTCTGTACTGCAGGTGCAAAGTAGACAAATCCCTCAGTCTTCCTTCAATATTCAGGTCAGGAAGATACAGTATACTGCAGAAACTGAAAACCACTAGTGGAAACATACACTAAAGGAGAATCTGTGACAAAAAGAGCCTGGCTGCATACCTATTCCAAACTTATTATACAGTAAACTATACTTTTGGAGGAGGAGAAAGTGCAGTAATGACTTATAAAAGAAACAGTAAAGTTTAATTGAAGATCAGCTTAATTGTGGTAGAAAAATCAATATGGATTAGTTGGCTCTTCTTACAATGTATTTTTTTAGAAGATCAAAGAAGATTACCCACCAGACTAATACATTTAATGAAGGATTTGGGGGGGTTAATAATTTTACAACACTCAGTTTTCTTTCTGTAGGGGTTATACTTTCATCACATCTCCATAGGAACACTACCTTTTGGAGTATTTTATTGGGACTGCCAGATAAAGTTCCCATTAACTATTCAAAGAACTGAATAAACAGGAATCACATAATCTGATTTCTTGCAAACACACAGTAACACTTGAAGAACTTCCCTCATTTAGTTCAGCTTCTCTTCAAAAGTTCTCTGAATGCCTGCTGTTCTAAGCTCTGATTTGGATATATGTCATTTCTGGATAACACTTCAGTCAAGGACAAGCTATTAAAACTGTAATACTTTGGTTATATTCAACCTTCAGCTCTTATTGATAAATCATAAAGCAACCTGTCTAAGAAGTTTTTCATCTTTATATCTGTATTGATTGTAACTGCTTATTCCAATTGCTGACCTGGTTACTGTAACATCACCCTGTCAGCTAGATTACTGAAAGGCTCTTTATTGAGACTACGTTGTAAACAGAAAAGAGCATCTGACCACCTTTAAACTAGTGTGGTAGCCTCCTGCCCTCTGAAACTTTGGCTACAGCTATACTGACAAGAAAACAGCCTGAACTGTTTGATCTAATCGAAATTAACTCAAAATTCTATGTATCTCAGATGAATGCAAAGTCAGTTTTCCTCGGTATTAAATATTGTGTCAGAAATAAGATACATATATTGTGACTACCAGGCTTAGATAGAAATGCGGAAGTCTAAATATCACCTCTATGGCTGAAAACCAGAATGTAGGGGAAAAGAAGTCCTCCACGAGAGGCTCTGTCTGAAGTGATGCTCAGGGAAAACAAGAAGATAAAAGTTTGAAAGGTTGAAATAAGATCTCTATGAACCTCAGTGAAACTAAGCTGAAGCCCCAAATGAGTATTTAAATAAGAAGAAATGTATAAAATTCAATTAAGATACTTTGATAGTTAATTGGATTAGCATCTTTGAAGTGTCTGACCAAGGCTTAAGGTAACTAGCACATGATGGGAAAAATACTCAGTTGCTCCTGTCACTCCCACCCTCCCAGTGTCTCTGTGGAGGGTCCTTCACAAATCAATTCGTGAGGAATTCATGATACCGGGAAAGTCTCTGTCGCCATTGTTCTGAAAGGCTGGCTACATTTTAAATGCTTTTCTCCTTCAATGTACTGAATCAAAGCTAGCATTTCCTGGTGAAGATCAACAGACAAAGAACTGGAACACATAAGATAGAAATCCTGGGGAAATAGTATTAGCTAAACTAGTACCAATGGTTAAAGATACAGGGCTCTGATATGCCCAAAGGAGTGCCATTTACCTTAGCTTTCTGTCTTTCAACTGTCCTAAGGTGGACAAGACAGGAGGGCACCTTTTCCTTATATTCTGTACAACAACTTAAGAAAGCATTTGTGTAAATCCACTAGTGAATGAAAGTCAAAGTTGGTCTGTTGTTTTGTTGAGATTTTTTTTTTACCTCTTTTGATGATGAAATTCCAAATGCAGAGTGCCTGATCTACCTTCCAGTTAGCAGATCAGTCTGCAAACATCAAGTGGTGTAGATGCGAGTAAGAAATAGAAGCACTGAGCATCTGTAGGACCAAACCCAAGACTTGGAACATGTGAGTTGAGATTGTTGGGGAATTCAAGGGAGGATTCAAGGGGGCAGAAGGGTGGGGAATCCCACAGCCACTCCATACTGTAACTGAACACTAGGATTACATATAAGAAGTGAAGTTTTAACATTTGAATCAAATAACATTTTACCTTTAATACTAAAATACTTTAAAGGAATTACTGAGATGCGTTTTTATAGTGCCCCTGCATTTGAAATACAGACACATTTAAAAGGATCTAGTTTAAGCCTACATAAGAACTAGTTAATTTGTGAACATATTTTAGAAGGGATGGATAGTTCAGTCCGAAGATAGTTCAAAGTGCAATAGCAAACCCAGTAAGGTATTTGGAAAGTATGAGGAAAGGTTAAGGGTTAATCAGCAGAAAAACTAGAGTGTGCTCTAGAAATATGTACATTTTTTCATTGAGTGGACAAGAATTAGAACATTCACTAGTCAGGACAAGATAAAAAATGTTGAATTTAAGCACTGGCAAGGAAAAGTTAAATTAAGCATTAGACAAGATTATACAGTACAGCAGCTTTTAGATTAGGGAAAGTGATGAAATCATCACTGGAAGTCAGATCTAAATTAGACACCTTTATATTCTGTCTGTTCAGGGATAATCTGCCTGCATGATAGCAACCTACTTTATTAACAAGACAATAATTATAACAAACAATGAATGTTAAAAACCACTTCAGCTAACTTTTAGAGCCAGGCATCATCTCTCCTGTGAGACTGTTGACATTTAGAGCTGAACCATTTATATGGCCTGTAGTTTTAAAAAGTATTTCTAACATGAGTAAGTCAAAAGAGAGGTCTATATTACCTAAATTTCTTTATGGAGGCTCTGTAAGAACAGCTTTCTGATGTACACATATAGACATCATTTTTTATTCATACACAAATCTTGTATCATCACTCCTCATCTTTAAATCTTTCTTCCTTAAGTCCTCTTGGACCCTCTGCCACCCTCAAGAAAGCCAGTCCTGTTACTGCCTGTTCAATGAGCACATCAAGGCTGTCAGAGTGAACCAGTAGATTGGATTGACACTTCATCATACTCAAGATATTTGCTGAAAAGGGTATCCAAAGCTGATAGGATAATCAAAGACCTTCCTTTCAAGGTACATTGCATCATACTATTGCATTTATTTCAATACTGTGAATGCACACAGTAAACATCAGTCAGCAGGTGAACATGTAGTTTACAGTGATTGCCACAGGCAACTCAACCCCCCTGCCATTAAAAAGTAAACAGAAAAGTTTTCATCTAACAAGAAATGCTATACACCTTTTTATATCTTAAATGTAAAATGCAGCATACTGAGAAACACTAATTTGCAAGGTTTGAAACAATGTAAAAAGGAAGAGGAAACTTACTGATCTCAAGAGTTTTGAAAATTCATCAGTAGGTGCAGCATTTTTGCTTGCAGGAAAGCATGTCACACGTATTTGGAGACATCACGGCCATGGTAATACGTTGCAATTGTAATTTTGGAGGGTAACAGTAGAACTGTTCTCTTTTTTATTCTTTGAAGGTTTTATTAAAAATGTAGGAAGATCACATTGTTTGTACNCACGACACGGCCCCCCCCCGACGCCCATCACCAGGGCCTGGCAGAGCACACCGCACGCTCCGCCTCCACCCCCCCGAACGCGCCGCGCAGCCCCCTATGTGATTGGCCGGCAGTGCCGTCACTCAGGCGCGCCCAGGGAGAGAGGCGGGA
>VWZY01003287.1:37339-106946 GCA_013399075.1 Chloroceryle aenea
GGGGGGGGGGGGGGTCCTTGTTATCTGCCCGTTCGCGATAAAATGTTGTCGTGGATTTCTGCTCTTAATACCTTATGTCAGGGGACTCTGCCTCCTAATATTAAGGAGATCGTTGCTTGACCAAATATATATGTGCTGAGTTGCTAAACCCATTTCATTCTGAACTGTACTTATTACTGAAACTACTTAATGGTATTCCATGTTTGTTTCCAAGCCCTTGTACTGGTGCTGAATAAAGCCATCACTTGAGTCTTGAAAATACATACCAAGTACTTAATATTTTTATTAATACTGTGTAGTATTGCTGTAGCTTTGCATGAGTTATGTTCTACTGATCAGCATGTTAATGGCATATAATTTGTGGGTTTACCCTATTCACTCTAAAAAAAAACAATCAAATTTGCACACAGTGAGTTTGTGCCTGCTATCATACCAGAAGCAGACGTAGATCAGTTTCTGCAAGTCTACCATTCTTTAATCGTTCCTAGTACTTTAAAAATTAGGCCTGGTTATTGTGTCGCATCCAATATTTATGTTAGCAATGAAGGAACAGGTAGAATTTCACACTCTGATGTTAGTGTGGTGGGGCACCTCGATATCCAAATGATACAGTTCCAAGAGATGAGTTTTTCTAAGAAAAAAAGACCTTTTAAAAGGTGATACATATGAAAATCTCTTATTCTGAAAATTATATAAAAAACCCATCCTATATGAAACAGGTCTGTAAATGTGATAGCATCCAGAGGTTTTGCAGTGTTGTAGTCAAAGTCCTGTATCTATATATTGCTTTCTGGAAGGAAATTATTTAGCACTTTCAAAATAAGTTGCATTTTTAAAGATAGAGTATTAGCTTAGAGAGAAGAGGCATAAAGAACTTTATACATAAGAGAACTCCTGCATAATAGAACTTTGAGGATTTTGTCACATATGAATTTACTCGGTCATGTGAAACAGATTATAAAAACAATATTGTGCCTTCTTCATGGCAATTATGATCAGAGAAACCTGGGACATTTGAAAGTTTCTGTAACTTCTTTCAGTTACATGACAACCTGGGGTCCTGTACCCCTTTTGTTCATAACATAATGACGTTTCTGGTTGTAGTTCAGGTGAAGATTTCATTTGGACATATGTTCATGGGAGCTTCTTCACTAATTGTGATGTAGTCTATCCAAGTTATAACAGATNCTATTGTGGGAAGGGGAGGCCCTCGCGTTGCCGGTGTCGGAGAGGAGAGCCCTGGGCCGCCTTCTCCTTGGAGCTGAAGCGAGGATCAGGACTGGGGATGGGGCATTAATTAATAAATCCTCAGCTTTTGTCGCTACTTAAGGAAAGTCTTNGTGTCGCATCCAATATTTATGTTAGCAATGAAGGAACAGGTAGAATTTCACACTCTGATGTTAGTGTGGTGGGGCACCTCGATATCCAAATGATACAGTTCCAAGAGATGAGTTTTTCTAAGAAAAAAAGACCTTTTAAAAGGTGATACATATGAAAATCTCTTATTCTGAAAATTATATAAAAAACCCATCCTATATGAAACAGGTCTGTAAATGTGATAGCATCCAGAGGTTTTGCAGTGTTGTAGTCAAAGTCCTGTATCTATATATTGCTTTCTGGAAGGAAATTATTTAGCACTTTCAAAATAAGTTGCATTTTTAAAGATAGAGTATTAGCTTAGAGAGAAGAGGCATAAAGAACTTTATACATAAGAGAACTCCTGCATAATAGAACTTTGAGGATTTTGTCACATATGAATTTACTCGGTCATGTGAAACAGATTATAAAAACAATATTGTGCCTTCTTCATGGCAATTATGATCAGAGAAACCTGGGACATTTGAAAGTTTCTGTAACTTCTTTCAGTTACATGACAACCTGGGGTCCTGTACCCCTTTTGTTCATAACATAATGACGTTTCTGGTTGTAGTTCAGGTGAAGATTTCATTTGGACATATGTTCATGGGAGCTTCTTCACTAATTGTGATGTAGTCTGTCCAAGTTATAACAGATACTTCAAGGTTCATATGACATTTCTCTTTAACTTTCAAAAATTTAAACAGGATTTTTCTTGTCTCTTCTTAATCTGTAATTGGTTAAATTATCTAAGGGGTCAGATGGGGCATTTTCGTCTTCAACTGTATTACCTGTCCAGATGGAGCACCACACTGAAGATAAATGCAGCAACTTTTCTTAAAAAACTAGGGGGAAAAAAAAAAAGTTTTTTAAAAAGAATCCCCAAACCTCATCCTGTGATGTTCAACATAAATCACTACTTTTCTTTTAGCCTGAATTACTTGAATATTAGGTAGAATTTTTTCTTTCATCATAATGTCTGAGTGTCACTGAAAGTAATTTAACTAAATACTTCCTTGTGAGTTTTATGCCCATCTTGTAGATGGGCAGTTTCATTATAAATTAAATGGGTTGACCCAGCATAACAAGAAGTGTATGATGTTGTCAAGTGCAGATTTAATTGCAAGATTTAATTAGTACTTTTTTCATTTAAAAAGTTTCTTTAAGGAGCCTACCAAGAAATGTTTTACATTGGCAACACTGCAAAAAAATCAAAAGCAGAACAATTATTTGGTAAATCTTATGGTTTAGTGATAATTTGTGATAATTTCTTTGGCTTTGAATTGTTCTAAAGTTATTTATCACAATGTGTAAATGTTTTGGAAAAATATCTCTCCATGTTAAGACATGGAGGGGAGGAATATGAGGCTGCTGGAATCACAAAGGAATGAAATGGCACAAGTAGGCACCTAATTGCCACTTCAGGTTTTCATATCCTCCTTTTAGCTCTCTTTGAGGACCTTTATAAACAGAAGTCCTTAAGCACTTAGTTTCATTTTTGAGTGTAGCCAGCAGCATCTTGATCTTGACAGTACAAAACTGGTGGTTGTCACCTAAGCCTTACTGAGAATAATATACCAGTCTTTTCTCTGCTTGGATTATCTATGGGGCTCGAAGCAGAATGTGTTCTGAGATGCATCTAGAGGGATCGTGTTCCACATAATACATAGGAGATGGCTTGAGAATGCATTCATATTCAACTGGATGATTTGAATTAAAATTTCATACTGGTCAGGTGCACTGCTTTTACAGAGTAGTGAAGTGTGTTGGTGTGATCGCTGTAGTGAGACTAGTTCTTTTTAAATTGAATTAAAATATCACTTGATGGTGAATGCTTTGCATTTCCATGTACCTTTTCTTCTTGGCTAAGATGTATTATTCTATGGAAAGTGCAGTGCAATCAATGAGCATGATTCAGGCATAATTGACAGTCTAGTACCTAGAGATGCTTAGTCATGACTTGGTATGTCGCTGGGCCCAGAATCCTTGGAAAGAAAAGATTACATTCCCTTTTATATTTTAAGAAGACTGGTCCAACAAACCACCAGGACTGTGAATCCTAAGGGGAGGGAACTGCCTTTTTGCTGCTCACAGCTAAGTGAATCTTGAAGGTGAGTGCTTTTAGGGCGTATCTTTTCATGTCTTTTCTTGTACAGGTGTAGTAAATTGGGGTTTGAAGTTCTTATTCTCAGGGGACAGTTCTTTGTCTAATGTTGCTAGGACTAGCTTTAGACATTATTTCTCCCTAAAAGGGGACATGCTGGTTGCTTTTGCAGAATGGGGTTGGTTGTTTGTTGTTTTTTTTTTTTCTGGTTTGGGAGTGATTCTCTGTTGCATTCTCTGCTAAAGATGGAAAGCATGCTATTTATGAGGCAGGTGTTTTTGGAACTGTGTTTACTCTTAATATCTGTATGTTGTCTGTAACCAGTTTTTGCCACTTCTTGCTCTAAAACCTTGTGAAAAATCTGTGTTCTCAGTACTTCTGAGGATGATGTTTGTACCCTGTACCCTTTTTCCCTTGTTCGGTTACCATCTCTGTGACTATTCTGTTCTGTCTGCTTGTATGGCCTGCCTTTCTCAGATTTGATTAGCCAAGTGAGTTCCCTTTTGACTTCTTCCCTCAAACAGGTATGAAATCTTACAGAAGAGTTACACAAATGGTAGAGGCACATGTATATCACTGTGGCATTTATTTAATCTTAAAAAGCATATTTTTCCCTCCTTTTACTCAAAGTTAATTTTCCTTCTTTATTAAAATGGTTGACAGTGCTTACCATCTGATGATGTGAGCAGACTTTAAAAAAAATTAACAAAACTTCATGGCAGCTGGAGCCTTTATTTGTTCCTTTGAAGTGTCTGTCATTCCATTTAGCACAAAAAGAACAAATATACTGGCGTTTCCAGTAATTCTTATTTTGTATGGAATAATTTCTAAAATTTAGACCATATATTCACCTCATAACCCTTCATATTATGTGAATGCTCATGTGTTTGAGAAATGCCATGACATGTCAATGTTGGTTTGTAAACATTTTTAATTATGTTGGAAGCATGGGATAGAAACATTAATGATTTATGTGACAAAGTCAAATTTTGGTGCAGAAAACTTACAGGCTGCCCAGGGGGCTTGTGGAATCTCCCTCTCTGGAGATGTTCAAGAGTTGCCTGGATGCATTCCTGTGTGACCTAGTGTAAGTGATCCTGCTCTGGCATGGGGGTTGGACTGGATGATCTTTCGAGGTCCCTTCCAGCTCTTAACATTCTATGATTCTATGAACTTACCACATTTGATTTTTTTTTTTTTTTCCTCACGCTGGAGAAGACAACTCAACCTTATCCATTGTAAATGTGCTTCTGCTCCCAGAAGTAAAAGCAAACCTTTCTCACTGATTCTGATTTCTTTTTGTATAGTTATTTGGTATCTTGGCTATTAGCAACACTGATATCCCAGCTACTGTAGTCTCACTGTCCTGTTTCCTCATTTTACTTCCATCTAGTTTCACTATGTTTTTAATGCTTCAATGTATATGTTCATATTCATCATAACCTGTGCTCTGTCCCTTCTTGGGTATGAATTTCAAACTCGCATATATGTACCTTTATATTTGAATTTCTGTGCCAAACTTAGAGTTTTTATTTCAAAAAAATACTGATTAATAGTTACTGTATGTACATAATGCTTTGTGTGAAATCAGTGGCTCGTATCTGCCTTTAGTGACGTCTGGGGCTGGCTCTGTATCTGTGAATTTGGCTTATGGTGTTAAGTCTCTTTTTTTTTTTTTTTTATCATTGTATATAACTTTACACATTACAGAATAAAGAAAACCAGACAGCTCTGATAAGCTTTAATTTTGTTTTTTTTTCTAAAGGCATTAATGGTTAATATTTTTTAAAATGAAAACTTAGAAGTGTTTCAAAGTATTTCTATATGTACTTCTAAGTATTTAACTGTATAGTGCTTTAGAGTCCAAATATATTTTACTTACTACAGACCTTTTAAAACATTTATATTGGAGGAAAATTGATGTAATACTATGATACAGACTAGGAAAAGCTGATAGAAGCATCTCTGACATGTTCCTGTGTCAAGAAACTGAACAACAAGGAAAACCGCCTTTCTATGGGAAGATGGGATTAGACAACCAAATATTTAGGCCATTAATATATTAATTAAAAATTCATTACAATGAAATTTTGTAATTTTTAAAGGCTGGAAACTAAGAGGCAAACAACAGTGCTGAGACATCAGCATATGTAGCCAAACTGGAGTGCAAATCAGGTATTTTCATCTGTTTCTGTGGTTGAGTTGTCTGAACTCGGGGTGCTCTAAACAAATTATGTGAGTTTTATGATTTGCACTATCAATGTCTGTATTGCTGCTACCTGTGTATGCTCAATAGGTACCCTTAATGTTCCTGGTTCAGGTTTCTTCAGGTTGCTGGGTTGTGACCAAAGGAATGTTGAAGACGTCTTTAAGGAGAGTTTAAACAGGAGAACATAGTTCAGTACTCTTTCAAGTAGCTATGTGACCCGAGTTTTACTTTTTCCAGGTAACATAAGTACTAGACAGTTTAAAGGTCTTAGGCTAGTCTTCAACTTGGTATCTTAAGTTTATTAGTGTCACCATCTGGTTTAGTTGTTAATGGGTAGGTTTTTAGCATTATTAGCACTAGTTAGATATTGCTGTAGTCAAGAGAGTTCTACTCGGGATGCCTTGGATGTTACAAGCTATCAGATCTAAACATGAGGTGTAGTCTTGCTCTTTGTTACTGTGGTTGTGTATTTTTCTGTCATTTCCTGCATTTTTTTACACAGTACTATTTAGAGCATCTTTTGGTGCTTGTATCACCATAGATGGGATGACTTATCCAAAAGTGTCTTTCATAACAGAAGTAATTTTTTTTCTGTTTTATGAATATGAGAAAATTACATATCAACAAATTCTTTCTTGAGACATTGTCCTCTGTTACTCTTACTTGTTTACCTCAAGGATATTAAGTGTTCTTGGTGTCATTTCTCTTGGGTTTGAATTATAAAATAATACTCTGCTTTTGAATACTCGAGTCTTACTAATAATATGGAGTCCTATCCTCTTCCAGTCTGCAGTGTGAAGGAGTCATACCGTATACTTGTTAGTGATTACAGTATTTTTCAGGTATTCATTCATTAAAGGCATTAACATCTGCTACAGCTATAAAAATAGGTGTTTCAGAGCTGCACATGACAAACATTGAAAGAAATATGGATGGAACCTTTGAAGGTGATACACATGTTATGTGATACATTGCATGAGTCAGGACTACCACAGTATTTGCCAAGTGCATGTCCAGTTCTGGAATTTTCTGACAGAAGACAGCAATATGAAAATTAATATGATAAATAGATAAATGTTCAGTAACTGTAGTGATCAACTGGCAGTTCTGTTGCTCCTTATGTAAATAGCATTTAGAAACATAGAAATGTCTGGATTGGAAGGGATCACTAGAGGTCATCCAATCCAACCCCCCTTCTGAGAGCAGACATCCTCAGCTAGAGCAAATTTCTGTACCACTATTGATGTGAGCCTGAGATGTGGTCTTAAATCTTTTTTTATGTCATTAAAAAATATCAGCTATGCTTGTAATTCCTTGAAAGGAATATCTTGAAATTTTTAAATGTGCAATTATGTAGATAGTATTAGAGACTGTCATAATTTGGATGCTAGTAGTAATGAGCTTTCCAGTCACCTTATTCTTAGAGTATGGAGAGGTATGCAAGGTATAAAACCATTTTTGCTACTGTCATTGTGTCTTTGCTTTGACTTCTATTCAAGGTTGCATTAGTTATTTTCAGATTACTAACAACTTGTACTTCTTTACTCTTACATGCTCAGTACAAGAAGGACACCTGTGTCTGTGTACTGCTTCATTTTAGTATAATCCGTTCTTGGAGCACTGTTATCAGTCATCTGGTGTTTCAGTTTGATACTGAGATACTGCTGCAACTCAGGAGATACTTTGAAATATTTTACAAGGGAAAAAATACCAGAATTTTTAAAAACCATTTAGATTCCATAGGAGAAAGAAGCTTTTTACCTTTTTGCAAGAGATAAGAGCTTTTCTTGTCTTGGAAGCTTGAAATGTGAGGAGAATAAAATGTTGCATAGTTTATTATCTCATTCTTCACAAGTGGTAGTTACTGCTAAGTTACTTTGCATTTACTGAGATTTTTTTTCAATCCACTCAGATGGATCTGTGTTTGCAGAACAAACTTTTATACTCAGTCTTGCTTGTGGGCTATTACCTACCTACCTTGCAAGGGTATGTTATGGACTAATATTTGTGGAATACTTGGCAGTTCATCAACACCTGTTTCAGAAGTTCATTGAGATACTTTCAAAAAGAAAGGGGGAAAAAAAACCCAGCCAATCTTTTCATCCCTGGTTGCCCTGTGACTTCCATCATTTGAGGCTATGAAAAATGTTTTCACTGGTAAATCCCAAAGTTTTTTGAGTATTTATCTTCCTGTTCAGTAGATAGGAGGGGATGGTTGGGTGCTTAAAGCTGAATATTGATCAAATGTCAATCAGTTGAGTGGTACGTAAGTCAGGAAAAGCCCTCTCAGTGCTGAGTCTTAGTTCTGTACTCTGCTTTGTGGTTGCATGGGAGAGACTTAGCACAAAGGCCAGACATCCTCAGGAGAAAACTGAAGGAAGGCTGCAGGGCATGTGTCTTAAGTTTGTGCACTATGGAAGTGTGATGAAGTAAATAAGGGGAAGAACTGTGCTAGCTATAGTTACATATGCTGGTTATAGATGAGTTTTGCTAGTCTGATATTCAAACTTACCTTGAAGTAAAAGAGACGGACTAAGTACTAACATGTTTTAATTTCTTCACCTATAAAAATAAAAAAAAAATGTGATTATGAAATCAAACATTTTAAACTTTCATTATAAAACTATTTAGAATGATCTTGGCATTTATTAGCAACATATCCCATTGCTTCTGCAAAGTAGTAAGAATGAATGAATACATGGCTCACATGTTCCGTCTTTGTACCGGTACCCTGGCAGTCACCAACCCGAGGTTATCAGCTTTCAGTATGTGTTTTATATAAATCTACTGCAAAATTAAAAAGGCTGACTTGAAAGCATACTTAAAGTTTGAGTTTCATCAATGTCTGTGGAAGAAAGGCCTTGTACGGGTTTTAATTTATTTTTTAAAATATCCATAAGCCTGCCATAAGTATATCTTTCTTTCTACACAGGCATTTGTAAAGGATGTGCATGAAGATTCTATAACAGTTGCATTTGAAAACAAGTAAGTGTATTGCTGATGTTATACTCATCGAGTATCAACCTTGCATTTAATTACCCTAAATATAACTTCATAGTATAGAAAAGCATTTTTAGATACTCTAAGCCTGCTGCTGGCATGTTTTAGAATTACTTTTGAGATTGCTATCTTGTGACATTTCTGTATATGTAGTTTTAATTGTTTTAATGTTTTTAAGTACAAAATGATAGTAGCATGGGTTTTATTGGGTTTTATTGGGAAGATAAGCATGTTGTTACTGAATTTTTATGATGACAACCCATGTTTGAGTAAGTCAGCAGTGGTACCATGACTGCCTCTTTCTCATGTGAATGTCTTAATTTAGATGAGCAGAATACATTGATACAATTTTTTTTATAGACGAGTGGTAATACCAATTTTCTCATCTAAAAATGAAATGATGTTCCGTTCCCATTATTTAAGGGCTTAAAAAGTTAACCTTCCATTACACCACTTAGTTCGAGTTTCTTTTCCCTCGGGAAGGAAATAACACACTGCTGTTTACTTCTTGCAGTGAATCTTTGTTATGATATCATGTGTTGTAGTTTGAAAATTGTTTTCCAGTTTCTTTCAAAATAATCTTTTCTTGTTATGCTCATTTTATCCAGTCTGTGTTAAAAGAAACTGAAAATTAAAAAAATGTATTCAGAGTGAATCCTGATCGAGTTTTCTTAATCCATAGTAGAACCAAAGAAAATTAGAAAAAAATGGGCTTATTTTGAAGGAAATGTTCAAACATGTTATGAAATGTATTTTAACCTTTGTTACTAATGTTGGGTATAAACTCTGTGAATGTAAATAGAGTAAAAATTGCTGCTGGAAGATTTCAAAACAGTGCAGGTAGCAACAGGGATTCATTTTAAGATGCTTAATGGTCGCATAGGTGTGTTTCTTCTTGTGAAATATACATTGGATCACATTAACCTAAATACATATATGCACAGAAGCTCCACAAAGTTTCAAAGTGTAGAATTAATAGATCGAAGATGTTTCTGATTTCTATTTACAAAGAAGGTGAAAATATACAGACCATTCACTGTATTTTTATTTGTAGCTGGCAACCAGAGAGACAGATACCATTCCATGATGTGAGGTTTCCGCCACCTGCAGGCTATAATAAAGATATAAATGAAAGCGATGAAGTAGAGGTATTTATGCTCCTTTAACAACTCTTGTTTTGAGAAGTGAGAGAACTTGGGAGTGAAAAATGTCAGCCAAGCCAGTGGAAGGTTTGCTTCCATGTTCTGTGCTGTAACCTTTTTCATTCAAAGTACTATAAATGCAGTGTCAAGCATGTATTCAAAAATTTTTTGACAGTTTTACACCATACAGCTATTTTGGAATTCCTTGTACCATGACCTCCATGCTGGTTTGCAAATATGATCAGACTTTCTTTGATTACAGATCAGTTCTCTCTTGGAACCAAATTAATGTGGAAATTGTTGCTGGACTGTATTTCTTTCAGCTCTCAGTTAGTGCCTATATTACCAAAGCTTCAAGCTGGATGAGATAGTTTGTGTTATATTTTTAGGTTTTATGTACACAAACATAAATGTGTATATGTATGTACAAGTATTTAAGTATTTGAAGAGAGAGAGAGACTGGCACATTCCTGAAATAAAACACATTCCTAAAAGTTCCTTATTTTATAGAATTATAAAATTTGTTTTTATAATTACTTTTAAAAAATTAACTTTCAAGATTGACATTTTGCTTGCATGCTTTTAAGTTATTTTGTTTTGAAAGATAAATGGCAAAGCTTCTTTGGTATGGATGTGGCCGATATATATGTGCTGAAGAAGTGTAGGTATGTGTTCTCCCCCTCACTGGTAGGACCTCATCAGAACTACACACAATTGGAAATACTGTTCGTTAAATATTAACAGATGTAAAAGGCTGAATTATCTCTTCTGACTGTATGCAAGACTGAAGCAACTAATGAAGTAGACTGGGTACAATATTATTTATCTCTACAATCTTCTATACATAATTTTATATCCTACCTGTATTTGAAATAGACCTTTGAGCTGTTACATACTTCTGTGTAGTGCTTAGACATTATCTCCTGTTACGTTTTCCTGGATTTTATTCCTATAGTGGAGTTCCTGATCATGTTAGTATCAGCTTTTGTGATGTCTTTTAAGAATGCTACAGATAAGTAATGTATGTATTTTGTTTAGGTTTATTCTAGGGCAAATGAAAAGGAACCGTGCTGTTGGTGGTTGGCAAAAGTGAGAATGATAAAGGGTGAGGTAGGAATATGCATATATACATATATATTATATTTATTTATAGTTTTTTAATAATATTGAGGTGCATGTTTTTACTAAATTGTCCCTTTTCATTTTCAAAGAGTTTCTTCATTACGACTGTTTCAATTACCGTTAATCTCAACCTGAAATTTAAATTTGACTTGTACAGTTAACAAAAGTGCTTTTCACTTAATAGTGTAATACTCAGTCTTGTCATAAAACGTGTGGCTTGTATGATTTTATTATTTTTATATCAGTTCTACGTAATAGAATATGCAGCCTGTGATGCTACGTACAATGAAATTGTCACAATTGAGCGATTGAGATCGGTGAATCCCAATAAACCTGCAACAAAAGATACTTTTCATAAAATCAAACTGGCAGTTCCAGAAGATTTAAGGCAAATGTAAGTACAAGCATTTCTTTATAACTTGTTTCAAAATATGAGTAGCTTTTTGATCCTGACACAAGAAAAAATAAAAATGCTTTTTAATGCTCTAAATTAACTTTTAGAATCTGTGTCTAAGAATGTAGAAAATACAAATGTGGACATGCTCGTACTTCAAAACTAGAAAATACTATTTTTGAAATGCAGTTCAGTCTTCAAGGAGGAAGTACTTTAAGTTTTGTGTGCAGTATAAAGATTTTTATTCTTACTGTTCGATGATGTGCACAAATTAATCTGGATCCATTCTCTGTCAACTTGATGATTTTCAAGTGGTCACTCTTACATTGATAAGAGTATCTGACAATCTCTGCAAGTTGTTATCTAATGACAAAATAAAAGCTGCCTTATATTGTAGGACATAAGGTGTTTTGATGACAGGTGTGGGAATAGTTGTGCAATAATCAGCTCTCTGATAGTATGCTACAGAAACAGCTAGTTTTCTCCTAGAACACTGACTTGACATGCATATGGAAATATAGCTCTAAAACTCAGATTAATACTGATTCCCTTTTTTAGCTTCACTTTCTGCCTTTTTAGATATTACTTCCTCAATGTGGAATAAGCTATAAATTCAGATTAAAATAACAATTTCTGAAGTTAGTATTGTAGCAGACAAGTTCACTAAGTAGTAAGCAGACAGGAGAAGGCTGGAGAAGCAGAATGCAGCCTGAGATGAGCATAAGGTGATTAGAATGCTGCAGTGGTTACTGTGAAGTCACGCATCATACTGGTTCATGGTGTGTTTGAAATTTTGGACCTGCTGATTGCAGTGATAATAGCACTTTAATGTACTTTAGCTCAACTGGTTTGTCATTTCATAGATGTACATGCAGAAAATTTCTGAAATATTTCTAATTCTCATGTGAAAACAACTTCAAGAAAAATGAGAAGTGAATTCTAATAATGGAATAAAATAGCAGCTACATTATAAATGGAGAACTTGGAGATATATATATATTAGATACTTTATATTGAAATAATCTTTTTGGCTGTCAACCATACATGCAACAGTTGTTATTTTTAACTTTGTAGTGCTTTTATTCCTAGGTGTGCCAAAGAATCTGCACATAAGGATTTCAAAAAGGCAGTTGGAGCTTTTTCTGTAACATATGATTCTGAAAACCACCAGCTTATTATATTGGTAAGTACAAATGTCTAACCATACTGTTGGCAGTTGTTTGTTTCAAAAGTTCCTATGTAAACCACTGTGTTTTCTTTGTTAATAATTTAGTCAATCAATGATGTAACAACAAAGCGGGCAAATATGCTGATTGATATGCACTTTCGAAGTCTTCGTACCAAGTTATCCCTGATACTGAGAAATGAAGAGGCAAGCAAACAGCTGGAGGTATGTTGTTGTTTTCCCTGAAGTAACCTCGGAGTTTTTGGTTTTTGTAGTTTTTTGGGGGGTTTGTGTGTTTGTGTGTGTGTTTGTTTGTTTGTTTGTTTGTTAAAAAAAAAACACCCCAAACCAATTAAAAAAAAAACAACCACCAAACTCCACCAACTTGTGCATTTCTTAGCTGGTAGGACTTGCACTGCAGTAAAAGTAATTATTATGTACTGATACTGTTCTTGGTGTGAAAGGCAGGTGGAGATGTAACCTAACAAAGAAGTTTATGGTTAAAGGACTTGTTCTTGCAAATACTCATTTTTATGCAAGCCCATTTTATTCAGAAGGATTTTGTGTATTAAATAAAAATGTATATACACACACGTACTTACTTCTTTCATAGTTTGAAGCCATTGTTGCACAAATAGTGCCATGTTCAGTAGCTTTGAATGACTATTTTTAAAATACATGAGAGCCAACGTAGCATGATACTGAGATGGACTAGAACTAAACCTTGCAAAACAACACAGCAAAAATGAGGGACAGAGGGGTTGAGACTGATGTTGGTAGGATGTACAAAAGGATGCATTTGTCTGTAGATAAAATGTCAGGAAATCATCTTATAGCAGATCAAGCTTCTGATATTCCTGTGACTGGAGAGTGGGTGTTGACTGGCAAGAAGCTTGACTCATACTTGTCCATGGGAAAAAAAAAAGTGTAGGCTAGGAAATTAAGGGATCTTTATACAGTAGAATTAACATTTCTTCATGTTTTTTTCTCATATCTACAAATCAGAAAAAATAGCAACACTTCTGAAAACTTCTTCTTAGAAGTACCATTTGAACTACTGTTATGCAGTTTTACATAGGTATTATACCACATCTGTTCCTTTTGTTCCCCCACATCCCAAGGGTTACATTTACTTGTTTTTAGCTTGAAGAGGGATGTGATGTAGTAGTTCAGGCCTGTTGTATGCTGTAGGTGTGCTCAGTGTTACAAGAAGGTGTCTCTTCTGCTTTTCTGTTCTAGTGTCTTGATTTCTATATTTCAGAGCTGTAATCCAGGTTAGTTTGGATCTTGATTTTTCTTAAGATCAAGGAAAGAACAGTTGCTTCTCCTTGGTGTTTCTTCTTGAGCACTGTACTGTAGCTTGCTCTTCAGTAATCTATTCTTCTCTATCCTCCTCCAGAACCGACAATTGTGTGGGCAGTTTACCTCTTGAAGTGCAAACTATTATTTTGGAGGTGGGAAGAGCAACAGCCTCTTTAGAGCTAATTCTCTTTACATGCCTCCACAAATGCCTGCACCAACAGCTGTTGTCATTTATTCCTTTCTCAAACTAGTTTTGGATTCTTGCTGCCATAGTAAGGCTGAACCTTTTTGCTGCTGTGAAGGGCTCAAGAATTAGGTTTGATTCTCACTAGAAAACCATTATGGGACTTCAGTTTCTCCCTGAGCTGTACTTAAGTGAAGGTTTTAATACTTATGGACACAGTTATAATTTGTGTGACAAAAGTTGATTGGTATTTTTCATGTTGATATTTCTATCTCCTGTACTTAGAAGAAATATTAAATCGATTTCAACCAAATCTGAAAAGAAAAGCCTCAGATGATAATAATCGTGCTCATGATCTCTGACATACAAATGTGCTCATCTGCAGAAGCAATATTTAGTAAATGCTTTGGACTTTACTGCCTTATTGTTAATAGTTCATTGTTTCCATCAAACTCTCTTCTATGTCTTTATACTTTCTGAACTTCATGTCTGACAACCAGCTTCTTCATTCTGTGTGGTTTTGTTTGTTGGTTTTTTCATTTTTTTATTTCCTTTTTTTTATCTTGTACCTTCTTTCTTTTCTACATATTAGCTGCATGACTTGCATGGCTCTACTTCTCAAATGTGGATTTTAGAGTATCAAGTGAAATAACCAATTTTTTTTGTCTGCATTCTTTCCCAGTAGGTGTGGCTTAGTTGTTATTGTGACATGCAAATAAGATTAATTTACAAGTGTACTTTTGCATTCTGGTTTGTATTATATTCTATCTAAAAGCAATTCAGTCAGGACCTCCAAGTGGGCATTAGCACATTATTTTCCTAATTGTTTCTTACTAATTTATTGGAGGGATGCAGTCTCCCACAGCATCCTCCTGAAAAAGCTGTCAGCCCATGGCTTGGAGAGGTGCACCCTTTACTGGGTTAAAAACTGTCTGGCTGACTGGGCACAGAGAGTGGTTGTGAATGATGCCACATCCAGTTTGTGTCTGGTGACCAGTGGTGTCTCCCAGGGATCAGTACTGGGCCCAGTTCTATTCAGCATCTTTATTGATGACCTGGAGGAGGGGATTGAGTCTACTATTAGTAAATTTGTGGATGACACCAAGCTGGGGAGCAGTGTCGATACCCTGGAGAGTAAGAAGAAGCTGCAATGGGACCTGCATATGCTGAGTCAATGGGCTGTGGCCAATGGTATGAGATTCAACAAGGCCAAGTGCAGGGTTCTGCACTTTGGTCAAAATAAGCNCATGGACTGCGCAGGGAGCTGGTGGAGTCACTATCCCTGGCAGTGTTTCAGGAAAGATTGGATGTGGTGCTAAGTGGCATGATTTAGCTGATGTCGTGGTGTTAGGTGATAGGCTAGACTCTATGATCTCAGAGGTCTTTTCCAGCCTCAGTAATTCTGTGATTCTGTGAAATAGGATACAGAATTTCCTATATACAAGATATATTTTATTTAAACATAATTTCTAGAAAAGCTGAAGATATTTTAGTACAAGCAGTATAACTGCAGATTGACAATTATAGCCAAGGTCTCCAGTGATGGTGTAGCATCATCTTCTCTATGTATCACTAATAGTTGTGTTAACTGATCATCGACTTGATCATCATGTTCCCTACTCTCATGTGTGTTCCCTACTCTCATGTAGCAGTCTGTAACATATGTCAATTAGTAAATCTGCATTTGGATTATCTGTTAGAAATGAGATCTGAGAGCATTTAAAATAATGTTTGCTTTCTGAGTTGTCTGTAATTAATGAAGTGCCCGATAAAGCTCCCGGAGTATATGAAATATTTAGTGACACTTGGATACGTACACTGCTATCTACTGTCGCTAATTATCTGTGACGCTGACTTAGCACAGGATATTTATCTACAGCTTTATACAGGAGCGGGTCAGATGACGGTAAGAGTTTAGCTGGGACAGAGTAGGCCTTACTGTGGGCACTTGATGTTTTCTCGACCTCAGTAGGGTTTCCTGTTGCTGAGGTTAAACTGCTTATTTAAAGTTGCTTGTCTGTCTTCACACTAGTTACAGCTTTGTGATGCAGAACCAGATTATATATCTCTGCTCTGGAAAGCTAATATACATCTTGATCTTTTTTCTTTCCTTGCAAAACATTCTTCCATTTTACTTAACAGATTATCAGTTATACTGAGGGAAGGTAGAGCATTTGTATTAAACTGTTGCTCTCCTGTGTTCTGCTATGCTCAGATCCTTGTGGTTAGCGGCCACATATTTCTGTAGGCATTTTACTCATGGTAAAAAAATTACTTCTTTATATAACTGTAAATACAGTGTATTTATATTGCATTATGTTGTATGACAACCTCTATATCATAACCAGTATATATTTGTTCTATATATTCATTTCTTACTGATTTATCTCCATAAGCTGCTTTTAGTTCTCAGGTTGACCCAACTTATTCTTCCTGCTTCACACAGCACAAGCATCCTATAAGAAAAATACCTGTTTTTTGAAAGTATCAAGAGGCACATTGAAAAAAGCTATCAGTCATTGGTTTAGTCTATTTAAAAGTGGTTTTCTTCTTGAAAAAAATGTCCCCTTACCTGTAACAGTTTTCTTCACTTTCTTAACAGGTTCTTTTGGGTCCAGTGATTGAGTTATTACTGTTTGCCCCTACCTGTTGAAATGGGTGCAGGTTCTTTATTATATCAGAGATCATAGGATTTGCTTTAATAATCAACAGAACTCCTGTCTTACTCATACGAATGCTGTCTTACCTAGTAGCACTAGATAGCTGTAGATATTCTGTGGTAGCTTAAAACTACTGAGGTGTCAACATAGCTAGAGGCTAGCCTTATGTTAATACTGAAACAGTGGTATTAGGACTTCTGAAGAAGATTCTTCAGTGTTTTTGAAGTGAAAATAAGTGCATTTAAAGGATTGATTAAAATAAAAAGTAGGCAAAGTACCCCATTAAAGAATCTGCTTTAAATTTATGTTGACTTCTCTCTCATATACTAAAACCCATAGTTAATTTTACATTCTTCTTCAGAGTTCCAGACAACTTGCATCACGATTTCATGAACAGTTTGTTGTACGTGAAGACCTAATGGGCTTGGCCATTGGCACTCATGGTGCTAATATTCAGCAAGCGAGAAAAGTCCCTGGAGTGACTGCTATTGATCTTGATGAAGATACCTGCACATTCCATATTTATGGAGAGGTAAGTTCCCTTCTTTAGCCTTTCAAAAACTAATCCAAAAAAAAAAACCCAAACCAAACTTGGGGAAGCATACCTGTCTCTTCCATACATTTATCTATTTTAGGATCAAGATGCGGTGAAAAAGGCAAGAAGTTACCTTGAATTTGCTGAAGATGTCATACAAGTCCCAAGAAATTTAGTAGGTATGTCAGTTCTGGAGGCTGTATTATAGTAAGGAAAAATACCATCTGAGAACTGTTTTTTACTTTGAGAAGGGTGGCAGGGTAAAAGTTTGAAGAAGTTCTACTTGTGAAAAGGGTTCCAGGTGGTACAAATATGGGGGATTTGCGGCTTTTTTGTTTTGTTTTCCAGCTCCATCTAGAATTTTTACAGATACATTTTCCTTCAGTACATGGTAAGAAATTACCTGTGGGTTTGCAGTTCAGGGATTTCAAAGCATCAGCATATTGCTTCTAGTTTAAAATATGAAGTAGAATAGCTTCTGGATTGAGCAAAAAAATGAAATGATTTTTCCAAAGATGTCCAGAGATTGGTTCAGCTATAGAACAGATGAATCTCCAGTCTCGTATCTTCCTAGTATATTTTGAATCATTTCTTTGACTTGTATTTGTCTTTTTTTCCTGTCCTTTGATACCTGAAATACAGTTTGTTTAGAAGCAGCACTGTGGGATGAACTGAATGCCTAGTGAAAGGTACCCAATGATCAAGAAAATACCCCAAAGGCAATCTAATACATTATCAAACACCCTAAAAAAATCCTCAAGAGTGCATGCAGCCTTTGTGTGTGAGGGGAAATCTTTTAATGAGCTTTTGATGCTACAAAGCAACATAAAAATGCATGGCTTTATGCGGTAGATAAGAACAGGGAAAGTACTCTAAGATACAAGCAAATGCTTTGACCTTTTCATTGTCTCAAATTAGAATGTCTGGTTCCCAACATAAATGTATTTATCACTGGCAATAGAGTGTAATTGATTTCCATTTTTATCTTTGACTTTTTAGTGAACTATTTCCAAATATTTCTAAAAAAGCTGAGTTTCAGAGAAGAGAATTTTACATATGGCTGAAACAGTATCTTCAGCAATATCAGAAAACATCAACTAAAATTTTTGTGGAAAAAAATCCTAAGCTTTGCTTTGCTCTGTACACAAAAGGTTGTTACAGCAAATGTTAGGGCACTGCAAAAGGATGGGTTGTGTTTGTGCTTTTTAAAAAAATGCAACCAGCAATGTTAATTTGTAAATCACTGAGGTTATTTTAAAGCTAATAAAGTGAAGCCTAATAAGCATGCCAGTTACTGAATATTTCTGTAATTGAGATGTCATTTTCAACAATTTTATACAAAGGTAAGGCATCTGTGATTGAATTTCTTCTGTTCTCTTATAGGAGCTTTGAAAAAGAAGGAAACTCTACTCAGTAACAGACTTTCATAATAAAGTACCTGTCTTCATGTATGCTGCAGTGGTTGCTTTGGAACATTACCAAAGTTAACACTCCAAGCTTACTTAGACATTTTACCTCATGGCTTGATAACTAAATCTTTGTTGTGGATATTAATTCATTTTTGACAAGTTCTTTCACTGGTGCTAAATATTGTTGTTGAATCAGACACTAGGAATACTCTTGGGTTTGGGGAAAACACCTTAAAGATGAAATGTTTTGTATGTTCTTCCTGTAGGAAAAGTAATAGGAAAAAATGGAAAACTGATTCAGGAGATAGTGGACAAATCTGGTGTTGTGAGAGTAAGAATTGAAGCTGAAAATGATAAAAATATTCCGCAAGAAGAGGTATGTTTTCAGTTCCTGTGATTTCTGTATGTGTTAATTAGTGGTTACGTTCTACTTGGTCATAAATTATTCCTTGTGTCGTCTTAGTGGTAAGACAAATTTTGATTAGTGTGTGTGTTTCTCATGGAATCTATATTTCGCTATTAATGCTGGTGGTCACTTTTGTATAAATTTGACTTATCTGTGCTTGAAAAATGGTTTGTGAAAATTTTTTAATCATGCACCTTCTTAGAGATTCCACTTTATTCCCGTTAGAAGCAGTGACACTGTTTCCCAGGCCTCACTAAGCTCTAAATAAGCATGTGTGAAACTTACTGTTTTCATTCATTACTCTGCTTTGAGTTTGATCTTAGAGTCTTAAATTTTTATTAGTATTTTCTTATATTGTAATAAAAAGCTCGTGCTTGATGCATAAACTTTTTTTAAAATATTACCTAAATTCACAATAATCTGTAAATTGTAACTTAAAGAAAAACAGGCGTTAACAATGTGCAACTCCAGGTTCATAAAGAAGGCTGTCAGCCTTGTAAAGGGCCTTGATGAAATCTGGAACTTTGTAATTTGAGGTGATTTTATGTGGGGCTATGTTGAGGGGAGAGGTTGCAGGTTTGCAAAGAAAGCTTCAGGAATGAAGCTTTTAACATCTCAATGCAAAAAGATTCCCTACAATTTCAAATATGAAATGTACTTAAAAGAACACCAAATTGTCTGATTTACATGTAAATCTAAATATGTACCAGATATATATGTACTTTTGCTACTTTTAATAAGATCAGAAATACATTTCTGGAATTCTTTTATGTTCTAGCTTCAGTAGTTATTTCATCTTTTGGATTAGCAATGTAAACCTCACTGAGGACCCACAATCCGATTTCCATCTTTCTGTGTAAATGGGGGTTAAGCAGTTAAGTAAGGTGGGTTTTTTTCAAATGTCAGCCTACAGGATAACAGAAAGGTAAAAGAGCAAGTACTCATGGCTGCAATTAGTATGTCAGGGTTTCCTTTTTTCTTCTGGCTTGAAAAAGCTTTTTTGGTTGATGTTCCTTAATCCAAAATACATCTTTTGAAACTTGAAAGCCTTTTTTTTTTTTTTAACCTGCCAAGCTCTGTGTTCAAAGTTCTGCTTTACTTGTTACTGACACTGCATTTATAGCACTGGCATTGCTTACACTGCTTCACCTGTTAGCTGTGTCATACCAGGAGCAACACAGAAACTTGAGATCAAATCTAGGCAAGTGATAGTTCCTGTAATTTATTTGTATTTCCTATTTGAGATAAATGTGCATCAATCTTTCCATGTGTCAATTTGTATATTACAGCCCTTCTTTTTGTAGAGAGCAGTAGTTTAAGTTTTAAATTTTAATACAGCATTGGGTTCTTTTTCTTATGACCGATATATTAGATTACTGCCAATAAATTTCAAATGTAACTTCATAACTTCCATAATTTTCTATCAGGATCTTTAGTCTTTTCACCTTTTTAAAACGTGATGGGTACTGTTTGTTAAAGCAGTATATATTATTTTTATCTCTAAATTTCTTAAGCACATATGGTCTGCTTAGTATTCGCCACAGAAAATAGGTTGAAGTTTGGTACTTTTGCTTTGAACATAAAAATAGTGTTCAATAAATAAGCTCTGTGATGCTTCAGTATGGGTAAAATTGCTTGACATTGTTACCAACTTATGTTTGTAATAGTTGGCATTGCTGTACCTAGAGTCCACTGCTAAAAGCAACAGGAAGCTGTTTCCTTAAATGCTTTAAGTCAGTTGTTTTCTGATCTTTTAATAATTGATAGTGTGTGCTAGTTAGTGCCAGGTTAGTAGAAATTTCATTGCTCTTCATAAGTTAGTATTAAATATTTATGGAACTTAAAAATACCCCAGATAATAAAACATTACAGTCAGTGATGCCTGTGGCTAAGGGATTTCTAATGCTTGTGAAAGTTAGTGTTAATGTTGAGGTGGCTTAGTATTTGGATCATGTAGTATATTTTTCTCGTTATATAATTCTAATGTAACAGAAGTTGCTTGTGTCGAGAAAAAAAAAAGAAAAACGCCACAAAAACAGGAGCAAGAAAACAACCATCACCAAAAAACCAAAACAACAACAAAACCCCACACACCTACACCACACCCCCACACACACACACAAAAAAACCCAAACAAACAAAAAAAACCACAATAGAGGCAAATTATAAACTTCCCACTCTTAAGGAACCTCATCATGGTGTGTGTGTATTAACACATTTGTGTCTCAAATCACTTCACTTTTGAAGAAACTTCTCCTTTGCAATGCAGCCCTATTAAGGGTATGTATACAGTGAAAATTGAAGGTGTCTTTAGAGATCCTGATGAGACCAAACCAAAATTTCAATTAATTCAGTAAGTGTAGCCTAGTTCTGGGTCTGCAATGGGAATAGGATAGGTTTCAGCGGCTGGGTGGTTATGAGACTTTCTGGTTGACATCTGCAGTCCACAGTGAGGCTTATCCTGCCATGGTGAGGCTGCAGCTGGTACCAGAGTCAAATAGTTTAAAGCCAGCTCATCAAGTCTGTCTGGGCTGCAGTCACACCTGGAATGCTGCATGGACCTATTTTAGTGTCAGGATTTTTGGTGTGGAAATGATCTCTGTAACTGCTGAAGTTTGTTTTCCATGCTCATGGGGGGCTCTTTTTAGGTAGATTTCGTAGGCTGCTTTTGCTGCCTAAAGTAATCTTTAGATACATTATATCCAAGCGTCTTAATTTCACGCAGTAGAATTTCCAGCTTTACAGTTTTCAGAAATTTCTTGAATCCCTTAAACAAAATGCTTAAAAGGTAAAAGAAATATAAGTTAGTAATTCTTACCTGAAGTACTAACTCTTCAGTATTTTGTAGTTTGTCCTTTACAAATTGAGAGATGCTCAAGAAGGCTCAAGTTTTGATTTATGATAGAGTATTAATTTGATTTACCTTTTTTAAAAGACAAAAGTTTTTTTTTTTTGCCAATGTATAGCCTAAAAGAACCTGTTGTGAGAGCAGACCTGATCAGCAAGGTGGTATTAATTTTGAAGGGAGGAAACCTGAAGTGTTTTGAATTGACTATTTTTATTTTTATTTTTTTGAAAAACAGATGTTGGCAAAGTGATGCATACGATCTACGTTTTCTAAAAAGAAGCATAAAGGGAATTAGTCTATATGATTTCAGTAACATAAATATTTAAATACACTATTGCCTCTTTTTTAAAAAAAAAATTATGCTTATCCATGTTGATAAAATTGTTTTCAAGTTTTACAGTAAGATGTTTGATTCTCTTAAGTATTTAATGCCTAATCAATAACCATAGGGCTACTGTTACTGTGTTTCAGGGAATGGTACCATTTGTGTTTGTGGGAACCAAGGATAGCATCACTAATGCAACTGTTCTTCTGGATTATCATCTTAATTATTTAAAGGTGAGGAAAATGATGCTACTTTACCACTGAAATCCTTTTCCATCAGTACTTAAGATCTTAACATTAAAATAATGTTCAAAATCTGTTCTGGCCCCAAAGGCTTTTAAAAAATTGGTGTTACAACAGGTTTTGAATCTAAAAATGTTTAATGTAAAAGCAGTGCTTTTTTAAAACCATCATTTATCTGAAGGATGGGGTGAAAACCAATTTTTTTTCAGAATGCAAAACACAAAGGAATAAGAGAAAATACAAGAAAATCCCATCTCAAGAAAGGCTGACAGCATTATATGCAAGGAATAGTCAGTCCTTCATGCAGCTGCGAAGCAAGCATTGTTCTGTGCAGAGATCTTGAATGCAGTGGGCAATTTATTCTAAAATCCTAAACTTACCTTTCTGTGCTTAACTGACATTTCATACTTCAGGGTGTTTTGTAGGCAATTCATTTTTATGTTGTGTTTGCCTCTTGGCTCATAAGTTCTCCAGTTGCCTTTTTGTACAGGGAGCAAAAAGTAACCCATGTTATTGCTCATAGTTACTTTTGCTTACAGTTATTATGGCCAGGTGTTCAGTCTTTGATGGGAGGGCCAGATGCTAACAGTAGGGACAGTTTCGAGTTCATTTAATGAAATATTTCTTGCATCTCTTTTGTAACTTCCAGACTAATCATCATTTGATACATGTCCTGTCTGTGCAGCAGCTATCATTGAATCTTCTAGAATGCTAACATTTCTGTAGATAGCTAGAAGAAACTTCTCAGTACAGATAACAGAGGAGGTAGAAGAAGAAATTACTTACTTTTGTTCCCTTGTCTACTCAGTAACTATACTTTTAATCCTGCTTGTGAAGCAGGTGGATTTATTGGTGGTTTTGGAGCAGCTATTGGGTAAGAGAGGCAGGGAAGGGCCACATGAAAACTACTGCTAAAAATCGAGCTCCTTTCTTGCATGCTTACTATTATTTCAGAAGACACTTCAGTTTAACTTCTTTGATGGTCTTAAGTGGCTACTTGCATGTGAGTCAGGACTTAAATGGTCACTGACATGTCAGTGGAAAGTGCTTAGTAGCCCACCATTTTAATTTTTTTTAGATTCTTCAGTTCATTGTTAATTAGGGTCACTTTCTGAACAGAAGGCACATCAGTCTGACACAATGTCTGTACATTCAGATCATTAAATAGTGATTACTTATAACTTGCTATGCTTGTGTTTGTGTAGGAAGTGGACCAGCTACGTTTGGAAAGATTGCAAATTGATGAGCAGCTTCGACAGATTGGAGCTACTTCTAGGCCACCACCAAATCGTACAGACAAGGAAAAAGGGTACATGACTGATGATGGTCCAGGACTTGGACGTGGAAGTCGACCTTACAGAAACAGAGGGCACAGCAGACGTGGTCCAGGCTATGCTTCAGGTAGGTAACTAGAAGTTACAGTTTCAAGAGTGGCCTGTTGGTCTTTTTGATTTTTTCAAAAAGACTAGAATTGGAAACAGAGCTGCTAAACCAAACTCAGTTAATATTGAGTTTTAATATTTGAAGATTATATGGAGCTTTATGCTGTAGAAAATATTCTGAAGTAAAATGTAATACTTTATATATCCTAAACTTCTACGCAGTTCCTGTCTCTTACAGCCTGCTTATGTCTTCTAAATTACAAGCTCTTTAGGGCAAGGATTCTTGTTTTATCTGTATTTTGAACAATTCCTAATAATAATATCTCACTTTTCATTTGAGCCTGTAAGAGGTTATCTTAATACAAATACTCATAAGAAAATACTGTGTAGCTTAATTTGCAAAAAAGCTATTTTTCTCATATTAAATCAAACTTTGCTTTTACAAAAGCATAGTCACCAAAATACAGTGTTCCTCTTTAAAACCTTGTATAATTCATTGATGAAATTTTCAGGATTGTGCTGCTTCAGAGCAACCAATGACTTTATTCTAACATATAACATAGATCATCTGGTGTTTGTCCTGACTGAAATTGTTGCAGCCAGGTTGCTTTGGGATTTTTTAAAGTTGCTAGCATTCCAACTTTGTTCTCTGCAGTTGTAGTGTATCTTACAGGCTGTCTGAAGATAGAATTTTGTTACATTTATGGAGGAGTTGTGGTGGTAAAGGGGAGACAGCAGAGGTTCTATTCAGAAATTTCAGTTTTTGAAATATGAAAATAGTCTATCTTAGCATTTTACTAGACTTACAGCGTTTGCACAGTAGATTCTATAATATATTGATGGGCTGATTCTAAATGTCTGGCACACTTAATTATTTAATTGTAAACACATTTCTAACTTTTGTATCTGTCTTTGACTTTTTGATGAAGTAATGTAAATAATACACATATTATGTATGTTATAGAGTTGGGGAGGCAAAAAATTCCAGAACTTTTTATTAACACCAAAAAAAAACCAAAACAAAAATACTTTTAAACTTTTTTTTTATTATTCTACTCTGGTATTTTCATGCTAAGCTACACTAGCATGTTTGGATTTTTTTTTTATCCTCTTGATAGGAACTAATTCTGAAGCATCAAATGCTTCTGAAACAGAATCTGATCACAGAGATGAACTTAGCGATTGGTCAGCAGCCCCAGCAGAAGAGGAGCGAGACAATTACCTTCGTAGAGGAGATGGGCGAAGGCGTGGAGGTGGTGCAAGAGGACAAGGAGGAAGGGGTCGCGGAGGATTCAAAGGTAAATGTAGACTTAATTTTTTATTAAGTGGCCAGTTTTGGAATCCTTAAGTAAACTCACTTTGTCAGCCTTTTGTTTTGTCATCTGCTCCATCCTCTTAGCTGTCTTGGAGGCTCTCTGCTGAATTCTCTCCACTTTGTCTTAAGTTGTATATTTTGTTTCAGATGTGTTGAATGTTGAGAGTGGGGGAACCCTTCTGCCCTGCTGGCCACACTCCTACTAACAATCCATTTTTCAGTCTCATGTCATTATTGCAAGAGCACACTCATGCCTTACTTAAGTTGTCCACCAGGACAGCTCCCTTCGTGTGGAGCTGTTGCATACAGGCAGTCTGCAGCATACGCTATTGCACGAGGTTATTCTGTTGAAGCTGTGGGACTTGAGGTTCGTGTTTAAAGCTAATGAGTTTTGTGTCAACACATTCCTTCAGCTTGTTGAGGTCCTTGTGGTTAGCAGCCTTGTGTATTACCTTAAGTTTATCAAGCCACTTCCCACAGTTGGGTGTCATCTGCACAATTGCTGAGGAAGCATTCCATCCTAGTGTCTCTTCATACATGATACAGAGCCTTTCTTCACTGGGTAAATAACTTGGGATAGCATTGTCAGTTATTTGCTTTCCAATGCACATCTTGGCTCAAATCTGTGAGCTATGCGATCGCATGTGGAGGTCAAGGAATCAAGTTCTAGTTTGGTAATGGATATAGAAAATCTTCTACAGTCTGTCCATTTTCCCTCTTCCTGTATTTGACTTTCATGCACAGATTTAGGTAAGGTTGTAATTTATGTGTTGAATGGAAACAACCAGGCAAAAACGTAAGGTGGGAGAACTTAAGTATGTATATTTTATAACATGATATTTCGTTACATTTATTTGTATAAATATTTTCTGTCTACAACTCTGTATTTCTTGAAATGTTTTTTTTTCAAAGTATGAATATTGTTTATTTTAAGATTACTTTTTTTTGGAGAAGGTAATGCAGAATTTACAAAGCTCGTAAGCTATTAGAAAAATATCAGGATGTTAAACCTCAGTAATGTTCATTGTGTACTACTCTCCTATAGTTAATTATTTTGAGAGCTGTTTTTTCTTCAGTCAGTTGATAGTCTCTTTTAAATTGTGGTGGGTTTAAACACTGGTTTTGTCGACTTTAACACCTGAGACCATTTTCTTTCGTGACTCCTGGCCCATAGCTTAAGAACTTCTGTTAGATTATAAAGAATATTTGTTCAATATTCTTTGGCTTGAAATTTTTTAAGTAATTCCCCATTATACTTGCCTAAATTTTAAGCTAAAGAAGATCATATGTCCTTGTTGAACACCTTACTAATTCTTCTTACAGGAAACGATGAACAATCACGAACAGATAACCGTCAGCGTAACTCAAGAGATGCAAAAGGGAGAACAGCAGATGGATCTCTTGAGGTAATTTTTCTCTTATTGTCAGTCTGTGTCATTTTGTAACATGTCCTGAGGAATCTCTATACATCAACTTGTTTAAAGCTGCAGCTTTGTAATATTAGTTGAGCTCTCTGTTGGATTAGAACTCTGATCACAGTTCCCAAGGATTTACTAACCAGCTTGATTTGTCTTTGTTCTCACTAGCTTTTTGGTTTTAGCTCTTGTTTCTTGCTGCGTTGTGTATTGTTGTATGTTGCCTATATACCTGAGAAGGAAAATCCTTAACACTTTATGTAAAGAGAGAGTGTGTTGTAGCCAGAATCTTCAGAGTAAGAAAGATTAAACTTCAGAAACTACCTTCACTACTAAATGAAACATATGTAATTGAAGGCTATGCAATCTAGAAAGTAAGTTAAAAATGCCCATCAAGGAGCTGCTCAAGTCATATATTGAACTAATTTATAACATTAAATATTTTATAGCCTTTTTATAAAGATATTTTTTACCCTTTTTCAAATACGTTTTGTTGTGTAAAGTTATTCAGGCTGATATTATTTATATATATATATATGTTAGGTTTACCCACATGAAAGCTGTTTTTGCTTCAGATAACACACAAAGCTTCTACTGTATTTTGCCACACAGGATGCGTTATGTTGGGAGGAAGAAATAATGAGCAGCTGAAAGCTGCTGCCTCCTACATAGTGTTACCAGGAGTCATGGTTCTGATGGGAGATGGAGATGACTCTTGCTTTGGTGTTAGGCCTGTTTAAGAAAGGAGGGTGGGGGGGAAAACCAGAACAATTGACCAGATGCTTAGTTTTCCAAGCAGGAGTGCTGAACTTGAAGGTGTACTACCCAAACACTTGTCTGAAAGGCAAACAATTAACATACTAAATTTATTTTTTTTTAATGGCCACAGAACTTTATAGTTAATAAATAACTCTGAAAGTTTTAAGTAATGGAAAACTGTGGTGCTGAAAAAGAAAAAGGCACTTATTAACAAGTCATTTTTATTTTTTTCTGATACTCTGAGATTTTGATTACATGATACTCTACATAAAAAAAAATGTTGAAATGTGACTAAGTTGTAAAAATTCTGTAATATTTCAAGGAGTAAGGGCTTACACTTTGCAGGCATGAAACTTTGGCTCTCGAAATGCTTTTTTAAAGTTTTTGTGACCACTTTAAAAGGACACAGAAGTCCTTGTGGATAAAACTGGTTTTCAAATTCAAAAGGGAGCTAAACAGATTTTTGAATGTTATTATCATTTCATGGAAACTTTTCTTTCAAAGAAGTGTTAGTATATACTAAGTACAAAGTCAAATTATTGATAGTGAAATGGTGTTTCAGAGTTCCATTTGATATGAATTCTTAAACTTTTTCTTGCACAAACACATTAGAAAGTTTTTTAGCTTCCAGGGTTAGGTAAACAAGAGGTGTTTTTTAGGGAATTTTTTTTAGGTCACAAGTATGTGCCATTTTTGAACAGAAGAGAATTCATACACTCTCCATTCCAGCTGGATACATTCAGCAAAGCCGTAAGGGCATGGTCCTGTTTGTATCTGACTAAATAAATAGTGCTCCTCCCAGGCTGCTGAAGTAGTGAATGCATAAGGGGTGGATGAAAGGAGGAGAATGCTTTATATAACTCTAACTTGTTCCAGATCAGAATTGACTGCAATAATGAAAGGAGTGTCCACACTAAAACATTACAGAATACCTCCAATGAAGGTAGTCGGCTGCGCACGGGTAAGGAACGTAATCAGAAGAAGGAGAAAACGGACAGCGCAGATGGTCAACAGCCGCTGGTGAATGGAGTACCCTAAACTGCATAATTCTAAAGTCATATTTCCTATACTGTTTCAGTAATTCCTATTCCATGTTAGAGAAACTTGTTAGGCCAAAGACAAATAGTAGGCAAGGTGGCGCAGGGCATGAAATGAACATATGTTCTCTGTTAGCCTTTTTTAACATCAACAGTATGCAGTTGTTTTCAGAATAAGAAGTTACTCAAATATTTGCATAAAAATGTTGGAATTTCTGAAAATTGCTTTCAAGTACATATTGCAGTTCAAACAATGAAAGTTTCTTTTTTTGTTTGTTTTAAAAACACTGAGCTGTGCATTGGTAAACTTTCTGTTCAGTTGTACCATTTTAACACATCTGGTCAAATTCACTGCTCAATTTCAATTTTCAGAATAAATAGTGTTTGCAGTAATCAAATTGGCTTCTGTTTTCAATCTAACTTAAAAGTTCTTCATGAAATGCTATGTCGTTTTATGTCCTGTGTCAGTTCACATTCTGGTCCACCTTTTTCAATATTTTAGTGGACCCTGAAATATGTGTGATGTAACAATTGTCATTTTCATTAGCAAAAAAAGTTGTATGATCTGTGCCTTTTTTATATCTTGGCAGGTAGGAATATTATATTTGGATGCAGAAATCAGGGAAGATGAGTTGGTAACACTAAATGTAAAATATATGTAGCAATCCTTGTCAGACGTTAGTACTTTATAGACAAGTGCATGCTTTCCATAATTTTTTCCTTACATAAACATTGAGTTAGGCAGTTATAAGAATAGGAGATTTATTTTGCACTGAAGATTTGGCAAATAGTGTTATTGAAAAAGGGTTGTAATTTTTTCTTTGTAGGCAGTACAGAAGCTTTTTTTTTAAAAAAAAAAAAAAAAAAAAAAAACAACAAAAAAACAACAAAAAAACCCTTTCCATTGTGGAAAATGAAAAAAACTCATTGTTACTGAGGGAACAAGTGTAATGTGTTCACAAGCTAGTAATGTGTGCCTGCTATTTGGCCAGATGACCAGTTTAAAGCGCTGATGTTTTTCCTCCCCAAAACTTTTTCAACAGCTTTTTTTCAGCTTCATTCGGGGGCTATTTCAGGAGAGGTAGGAAGAAAATCTCCACATGTAATACGCTGGAACGTGCAAATATAGTAGTTGGATATACTGGAGGTAGAACAAAAATTCATCATATTTTGAGGTACAAGGTCTGAATTACCAGCCAATGTGATGGGTGTCACAGAAATTGATCCAAAGTACAGTTGTACACCGGGGAAGGGTGGGAAATGGTGGGAGGAGCTGTGCTTTCATTTATTTCTGATCATACATTAAGCTTACTGGACAAAACTGTATGAGGACCTTCATTTTAATCCGGTTTTATTCAGATTACTCCAGAAGGAGAGCCACTATTTATGTACAGAATTGTACAAACTTGACCTTGCCTCTGATGTGTTTTGTGAATTTTGTTTCTTTGCTTTTTTCATCCTTTTTTCCTTGCATACAGGTGAGCATACTAAAAATGGCAACAAACTGCACATGATTTAACAAATATGAAAATGTCTTAAAAAGTATTGCCAAACATTAATGTTGATTTCTAGTTATTTATTTTGGGAATGTATAGTATTTGAAAACAGAAATTGGTACCTTGCACACATCATCTGTAAGCTGTTTGGTTTAAAATACTGTAGATAATTAACCAAGGTAGACTGACCTTGTAATGTAACTGCTCTTGGGCAATATTCTCTGTACATATTAGCTACAACAGATTGGATTTTATGTTGACATTTGTTTGGTTATAGTGCAATATATTTTGTATGCAAGCAGTTTCAATAAAGTTTGATCTTCCTCTGCTAACTGATGGTGATGCAATCCTTATGAATGATTGCTTTTAAAAATCTCAACTTAGAAAAAGTAGAAAGTATTTTGTTGTTTAGACTTCAACTGTAGCCATTGTTTATTTACGCATTTTAGAAGACTTCAAAAATATTACCAGTTTTCAAAAATAATGGCACCTAATGCTCAAGAAAATGCAATTTCATTATGAAATGGTACAGTACCTGTTGAGCTGTCACACTACATGCACTATATTTCTCACATTCAGTGGTTGAGTTCACTAAGGTGCTAACTAGATTAAATGTGAAATTACTAAACTACAGTCTAATTAGCTGCATTCCACTTTTGAGTGCATTGGGGGGTAATGACCTTTTTCAGTATTTGTGTGCTTAACATGTATCCCTTTCAATTCAAATTCCAGTGTTTTCCAATGTTATTAAACTTAAACAAATTAAACTGTGAATCTAAATGTACGATTTTACTTTGAAAAGTCATGTTGTTTCAAAACTTGAAAGTGCAACAAATGTCTGATGCTTAAGTTCAGGTCCATCCTATTGGTAACTTATATAAGTATGGTCTAATGAATTAAAATTATTTTTAAAATAAAGTTCTTTAAAAAGAGTGAGAGGTATTTGTGAATGATGCCAAAGTCTAAATTCAGTAGGGTTAAGTTCAAAGCCTATTAATTTAACAAATGCTTATGAAAGTAGAAAGCTGCTGTTCTCTTTCTTTACTAAATGCATTTTTGTTAATGATGGTGGGAAGATTTTTTTCAAAGTTGATATAAATCCTTATTGAGGAAAAATATCTTTTGTATCGCTTTTTTTAAACATAAAAATCTCTTTAGGAGTATTCACAAGTTCAAGAAGCAGAGAGCTTTAGTTTTGTGAATACAGATGTCATTTAAATTTCTTTGCTATAAATAAGCTTTTTCAGCCCTTTGTGTCTCTTAATATCAAGTATTGCGTACCATGCTTTCTTTCAACAATCCAGAAATTAAATTACATACTGACTACGATACGTCCTTTGTAGGAAGAATCATTATGAAAGATAACTTATTTTCCTGAACTGCAGCATGTTTCTCTGCAAAACCCTGCAGTATTGAGTATTAAAAAGGAATAGATAATTATTTTGCAGTGACTGTTCCTCAGTCACTTCAAGAATTCTGCTGTATGGTTCTGGTAAGTGGCGTTCTGTATTAACCTGCAAGAGGAAAAGGTGTGTCTCAAGGTTTTGGGTTTTTTCCCTCTGTGTATTGTTAAAGATCTTGTCTGTTTCTAGAAACAGTAAAACTTGTAGTGGAATACCTGTATTGATATGAGTGGAATGTTAGTTCTAGTGGCTACTAGGATTTTTTTTTTCCCTCTAATGGCTAAGCTTAGCTTGATGTAGTTTCTAGCGAATGGTGAAATAAGCTTGTTTGTTGTCTACTTGAACTTAACGTTTCATCTTAAAAGATGCTGGCGGAAGACTCTTTTCTAGCTATATTCACATCCATGAAAATCAGGGTGTCGAAGCACTTTTAATACCTTAACAGTGTAAACCAGCTTTGTATACATTATGAAAAGTGAGGTTGGTGATTCTAAGTTACGTGTTCTAAACAGGTTTCCAGTTTGATTTGCAAGTTTCTCCTTGCCAGGTTGTCACTAGGCTGAAAGGTGGCACTGGAGCTCTTGCATAACATTTTCATGATGTTTTTGCCAGTTCTTTACTCTTCAGCAGGGTGAGTCTCACAGCAGCATCAGGATCTATAGTCTGTGTCAAGGGATGATGGTTTGTGTTGTTTTTTCTAATAATTTTTTAGATGTGTTCCACATTTGTCACTCCTGCTTTTATGGTTATGAAGATCATTCATCTTCAGCAATTAGTGATGGAGATGAATGATTTATGCTAAAGCATAAATATGAATATTGCCACTATTATTTTTTACATGATTTAAAAATTTCTTTACAATTGTCTTCAAAGTAGTAATTTTTGTGTGCTTTGAGTGCTGTGTGGAAGTGGATAATATAAAAGGACATATCGTAGATTATTTTGGTTTTCTGATGAGGATTCAATAGGACAAGACTTCTTAGAATTTTTTTCACTGAATATAAGAAACATTTCCAATAGAAGCACTTAAATTAAAGCAAAAATATCTCAAGTGTGTAGTGTGTAAGAAATGACTAGGAACTTGACTGTTGCGGAAGTGGTGTAGCAATTGTTTGGGGTGTTTTGGCATATTGGATGTGCTTTTTTGGGTAGTGGACTCAGATTGAGCCTTAGACTATAGTTCCAACAAGGAGAGTCAACATTGCTCAATGTAATTTTAAAAAAAATCAATTAATTGGTGAACATAAAATGTCAGAATACTTTTTGTGGATTCTAAGCATTCTTAGCCCCATATTTGTGCAGCAGAATGAAACAATGAAATGGAGGATACTGTATGCTGTTGCTTATATTGCCAAGCTAATGCTGCGACAAAACTTATTAAAAAGAGCCACCCTTTAAACTCATTACGTGATTAACGGGCAAAATAAAAGCACGCAACAAAAACAACCCACAATCCCAAAGCCATTACATTTGCATGTGAATATATACACCTCTTGCAGTTTACTTATCTCTTCAGATGGCTGTTGTAGCATGTGTTTTCTAAAACATAACAAACTGCTTTAGGCAGCTCAACTGTTTTGGAAAACTGCTTATTTTGGGACATCTGCATTTACTTGAGATTTATTAGTTTTTTTTTAACACTCTTCCCTGTTTATTCATAGAGCCTTTCCTTAAAGGAATAAAAATGTCTTAAGACATTGTCAGACTGCTTTTGCTTCAAGTGTGTAGATACTTCGTGAGCCTATGGGATGATCCTGTTACTTAATTCCCATTTAATGGATTATTGGGAAGCGCTTACTTGAGTACTCTGACCAAACTCTGTTTTGAGGAGTGTAATTTGATGTCCTGAGGTATCTGTTACCTGCTCTGCACAATTAGATGGTATTTTTGTGTTTCAGACAGAATTCTGGTAATGGCATGAGTTTGGTGTTAACTTTGGGAATTAGAAGACTTTGTAATAGTTGGGGGGGGGGCTGATTTTTTTTTTTTTTTTCCAGACTGCATGTGCAGGTTTTTTCTGGCCCCGCTGATGCATTCATCACATCTGTGCTGTTCACTGAGCTGCATCATAGCAACAGGGAACCCATTGTGATGAGCTTTGATTCCAGGTTGTTATGCTAACAAGTCTGTAGCTGCTGTGCTCTGGATAGCTGTAGTCCTGTTCCACCAGTAGCAGAGAAGACAGCAAAACAAGTATGTAATGGGGAAAACTTGGATTTTTATCTCTCTTAATTTCCTTCTCCCAGGAAATGTGTTCCTCTTCCCACTTTGTCCTGGATGGGATTAGATTTTAATAAGCGTCATGGGAAATACGATTCCTGTCCTCTTAAGAAATAACTTCATGTTTAACTACCAAAGCAAAGTTTCTCTGTGGGGTAGAATGTGTTTGTATATTACTCTACAGAATGGGTATGTTCTAACTGCAGGAAAGCTTTATAATCATTTAGCAGCACAAGTGCAGAGAAAAGAAACCCTTCAATGCTTGTGTAAAATACAATCTTTCTTTTCTCTATATAGCACTTCAGAAAATGGACTTCTCCCTTACTGATACTAACAAAATAATCTCCAGGTTTAAGCTGTTTTAACAACCAAATGTATGTGGTAACAATTGAAAAAGACCTTTTTAGGGTAGCAACGGGGGTAGCAAGCAAAGTGAAATATAGCATCCGGCAAAACAATATTAAGGGCTTGGTTGGAGGTTAAAAATCTAGCTTCAACCTGCTGTTAAATTACTATGAATTACTTGGAGACTTCTAGAGGTATTTTTATCCATAGTACCAATTTGAACCATCTTTTGAAATATATTTTCATCTGAAGTAGGCTTTGAATTTGAAAAGACTGAAGAAGTCAATGAGCTAAACTAGAATTCAGTTGTAACCTTCCAACAATTTTTCATTCTTCAGTCATCCTTTTCATTAAACCTGGATTAAATTTTTTAGCTTCAAGTGATCTTTTCAAGGTGTCAGTCCAGCTCTGGGATGCTTCCAAGAGATCATGTGGGGGAGGCTGGTCTCTGAACAAGATACCTCCTTTTAAGATCTCTCTAAATGAGTACTTTCTTCTAAAATCACTTACTGAAAAAAAAGAAGTTTGTTCTAAGCCGTAAATAGGATCTCAAGATCATTTTCCTAATGCATAGCCACATAACCTGTTACTACTGTTGGTTTAATTGCAGTAATGCTGCCAATTGGCACCTGTCTAGCATGGAACTCTGTGGTACTGATACTGCTTTATAGCGTCGTTTCAAGTGAGTATTGCAAGGAAAGAAACACTTTCATAGAAACAGCAAGTACTTTTACTATCAAGAAGTTTAAAATCTTGTTGTCTTGGTAATGATTAAAAACACTGGTTAATGTTACAAGCAGTTAATTACTGCACATGGGGTTGATCAATCCTTACACATAAAATATGGTTTGGGTTTGTTTGGTTGGTTTTGTTTTTTCTCCCAACTATAGTTCCCATTCCCTTCTTTATGTTTGCTATGGGAAACACATGCTGCTTTTTTTCATCCCTGGCAGTGTACCTTGCTTTTATTTTACCTGTGATGATGGATTTTTTTTTTTTTTATTCACGCCCCCCCCACACACTTTGACTGTTTTCTCCAATGTACAGTTAAAGATCATCTTTATAATCTGTTGGATTGATGCATTTGCTTACTGCTGCAGGTGGCTCAAAATAGTTAGCAAAGATTTTTTTTCTGATGACTTCCACTCACACCAAATTAAATTTGGTCATCTGATGTGTGTACATGATCAGTCCACATTAAGCTCACATTTGATCATTTGTGCATTGAGAAGCCAGACTTCAGAGACTGCCTTTTCAGATCTTGGTGAAAAGCTGTCAGTCACTGCAAGTGTCATTTGTAAAATACTTCTGTAGTATCTAGATGTGGAAGTCATTATGCTTAAGAACCACACCCAAAAAAAACCCAAACAAAAAACCACAAACAAAATCCTCACATTTTTTCTGGGGTGTCTGTGTGTGAGTTCTAACGTACACCTTGTATTGATCATCAGTGCTCATTAGACCCATATATATGGTTTGTGTCTCTTTAAACTCTCATATGAGAGAGCAACATGTAGGACAACCATGGTTATATTTTCAGATAATTCTAACCAAACTTGATTGCCAGATACTTCACCTCATGAGCTTCTGTGAAATCACTACAAAACCTTTTAAATTTTTTTTCTGTATTGATTGATGGCAGGGAGAAGGGACCACAAAATAACTTAGTGCAAACTTTGATGGTCTCATTCCTGTCTAGACATTAATTTCAGAGTCTATATTTTCATATATGTTTTATTCTCCCTATTCTGATGCTACTTCTTCCCAAGGGAGCTTTGCGTGGCACCAAAAAATCATAGGATTGCATAATCATTCAGGTTGGAAAAGACCTTTAAGATCAACTCCAACCATTAACCTAACTCTACCAGGTCCACAGCTAAACCATGTCCCTAAGAGGCCAGTTGGGTTCCAGGGCAAACAATATATATACCAGAGGCTCCGCTCCTGATGATGCTAGCTGAAGGATCATCCAAAAGACTGAAGTTGTTCAATGCCTTAGTTTTTCATTAGCTTTGATCTCGCTTCACAAGGAGCTAACTATACAACCATGACAGGGCTTTCAAACTCCATCACATAAAGTTATTAAACCTTGGAATGCCTTACATTTCTCACAAGGACAGAGGAAAAAAAGCCAAGAAAATAGGGATACTGGGCTTCTTTTTTCCTCACTGTGGTTGATTGCAGTGGAGTCCAACTGTGATTTGCACTTTTGGTTTAATGAAAAAGATGCAGTGAGGCAACAAGGATTACTGATGCCACCTTTTTTTGGGTAGTGCAAATGAAAGGGGATGGAGAAATCCTGGAGCTGCAAATATCTAGGGTTTGAGAAAAATACTCCAGTACCTCTAATCAGGGATCTTTTCTATACAACTGCTGTAGGTCACTGCCTGAAACAAGATGTTGGGATAGATGCATGTTTGGTTGTATCTGATGAAGGTGTCTTTCACCACTTTACTGTGTTTCAGTTAGGGTCTGATTTTTATCTAAAAGGCTGAAAGTTCTGCTTGCATACATAAGAGAAATGCATCTACAGCTATAACCCAGGTTTTTCACGTAACCTGTGCCTTATAGATGAACAGTAGGGCTTTGTAGCTTGAGAATTTCCACCTGAATGGATTTGTTAATTTAAATTTCACAGCTTCAGTGCTTTATTCATGGTGGTTCATGAAGCAATTTGAAGTAATACCATTGAATAGAAGAGAAAGACATCTATGCTAAGCCTTGCTAGCCATCAGTGGTGACTATTCATAATGACTATAAATGCCTTCATCATGAAAGATAATAGGCATGAATATGTCATTGCGTTTAATTAATTATGGATATTTTGATGGTAATGAGGTAATCATTATGAGCTTCAGGTTTTGCATCACCAACTCAGCATGTTTTAGAAAAAAGTGAAGTGGCACCCAGCAACCTTACCTTGGAACTGAAAAAAGTGTATGAACGTGTCATAAGCTTCTTCACACCAGTGAGTAAGTGTCACTTCATCACTGCAGCATTGTTTCTCTCCTCCCTTTCCCTTCCTTCTGCCTCACTTCCAGTCCACCCTCCACCCCTATCTGTCAGGCTATAGTGTATTTAAAACTCTTGTCTGATTCTGTAAAGCTCACTACATCTTTTCAACATGGTATTGTTAAATAAATGCCCCTTTAGAACAATCATAAATTTACTTCCATTGTGTTACTCTCCCCCTGCAAAATCCTTTCTTCGTTGTCAGTGATGTGGTTGTGCTAGAAGTGCTGGACAGTTTGACATAAGATCCACCTTGCCTGGTTTTCTTGTATCTCACCTGAACCAGTTTTCTATCCTCCCCATGTACACCCAGGAAGAAAAGAATTATTTGGCGCATGGCTAAGTGAGAGAAGGATTTTGCCCACAGTAGTGTGTCTCCGTTCTGGCGAGGAGAGACGCCAGGGCCATTTGCTTAAACCGAACCACTCACCTTTTGACTGCTGAAGTTAAATGACAAGAACTACATTATTTCCTAAAATTGAGAATAAAATAGCAATTCAAATTTTCTAACATCAGTATGAAAGATAATTTCTCTCAATACAAAAAGCACTTGGCATGTACAAAAAGTGCAAGCCTGGTTTCCGTAACTGGATCACAGACAAAGGAGAAGCAGAAATAACACTTGACAGTGAGTATGGTTCCACATTACGTTATCAGTGAACCACTGATGCTACTACCACCCAGTCCTAAGTAAGCAGAGGGGTCTTGACAAGTACTTGATATCCCACTTTAATGAAGTGAATTTGGCCACCAGTACTGTCTGATAAATGTGAGACTCACAACGCAGCCAAGTTTGGGAGTGGTGTTGGAACCAAATGATGCTCTGCAGCTGCTGTGACAGCATCACATAAGGGGTGCAGACAGATGCAGTACTATTTGTAACTGTCTTACACATTAAAGCACTTCCCACGGAGGGTCTCATGATTCAGTAAATCTTATTTAATAACAAAATTTTAAAATTGCTTAAATACTCTGTTCAGTAACTGGATTGGATATTTTTGGGGCTTGTTACTATCAGCTGATTCTTGTTTGCTTGTAGAAACATGCAACTAGTGCCAAACAGAGATGGTTAGTCAAAATATATTTTATGTTTGGCCCTAAAAATAAAAAAAAAGCCTTACATTTCTGGGTTTTGGTTTGGTTTGTTTCTTTTGTTTTAATTAGAAACAGTCAAGTCAGAAAACTTTGTCTTTCCCACTTAAGTAGGAAACCTAACAAACACAAAAGTGTACTTACAAGCTTCAGTACAAAAAAGTTGCACACTGGTGTTTAGATTTACTTTTGTAAATGTTTTTTACTGAAACAAAACAAACGCCTTCAGATTTTGTATGACATGACTCTAGTTTTCTTGTCAATATGGAGGTTTATCTATGTTCTTTCCCAAAAACTAATCAAAGTAAGCAAACTGTTTTCTGACAGACTGACCCTATCAAAGCAGAATAGGGACACCAAAATGCTAGCTTCCCCCTACTAGAGCATTTTTCAGATAATAGACATCTTTTTTTTTTTTTTTTTTTTAAAGCATGCCATCACAAAGACGAACAAACCTTAATCCCTTGTCATGTAGGAGAGGGACTTAATACAACTGAATGCTTGGAAAATAAATGTTGTCCTACAAAAACCAGCAGTGAACTGACATGTTACATGCCATTTAAAGACAGTAAGTATATTTCTGTAGATTACTGCCTCATGGACTCAGGCTTCTGGTCAGTCAATGCAATTTTCATTTCTCTTTCTTCCTTTAGATTTTCAGGTCACCACTCTCTTCAAAATAAGCATAAGCTTGCATTTCTGCATATATGATAATACAGAAAATAACTGATAAAGAATTGTCTGGATATCTTGTCAATCCCACCTAGCACAAGCAATGAACAAGTGATGTGATAGAAACAGTCACATACATTAGTTCAAATAATGGAGTGAAGGCTTTAGTTGTGGGAAAGGAGGTTTAAGACCAAGTATTAGTGACTCTGCAAAAGTGCTGTGAAGAAACTGGGTGTATTTCATCTGGTGAATAGGAGGCTGGTTGGTTTTTTAATAGTTACTGAAGCGTGTTTAGAAGGGCAGTTACTAAAATGGGGGAGACACAAATTCTCCTTGGTACAACCAGATGATAGAAAAAGCAGGAATTGCTGTTAACTTATTCTTGGAAATTTTAGTTCAGCCAATAAGGTTAAAAAAGCCATTAAGGAAGGAGTGCAATTCTAGAAAAAGTCATCAGAAACGTGGTGGAGTCACCAGCCTTGGAGGTTTTCAAG
This sequence comes from Chloroceryle aenea, assembly GCA_013399075.1. NCBI lineage: Eukaryota > Metazoa > Chordata > Aves > Coraciiformes > Cerylidae > Chloroceryle > Chloroceryle aenea. Next base: position 76,385 of record VWZY01003287.1, read on the forward strand.
ACTTGGCTAAACAAATGCAGAACTTGATTGATCTCATAATGGTGGTAGCCTTGCTTTGAGAAGAAGGTTGGTCTACATATGCAGAATGTCTCTTAACCAAAATTTCTGTGGTTCTGTGTTCTCAGACTCTAGACTTAATATTTTTACTGTTTTGTTTTGGGTTTTTTGAGCTTAGACTTGATGTGCCTGGTTTTTGTTTTGTCTTGGGTTTTTTTTAGTCCATATGAAAGAATGCAGCAAACTACTTTTCTACAGCCTGCCTTTGCACATAACGCTGGTAATGTCTGCTTTACTGACTTAACTTTTTCATAACTTTTCTCCTGTTTCTATAACTCCATAGAAACAGTTGTTGCTTTTGCCTCAACAAACCGGAAAATATCAAAAAATGTAGAGATTTTGATTAGACATAGAATTACTGGGTTTGGAAGGGACCTCTCAACATATAGTCCAATCATCCCTGCTTAGGGTCAGCTACAACAGGTATCCCAGGACTGTGTCAAGTTTTGAATATGTCTAAGGACAGAGTTGCATAACCTCTGCATGCAACCTGTTCCAATGTTGGTTTCAACCCTCACAGTGAAAAGGGGGGGGGGGAACAACAAAACAAAAACCAGATGGAATTTTGTCTTAATTTACATTCTTTGCCTTGTGCCCCGACACTGAACATGTATCTCATTGGTTTGTGTCAAGAACAATGTCAAGATGATAGAGTGATATTTAGAGATTTATCATAAGTGGGAACAAAGCCAAATGTTGCTATGTTTTATCTAATGCAGCCATTCTGGTTACTCTGTATCCTTTTTTTCTAACAATTAAGGGGGAAGAGTTCTCTGACACAGGCAATCTTGCCAAACATGGGTATTGAGTTAGTAAAAAGAAATAATAATCTAGAAGTTAATGTTTTAAGTCTTCCTGATGTAATTCAGCATACCTTCATTGATTTCAGAGATTATATCCAATTTTTAGGAAGATCTGACTTAATACAGATATGAAACCCAAAGGCAATACTTGTATGCTAACATGAATTCACTTTCTGCTTGTTTGTGCTTGCTCAGAAGGAAGCAGAGGTCATGATCAAACTTTTAAATGTTTTCTTGTAGTTGAGCAGCACCACAGCTAGATAAATTTTGAGAGAAAAAAGTACCATTCAGCATGAGGCCATCAGAATCTGGTTTATAGGCATACGGTAGAAATAAAATGTTTTCATAATGTTCATTCCTCACTTAGGCCTTTACATGTTACCAAAAAAAAACCAAAACCTCACTATAGCAAGAAGAAAAGCTATACAGTGAAAATTACAGATCTTCTGCATGTTTCTTGGACACACTCAAGCAAGTGTTAAAGTTAAATATGCTTATTCAGCTGTGACTGCTTGATTCCTCATTCCAGTTAAGCTGACTATTTTACAGAATTATTTGTTCATAGATTAATTAGCTACTTGAATGCTCTTGGATGTACAACACATGTCCAAAGAATATACAAACACTTACTGCCCTGGGAGCACATGCTGTTTGCCTTGTAGCAATCTGTTGGCAAAATAGAAGTATTTAGCAGATATTAGAGTTGTGGCACTTGCATTTCTGTGAGAGGGTCAGAGGCTGCATACTTGATTGGTTTTTATTTGGGAGTTTAGTTTTGAATTTCACTAAGAATAAAATGAGGCTTTAAGAAAATGATGCAGAAGTTATGACTGGAAATAAATAGAGAGCATTCATTCATGTGACTCTTGTCTCTATTCTTAAAGAAGCTTCTAAAAGACAGACTGATTTTTTTTTATATATAATTTTTTTTTTTCCCCCCATGTCCTGGGGTCCCTCAGACACCAGTTGCCCAAACACTTGGGCTATTTAAATTTGGTTCAAATTTGACACTTGATCTTTCTCATCTGAGCTCATTTCTAACATATTTTTTTTCATTGTGTTTCTGGCTGAGATACATACCTCTCTGTCTTGGAGGCTAATCTCTGTCATTTGTACCTCAATATAGATCTGAGTGATTTGTAACTAGATTTAGATTGGACATTAGGAAGAAGTTCTTTACATTGAAGGTGGTAGAGCAGTGGAATAGGCTACCCAGGGAGGTGGTTGAGGCCCCATCCCTGGAGATACTTAACCTGAGGCTGGATGAGGTTCTGAGTAGCCTGGTCTAGCTGAGGGTGTCCCTGCTCCCTGCAGGGGGGCTGGACTAAATGATCTTCAGAGGTCCCTTCCAGCCCTAGCCATTCTATGATTCTATGATTCTAATGCAAACTTCTGCTGACTTTATAGATGTGCAACTGGTATTTCAAGTGCTTGTGCTTGTGGCAGGAGGAATTTTGATTTTGGGATGTCTACCATTCTGTTGCTATGCCTGTCTGCAGAGAAGGTAAGTATTAGAGCATGACCACACCGCATTTGTGATGTACTGCTTTTAAACATAGAAAATATAACTGACATGCTTGAAGTCAGCAAGGGGAGGAAAGACTGGAAAAAAAAAACAAGAAACCAGTGTGCAAATATGAGTCTTTCTATTTTGAAGCTATGTAAAACAGAGACTCGGTTTGGCTTAAAGAAGCAAAGTTTTTTTAATGTACCAGTATTCTTTTCTAAAAACCTAGTTATAAAGGCCTTGTATTTAACCTTACTTCCCTTGATTGGGCAGTTGTACGTAAAATATGAAGGCACATTCCCTGCAGGTTAGAAAATAAGTCTGTGCATAAAGCCCTGCATGGGGCTTGAGCAGTGGTGCTTGAACTTAAGTTCAGCTCTGCAGGATGCAGATCCTCTCCTAAGCCAATATGGTGAGGTGTGGAAGACCAGGCTTTTGTTCCTTTGACTCTTTGGTTACCTTCCCTCACTTTCTGCCCCCACTCCCCACCAAAGGCTATTATATTCATATACATTAAAGAAACATGTTTTCCATTCATCTTCCATTCTTTAACTGCTAGTTGTGAGGAAAAAAAAAAAAAAAAGGTCAAAATGAGACTTAAGAGCAAACCAAGATATTGGGCACCCTGCAATACTGCATAGTCCATCCTGTTCAACCCAGAATAGGTTTTCAGGGTGCAGTGCCCTGAGTGCAAAGAAAACCCAGAACATCAATCGGATGTTTTGAGGTAAAGATAATTTCACGCTGTACATAAGTGAGGAAACTTCCTGCCTCTTGCCTTAACCCTGACAAATCACAAGGGAAACAAAAATGGTTCTCTATCCTCTGCATTGAAAGATGCTTCTACAAAAGAGCATGATTCCCATGGTAAAGCAATTGACTGCTGCACAGGAAATGACATATGGGTGCAGGAACAAATTATCTGAAAGATAACAGGGAAGAAATGAATGAGAAAAAGCAGCTTGTAAAGAACAAGTGGAAATGTGTCTGTATGGGATAGACCTAGAGTTACATGGTAAGACACAGAAGGAAAGACAAAGTGGTACAGCCTGAATGGAGTAAGAGAGATGGGCTTGGAAGAAAGTGAATTACCTGTAATACTTCTAATGGGCACTGCAGGGATTTTTAGTCTATAGGGTGCGTTATAGCCTGTGAGTGCTCTGCAAGCAGCTTAGCATTTGATATTGTGAAGGGTTTTGGTGTAAGTATATCTTCTTATGATAATGGGAATATGTAAGCTCCACAACATCAAAACAGTTCAACTAAGGTGGAATGTATTAATGTAACTGTGCTTTATTTTCAAAAGGTGGTAGTTCATATTGCATGGTTAAGGCATTAGCTTGATTAATATGACAGAATTGTCTTTGTTGTTAATGTTTGGTCTTTTTTCCTGCAAGTGTTAAACTTTTGCTTTCCTAAGATATTAGTTGTCTTTGTGGGATCATATGTATGCACATACACATAGACTTTTACTAATGTGGCTGCTTAGCAGATGGCTATTTGCTATGGAGTTCCACATTTAGACAAAACCTGCTGTGAAAATCTCCACATTACATCTTACAGTGTGCTCAACAGCTGATGTTCAGCATACAGATAGCTGCACTGAGTCATCAGTGACTCTGAAAACAGGAGGCAAAGAATTAACATGAAATTATCATAAATTTTCTGCAAAATGAATTAATATGTGTTCGTTTTGAGAGAATTCACATTAATGTTTAAATGATCAATTCTGTGGTTTTTCATAGCCAGTGAAACTAGGAATATTGCTGTTCTGCTATGACTTTTTTTTTAATTTGTTTTTTAATGCAGTGATTAACCAGATGCTAGATGGTTTTAATTTCCAACATCATAAATTTGAGTTCTAGGAAAGGAGCAATCCTGTAACATAGTAACTTTGAGTTTTACCAGTTTAGAGACAGTTGATAAAGGAAATAGCTTTGAAAAACATTCTTCTAGTGAGCCTACTCTCTGGATGGAAATTAATCTGAATTCAATGTTGCATGGTCATTTTTGAGAGGGTCCTAAATACAGTGCCAAAACTACTGCAATGGGTGTTCACAAAAGTAAAATTGTTCTCTAGAGTTATCAAAAAATAAGAGGGGTTCTGCTGATGAAATCTGGGAGAATTGATTAGTACGACTGCCTCTTCTAGAACAAATCCCAAGGTTTTACATAGGAGTCTGCATTTTGCATTGTTTGGGGGGGTTTGTTTGTTTTGTGTTGGTGTTGGGTTTGTTTGGTTGTTTTTGTTGTTGTTTGTTTGTTTAAAAAATAAAAATGAGACACACACACACCAAACCTGGGTGACTGGCTCTGGAAAGCTTTTGCAGGCACTTGTGCTATGTAACTAGGGGTGGATATTTGTCAGGAGGTAATTCCATAATGCTGCCAGACTAAGAGCATGTAGGAGGAGTATGGAATTCCTGTAAAATTGATAGAGGGAGCTGAGTACTCCTCCCCTTGCCACATCTGATCAGCACTAGTAATTTCCCAAGTCAGTGAGGCTTTGTTACTTTCTTATCCCCACAAATGACCTGTGTACTTGTCTCATTCCAACAGTATTTTTCATGCAGGAAGTGGAATCTACACATAACCATTCTCTGCTCATTGCAAGTTTCTCTTGTAATATCTCCTTTTGAATCGTGTGCTCTAATGCTCTTGCTGTGCCCATAACTGTGCTGTCCTCTCTTATCTCTCTGTTTTGTTAGTCTTTATTAACAACCACATGCAATGAGGGGTAGGTTAAGACACTAAAGGTTAGGAAAATGTACATGCACTTAACTAGTGCTGTGTCTGAATAATACTGTGTAAATTTTAAAAATAGAGTAAGAATTAGAAAAGTCTTCATTTCTTTTTGCTGATTTCCTAGTACAGCTGTGGGAAACAGGCCCTAAGCCAGGGGACATTTCTGGTCATGCTTGCATTATTATATGAATCAAGGTGAGCTGAAATTCACGAAGAAAATGTAAGAGATGGGTAAACTTTATTGAAATGGTTTCCCTAGCCTTAATCTGTCTCTGTTCTAGTAATGAAATCAACTATAGCTTTGCAGCTTTTTTCACTGGAGCTATGATTTCATAGCTAAAGTCTAGGTGGTCTGCTCTAAATTCCTTCTCTGGAACGCAACCAATTTCAGCTGTTGTTTTAATATGTTTCAGTCGATGTGTCAATCCTTTACGAAAGGCAAACAACAAAGTAAAGCAAATTGTGTTGAAGAAAAGAGCACATAATGATGATATTTATAGTCCTTTACTGGATTGACTTAAAGACTCTAAGCACCATAACAACAAAACAAAAAGGTAAACTAACCTTGGAATATCCTTTTGTTCTTTCAGTTTAGAATTGTTCAATTCTGTATAGAGTACTAAACACGTGCAGTACTCAATGGCTGTTGCTTTGCAGTCTGAGTTTGTCAAAAGGCACTGCTCTAGGGTGGTCACCTTCAATTTCTGTTGTGGGAGAAGTAATGAGTCTGCAAGAATTTGATTGTTGTCCTGGGATGCTAAATGACAGCAGAGCAAGCCATGGACATGCTACAGTCCTCTGCCATTTCAGTGTTCCATATCCCATGTGCAAATTGTCTTGCATAAGAAAGTGGAAAAGCAAAGTAAGGTTTTGCTGCTTTCAGAAGATGCAGATCCACTTATAGGCACTGAGAAATCTGTTCTTTTGTACAGGTAGGGGTGTTTTACAACTGATGTGTTCCCATAACTCCACATCTTGACTTTCTTCTTCAATGCTGAAGAGCAATTAACTAACAAAATTAATGTTATCTGAGAGTAAAATGCTATTTTCTCCACAAGAGTACGCCAAACTATAGCCTAGTAAAGGTGACAATGAAATAAAGACGTGTCAGTGAGGTCATTAGGCAATAAGGAAATGTTTCAGGGACAAAAATGTAAGCATGACTCTAAATCTAGTTATACTGATGTTTGGTTTTTATTTTCCCCCTTCAGTGTAGAGGATCATCTGCCTGCTCTTGAAGAACTCAAGCAGAAGGACACCAGTATTACTTGAGTATAGTCTAGAAAATTAGATATTTAATTTTAATATCAATGTTGTCAACACTTGAGAATGCTATTGATTTTGCAATAGAAGGTCTTAATTTCTAGTTCTTATTGCTCATTCCACATTTCCTGTACAAAAAAAAAAAAAAAGAAAAAAAAAAACAGTAACACTGAAGGGCAAAACTGCTTATAGCAACTCCTGAATAATAAAGCCAGTCTTCTTTTATTAATGTACCATCCCTGTGGAGGGTTATAAAGATATCTGTTGTGAAGATTAAGAAGAGAGTCATTGTCATTCATTAAACTGATAGCAAGTGGCAAGATTACTCAGTTTCCCTGTGAGATGGCACCATAGCACAGTAGCACTACTCCTGCTGAGCAGAAGGGCTAATTCTGTACCAGGCTTCAGAGGATTTGGGAGATGGGTTGTTGGGCAGTTGCTTTAAAGATATTCTTGGCAAAAATATGAAGTACTTGAGGAAACCGTCAGTGTTTCTCACTGCAGTACATCAGGGCAACACCAGACTTTCTCTGACCTGTCTTCCAAGGTAGGTGATTTCATAATTCAGGTTTTCTGTTTCCCTATAATGTAACAAAAATAAAGAAACAAACAGGTAACAGTTTTCAGCAGCTGACTTCAAAGTAAGAGTGAGAACCTGAAAGAATGTCGTTAGAAATCAGTATCACCAATAATAATGCAATCATTTTCCTTAAGGTCTGTGAAATCCATGTAGTAGAATTTCCAAGAGCTACAACTGGGAGGAATGGAATTTTGCTCCTAAGCTGCAGAACAAATATTATGCACGATTCTTCGAAACTCTGTGTACTTTCAGAATACCTCATTTACAAATTTGTCTTTAGTTTCATCAGTCCTAACAAAGGCATTGCTTAAAATCTATGTGTAATAGGGGTAGAACATGCATATGGACAATCTCATGAAGTTATTGGAGTACGTATTGGTAGTCAGACTTAACTATATGCAGGAGCTTTAAAGCTTCATACTGCAACCATTGCCAGTAACACTGGCAGTGGTTTTGTATTACAGATGGTTTAGTTATAATTTTCTGAGCAAAAGTATTACCATGTTTTTGATGTGGAGCAGCAGAATGATCGAGACTGATTAGGGATCTGTTTGCCTTTCAAATCTGACGTGTATTTGCTGTTTCTTGATTAATATTTTTAATCTTTTTATGAACATGGGGAGAAACTGTGAGGGTGAAGAATCACCAGAACAGGCTGCCCAAAGAGCTTGTGGAGTCTCCTTTGGACACTTTCAAAACTCACCTGGATGTGATCCTGGGCAACCTGATCTAGGCAAACTTTCTTTAGCAGGAGGGTTGGACTGGATGTTCTCCAGAGGTCTCTTCCAACCCCTACCATTCTGTGATTGTGTGATTCTGTGATGACAAACTCTGTATATAAACATTTTGACAAAGATGACCTGGTTTCCCTCTACGTGAAATTAGGTGCACTGCCACAGCTGAAATGTGCATTTGACAAACCACACAGATCCTCATGGCTGATGGTGATCATGGGGAGGGAGCTGTACTCTGGAGAAAGACATTCATATGGTTCTTCATGATTTTCAAGTATAATAAATTCTTTGTTTCCATGTTATTGACAGCACAACTGCTTTCAACATCACTTAACATTTTGACAAAGGGACACATACTGATGAAAAAAATCTATTTAACAGTAAGCAATTAATACATCTGCAGCAACTGTATCTGGCAGACAGAAAAAGATGAGCATAAACAAAATATATGCACTGTAAGAGGAGGAGGTGAGATGAAAAAGACACAGCAAGTGTTATATTTCCCCCTTGTGGATCAGGAGGCAAGAGCATAGTTCATGGATTTGGCCCCTGTCCCTTTTCCATGTAGCAGCTTTGTTGTAAAGATCTAAAAAGCTGGTAGTTTTGCTTTTCTGTGAGAAAAGACAAAAGCTCTGATTTCAAGTTTTAATTTCAATAGTACTTGCAATTCATTGAATAAATTCCTGTTAAGGTATTTCATAAATAACTGCTATCTGTGCCCAAAATGTCATTGCAACTATTTAATTTTTGGCAAGATTAAAACCTTAGGGTCAAATCTCACACATTCATTCACAGGCCTGTGTGTGACATTACCTCTACTGCCATTGTCACAGGAATGTGGATGCTTTGATCAGCTGGTCAGCTGCTTACTTCCACTAGTAAATATTCAGATTCCTTTCATAATAATTTTTGGTTTTGTATTCCTGGACCTTAGCATACTACAGAACAATTTCTGCATGGGGCTACTCCAGATCTACGTGGAACTTGTCTTCCCCAGTACCTAAACTGGCTCAGCTGGTGTTTATCTTGTATACCGGTTTTTCTTTGTCCTTTCTATCCCTTCAAAGATCTCCCTTAAGGACCAGATAGGGTAGAAGGTGGCACAAACATTCTTACAAGGCTCCTCCCAGTGCCTCTGTGGCTAGAGAAAGAAGCTGCTCAGGGCTGGGTGCGGTCCCCAAGTCTGCAGAGCAGACCTTCCAGGAGCAGGGAGACGGTGACACCTTCAGTACTAAATTCAGCAACCACAAGATGGTGCTGCAGGAAAAGATTTTTTTCCCTCAGAGGTTTTGGTTGCTGGAGAATTTCATCGATTTCTACCTTTTACAATGTGGTTCATCAAGTCACAAAAAGGCAGATAGTGTACAATATAGCAATGGTCACTCAGTAAAAAAGACAACATAATACAGCATATGATGACAAGGCTTTAGAAGGCTTACAAGGTATACAAACCATTGCTTGTGGCATTAGATCTGCTCTCACTCCTCTTGAACTGATACAGAGTGAAACAAAAGCACTCTCAGTGGAACATCCCTCTTTATCTTCACATAGATTAAATAAATACAAGTCTAAACAACCTGCCCCAATGCACAATAGCTGTGTCCAAGCGTGGATGCTGCTTGCCTAGAGACAGGAGCTGTGATAGTGCTTCCAACTGTAGTACAGCTCGCGCTTCACATCACCTGGAGCCGGAACCACGTCTAATGGCAAAGTGTTCATCTTGCTTTCTGTTCCCTCTGAAATCTAACCCACACCTTTAACGACATTCTGTAAGATGAAGAAAAAGAGTTGAGATGATTTTTGGAAAGCTTTAAAGCAATACAAAATGATTGAATTACTCTGTAATTGTGGCAATATCTGGTACTTCTCTGCAGCTGACATTTAGAAAGCTTTCAAAGTCAGGAGCATTGAACTTAAAAAATAAATACAGTGGAATGAAACCCAAACTTCTTAGAATTATAGTAAGAGAATAGATTTGAACTGTAAAGCTCAAAAATCCAAATCCAAATACAAATTTGTATTTAAGCAAAATCCCTGTGACTGGGGAACTGGTCTCATATTTTTGAAGGCTTGAGGTTCAGTTCTGGGGCCTATTTTACCCAACTATGATTCATGCAATGCCAGGTAGTGCAGATATAGGAGGAGAATGTAATTCATTGCTCAACAAATATTTTCCCGGCTTGTACCCATGTAAGGGATACAATTCTGAAATGTTATGGTTCTTCTGTTCCTTTGCTGACCTACGCTTGGATGCACAGGTAAAATGAAGTGCAACAGTCTCTCTGGAAAAAGCATTTCGTGTCCTTCTCTAGGGTCCCAGTGGAGCAACTGGATCTGCCCAGCGCAGTTTTCCTTCTGATCTGTGTGCGCCCAAACTTTTTTTTGTTTTCACAGAACAGTGGAAAAAATAAAAAATGGTTTCTGCCAGATGAAAGTGAAAAACTATCCACAGCTGTACCATTCTAGCCTTCTAAGTTTCACTGTATTGCTTCCAAGTTCCTTCACAAAAAGCATGGCTCATACTGTACTGCTTCCTTGCAGAATCCACTATCTTACATGTATCTCCTATCCGGGTCGATGAATCTTTGAGTGTTTGCGTGTCTTCTGTCTGCAGGTAAGTGGAGTAGAACTTCACTCTGCAACAGCTGTTTCTCTTCAGTATCAACCACCATCACTATCCTGGTAGCGCTGTCTGTCTGGCAGTGCCAGACAACATTCAGGCAATGTGGGAAGGATGATGGTGATTCTACAAAGAGCTGCCCTCTAAAAGGGAGCATGGCTATGGATGTCATAGACCCGCTGCATCCTATCTCCCTGATTTTCAAGTATGTTTTTTTTTTCCCAGTCCATAAGGCTACAACCATTCAATATTCCACTTAGTGTAGATCAAAGACCAAGTTGAAGTGAAATGATTAAAACAACTTTCCTTTAGAAAAGTTTTCTGATGCTTCTGCTTTGCCTTCTGTTTAGCACTGCATTCTTGCCTGGGCTCCTCTTGGGGTTTTTACTGACTTCCCAAGGTTTTACCATTTTCTGATTCAGGGTACTTGATCCAGTACTAACACACATGATCTATATGTGAGATGGAGGAACCAAGCCAACAAAAAGGACAGATAAGGACTTCGGACTTATTGCACAGCTAGGAAATCTAGGGAAATAATGCACAGTTCTAAAATGCTCTTGCATGCATTTCCTAATAGGAAAATCCTGCTTCAGTTAAATGCAGCAGGTAGGTATTAGCATTATTGAAAAGCAATTTCTTCACCTAAACATGGTATTAGGAATCACGTAGCTATGAATTCATGTAAGAATTACAGTTGGCTATGTGATGCATCTTTTCCTCTCATCTTCAAGAAAGGGCAGGAAAAAGTTCATTTCCATTCCTAACACTGGGTGAATTGTTAGCTGATATTTCAAGTTATATTTTTCAGATACCAAACTGATAGCTTTGAAGAATGACATTGCTCAGTTTGAATGCAAAAGAGCTCTTAATGGTCTGTATGAATAACTGTCAGAAGCAAGGAGACCTGAGAGTCTGGGGAATAAACAGTTATTGGGGTGGTGTTGACCAGTTATTTTAATGACACAGTAAGTAACCAAGATCTAGGTTTTGAATAGTGGACAAGGATTGTCAAATTACTGTTAAGGTCCTCCTCATTCACAGCAGTCGTAGAATGCTATAAAATGACTGGTTAAACCGAGAAACATCTGGGGCTGGGGCACATCAACTGAAGATTAGGCTGTGCAAGACTGAAAGGGAGAGAAGGAAGATCATGGGAAAAATGACCTTGTGAATCATGATATGAACATTTTACCAGAATGCAACAGAATCTTATTCCCATTTGGCTTTTGTAATTTATTTTTGTTGGTGTGGTCACATATAAAATCTGTCAGAGCAACTGCTAAAAGCATTTTTCTTTTTATCAGTAAGCTTAGTTTTGTTTTTAAAAAGCATAAATGCAGTTAATCATAACTCATCAGTGCAGCTAGCTAGGAAGCAAAAGGTTAACAGCAAATTCTGGTTTACTGGTTAAAGATGCTACTATAGTAGCATTTGCTCAAATGGTTGTTTTACACATGCAGTGGCATCATCCAGTTTAAATCCTGCTGTGTTTCTTTGCCAACAACTGCTAGTGAACATTTGCCCACCTTCCCTGCTGCTGAGTAGTATCAGGATTAGATGCAGGGAGGCGAGCAAGCTTACAACTTCATCTGTTGGCACCACAGGAATGCAGGAGCTGAACAGCATGGCAATAGAGAAAACTTTCAGAATCATCAATTTTAAGGTCTTACCTCAAAATGGCTATTTTCTGGCTGGGGGAAGGGAATCTTTTCCCAAATATTCAAGGAAAAAGAAAAAAAATCAAGAAGGAAATTTTTCTTAAATAAGGATGTAATGGGTATTTATTTATTTTCCAGCCTAGCTGTCAGGTGCACGTCTGCAAAACTGTACTGGGAAGTAGATTTTGGCATGGGAGGAGTGCCTGTCAAGAAAACTGTGGTTTTATCTGTCTCTGTTGGGAATAAAAATGTAGGGAGCTTTAGTACATGTTGGATTTTTTTTAAGATGATGGATAGCTTGTGGCAACAGGCGTTTTCCTCCCCTCACCAAAGGAAGCCACTTTTCCCTTAGTACTTAGCAAAAGTCTCTTTGAATGACATGATTACAGAGAATCACATTCTGAGCAAAGAGACTGGTGGAGACAGACAGCTGGGCTTTGTGAGCATTTATATTAGCTTTTGCTTGCACTTAAGAACAGCTGAAGTCTCCTTCCTGAACTCCTTGCATTTCTTACCTGCAAAAGTGATGCACCTATATTTGACTTCAGTCACTTCTCTGTACTTACAGGGCAGAGGAGAGGAAATGTAATGTGCCAAAGGGCCAAAATACAGGAAAAGTTGGCATCGCTGTTTCCATTGAGTTCCTAGGCTGGAATCTCCCAATATGCTGGTTAGATCCAGCTTGTTGCTACAATGCATGAGCTGGGCTGCATCCCCTTTCCCAGTACAGCTTTCTCAGTTGAGTCGGGAAGCAGGGGTAGCAAGCAGATATTGCTTTTTAACTGTAAAGGTACCATTAGTGCTTCCTCATAGGTTTTTAAAGTAGCTGAATACAGAGTTAAACAGAGAAATAATCTGTCTCCCATCCTATCTTTTCTCATTGTTTGTCCTCTGTAAACATATGGCAAGCATCTCCGTTATTAGCTTTGAATTTGAGTCCCCTGTGATTTGTCTGATGATAGTGATGCCTGTTCTTTATAGTTGCTTTCACTTAGGAGTTTTCACCTCCCGTGCTCAAACAACGCTCAGCTATGGCACCAGACAATCAGCTTAAATTGCACATTGGCAACTACAAAGTAATTGAGACTTTTTTTTCCCAGATTAAAATAGATTGTGGCAAACTAGGCTGACAGCTCCAAAGCAGCTGTTATGGTCTACAGTAACAGTGGTGTGCATTAAAGAGCTCTTGACCGCATATTTATGCAATAGACCTAATAGCTCTAAATGAGCTGTTATGATCTATCAATTAAGTAATATATATTGTTAAGAATGCAAGGATAAACCCAAAGGAATTATTGCTATCTACTGCAGCACTTTTAATATCTTATACTTTATGCTTATATCTCTTATACTCTTACACTTTAACAAACCTTTTTCTTAGAACAATTGTATTTGGATTTGCTAAATGACTTTAATAAGAAGCATACAGCCAGTACTGAATGACTTGCTTAGAATTTGCAAAGTCTGCATGAAATACTGTGGTAAATTGAAACCATCACCTGTAGCTCATCTTGACAGGTTAGAGCTGTTACAACATGAATCTCCCATTTATACAATTATTTGGAACAGCAGCAAGAGGCCTAACAAGCAACTGAATTTTCCTTGGTTTATAATTGTATCTTTACCATCCAGAGGATTGTTCACTTTACTGTGATCTCTACATGGGCTGAGACTCTTCAGGTCCTGGCACTAGTTTTATGAGTAGAATAGCTACTCTAACACTTACCTGCTCCAGCTGTTTTGATGTTTCAGCACTACAACTAGTTTTAGAGCTGACCTGAAGCTACCTGCAAGACCAGTCCTTTGGGTTTCCAGACTTCTTGATCACATGCTCCTGTCACTAAAATATTTTTGAGCATGTACCCCTAGTACTCTACTAATATTTTATGTACCTTATAAAACATAAACACAAAAATTTTAAAAGCATGATATAAAGATGGAATAAACACTGATTTTAATTCTTTTTCATTTTGTTAATAGTATGAAAAATATTTTCTTCCTTCCAATGGATTGTCTTATGTACCCCCTTGAGTGCACACACCCCACTTAGGAGAACACTGCTTTAGTAAAATGACAGACTCGCCCCCTTCCTTTAAATAATATTCTGTGCTTTAATTCTCGCTCCATTACTCAGTTCTCCCCACATACACATCCTAGTCCTATAGGAAACAATGACCAATGAGATAAATATTTTCCTTTCCCATTCACTCTTCACCTTGTTATTAAAGGCTGTTACAGATATAACAACTTAATGACTATTACAAGTAAGATGGGTAAATCATAGTTATCCTTAGTAAATCATGTGGTTGGACTGCTTTAGTAAGCCCCTATAATCTGTAAGAAAATTTGAATTTACTCATCATTGCAGGGTTGGGAAGATGTTCTGTAGTCCTGGCCTGAAGTTCCCTATGCAGTCAGCTGCAGAGTTTCATTGTTTTCTCCTCCACTTCCTTATTTCAAGGAGAATTTTCTCCTGCTTCCTAGTGAATGGGACTGGTGCTTACCTGAACCAGGTAGCATGCTGGCAGGCATCATACATCCCTCCAGCAGGTGCCTTTCACATCCACACCCACATATTAATTGTCTTCTAGTGTGAAATAAATAATTTACACAGAAGATCACTGAACATTACTCTCCTTCTAGCTGTCAACTTCCTGAGCTCCATGTCTCCAGTTAAATTAAAGTACTCAGGCTCTTAAGAGACCAGTGGGTTATGACACAGGTTAAAGGGAAGAGAGGCAGAACTTCCTCTACAGCCAAGGCTTGTAAAGTGGTAAAGCTGCTCAGACCTGTTTTACTCATATTTACTTCTTCTGAGCAAGGGGATAATTCTGCCAATCTGTCTGAATTTAACCTCAGAGGAAAAAACAATTATTTCTTGATTCATTCAGACAACCAGCTGAAAAGGGTTTTGTCTCCTTTCAGATTTGATCATTTCCTTACAAATGCTGTAGACCTGTTGACAGCAGTGTAGGCAAACCTACTATTAATACATTTGTCTCTGATATCCTCCTCCTTCTATTTCAGTCATGGTTTGATAGATTGAAAGAGTAGTTTGAAACCAAGTGATGCTTTGGAGAAAAAGAAACCTCATGCCAGCTCCAGAAAAGGCCAGTACTGAATTAAGGCTTTATGGAATTTTGTGTAGTATCTAGATACTACATAAAGTCTTAGGTTACTCGATATATTCTCCTTTTTTGCATTGTCTTTGAATTTAACAGGCTTTGGGGCTTCTGTATTAATCCTTGGTATCATATCCTTGAAGGTATGTTGATTATGTAAAAGTATTCTTGAAAGAAAAGGCTTTAAGAAATGTCTTGGAGGAGGAAATTTAGAACATTGCATGGGAAACACTTGCCAGCAGACAGTTACCATTTACTCTCTGGTCCATGTGAAGATGATGGGCCTGATAATTAGGCCACTGCACCTGAGAGGAAAGAAGGAGAAGAGGGGAGAGCAGAAGCAGTGGGGGTTGTGTAAAGCTGGAAGGAGGACAAGTAATATAAAGTGATGGTCAAGGTAAGGGGAAATGAAAGAAACTGGTCTAGGGGTTGATAGTTATATGTTATTTTCTGTCTCATAAAGTTTGTAACCTATGTCTAGGATCTATAGGAGTGAGTATAACATAGCTAATGAAAAGAGGAGATGATAGGGCTGTTTATTGCTGGTGATTAGGCTGTGAGGAGGATGGGAGCAAACTGAAGGAGCTTATATTGCCTAGTTTAGCCAGGTACTTCCATAGAGTATTCTTTATGGTGTAGCTTGTTACTTTCATACCCTTCACCAATTCACAAAGATGAAAGGGCAGCTTGGTTAGTGTTAGCTAGTTTATGTGGCTGCCTTCTTTGACAGAGCAAGTAACAGTGGGAAGAAAATTAACCCTTGAAGGGAAGAGTGATAGATTCCCCCGCTGGAGGATGTCACCAGGGAATACAAAGGATGGACTGTTGTGATGTTGGCTCTTACGTGGGTTAGATCTCGGGAGAAGAGATCTCTTGCCTTGCTTGTATGAAAAGGTGGAGTGTCAGGTTTATGTTACAGGTAAAAGGGAAATGCTGTCTGTGTATCTGGAGACCAATGATCAAATTGGAGGCTGCTTGGAGCCTTGCTTTTGGTTTCCTTGTGTCAGTTAGTGAGCTCTGTGGTGTGAAACAGACCAGTTAGTGACTACAGCAGACAGGGATCAGGAAAGTCAGCTGTTCTCACCTGTGATTTAGGATTTCTTATTTCCATAAGTAGTCTTCCAAGATACCTGATACTTTCTGGATTTTTGACATTAACTCTGAGACTAAAATCAATTAAGGGAAAAGGTATGGTATGAGTATGAGGAGGGAAAGAAGTATTTGCACTTCTGTCATAATCCAAGCAAAAATAGACTGTAGGGAAAGGTTTGTAATTATATATTGTGCTTTTAGTCATTACCATGGGTGCTATTATTTAAAAAAATGGGGCTTGGGTTCGGAGGCTGTAAGGTTCAAACCATGCAAACGACTTGACCAGTATCATTCTGAAGTATTAAATTCTGCAACAACATATGTCATTCATCTGACTGGGAGGGGGTTTTGTAAAGAGTAATTTTACGTATGATTCCATGGGGGGTGGAGGGGAAGTGGACCAGCAATACTACTGCAATTAGGGTTTCGCTCTAGATCCAAAATATTTATGAATTGACACTGATGTTGTAAGTCTCTTATGAAACATTCATTCACAAGTTTGATTTCTGTAAATGACATTTTTGTAGTAGAAATAAGTTATGAAGGAATCAAATTTCATATAAGAAACTCTGGGAAACAAGACCACAAATGACAAAACATACTATTTACAGCCCAGATGGCTGCATAAAATAAATAGCCGTTTCCTCGGTGGAAGCGTAGGCAATTTGGCTGTGTGAAGCTACAATTCCAGCAGAGATCCCTGAAACAGATGTTAATATTGCTTGTGCATGGAAACTTTAGTAACAAGCAAGATGTTCAGGTAACATGAATGTAATGACTGACGACCTCAGATTTCTTCATCTGTAGGAGATATGCACTTAAAACCATAATATGACTATTGTAAAGCCTGGAACATAAATGCCTTACACATGTGGCTGCCTAGAATGTTTGAAATGTTTTGGTAATTTTTTCCCTTTTCTGTAACTGGTAGCTCAATGAAATATTTTTAAACCATGAAGGAAAATTCAGGCTGACTAGATAGATAGGTAGATGTATGTAGATGCAAGCATGGATAGATATAAAGGTATAATGACTTTACCTGTATAGAGCAGAAACAAGAACTTTCTTCATGTCAGATTAACTTGAAAACTGTCTTGTGTTAATGTGTCTGTCTTTAATAAGTCTTTGTTAACATTTCTGATGTACCTCACTGGGCTATGTAACCCCAGTTTTAGTAGCAACAAGTCCTATTCATCTTTTCCTTAAATGGTTATATTCTTTACTTGAGCTTATCCGAAGAAGTGTGAATGGAAGAAGTTCATTTTCTGTAGGCAATTCTAAGAGTCTTTCAGTGGAGTATATTTTAACCATATAGTAAGAAAGAGTGGGAATTTTGCAAAAAGTGTGGTTCCAGTTCTTTTTCAAAAGTTCTCATGATTTCTGTTTAGTAAGTCTGGTACAACAATCTACCGACTGACAGTGGCAAGACACATCTCTTACAGCTTGCACTTCTGTGATGTTTTGTTGGCTGTTTCAGTTGAATCCTATTCAACAGAGACCCTAACTATAGGACTTGTACAATGACTTAGTGTGTTCTTGACTGGCTAATGGAAGTGCTGCCAGTAGCTCCAGTGAATACAAGATCAGATGGCAAGACCCTTGTTTTGAAGCAGTAATGAGCTGCAGAGTTTACAACACCTACTGAACAAGCGAAAACTTAACACAGCTACACTAATACTGGTGGGACTAAGGGAAAGTCTGCCATTTTACCTATAAATTTTGGGTGAGCTGTTTGGAGACCAGTCAGTAGTGGTGAAGACTGACAATAGTCTGTCCCAGCCTTCCCCTGTTTGAAAATACATCAAGAAGGAAAGGACTTTACATGACAGTCAGTGGTCAGAGCGCATACCTAGACTATGAGGGATTTTTATTCACTCTTTGATGGGGAAACAGTGGAGTTCATTGCAGTAGGGTCACTATTCATGCTAGTGTTGTTAAAATATAACCTATTCCAAGGTTTAGTCAATAAGAATTTAGACTTCCTGGATGTGAAGAAAACAGTATTTGTGCAGGAAGCCATGACATCTGTGTCAGTAGCTTGGTATGCACACTGTCATAGATGTCTGGGCTGATCTCAAGAGATCCCTGAGGCAAAGCATTTAGCATTTCTCTGGGTAAGACAGGAGATTCTGCTCTTCCTCTCCCCTCAAAAAGAATAATATGAAATTCTAGATCCAACTTTTGTTTCACCTATACTGAGAGAGTTACAATAGAAGACATTTTTGTCTTTATTACATGGTTCAGAGCAACAGGTTTGTTACTCAAGTGTATTTACCGACTTCAAGATATCCTAGTAATCTCCCACATAAATTAACTCATATAAAGAAAAAAGAGAAAATGCTTTGTAAAGATTAAGGGTGAAAGGATCTTGACACTTGGAAGAGAGAGCAACAGTATGTAAACCATTGCAAGGGATTTGATAATATGTGGCAGAAAGCTACTGCTGTCTCTGCTGGAAGATGTTGGAACTGCTCGTCTTGAAGCCACATCCTCAATCTTTTATGTTGGGCAGCCCCCTCCCTGTACAAGAAGTAGGCATATGCTCCCTTCATAAAGGAGGTTTTGGAATCTCTCCCTAGCATTACAGCCTGGTTCTGAGTCATCTTGTTGTTCAGCTCAGTGATGACAAGTGAGCTCTGAAAAGGTACCACATTTTGCTACAGTAAAGAGCCTTTGTCTTCCAAGGCTTAGTGTCTCTTGGTTAGAGTGGGGAAATGGGAGTAGAGTATCGTAAATTGAATCCTAAATCATTCACTTGGCTGCTCTCCTTCCGAGTAGCTCCATCTCTGCTACATTTTCCCCATCTGTAATAACAGACATATGCCTGTGCAGGAAACTGATATCTTCAGCTGAAAGTCTAGTATAAAATATACAATCTCTAAGAAAGCATCAGAAATCTTTCCAAAAAGAAATAGCTTTACTTTATGCTAAATTGCACTGCTTCTACCATCATATGATACTGCTTCTCTAAACACACCTAAGTCAGCTGACTCAACAAGCTAAACACCACACATCCCAGTATTAATTTCAGTAATCTTGACACCTCTGTATCATAGTGTTACACTTCTTAACTCAGCTGTCAGCATGCAGAACATATGGTGGTACTGTCAGCCCACACAGACTAGGGCTTAGTACCACATGGAGAGTGTTTTGTACTCTCGATCTGAGAAATTCCATTTTTATACCCTCTCTACATTTACCATGCAATGGGCTGGGTTTGCCACTGTTACCAATTAACATCTAATGCTAATACTGTAATAGACAAGCAAACGATTGCTAATTCTTCCTCTCTATAGAATAACTTTGGTAAAAAACCAAAAAGTTATGAAGTCATTTCTTCAGCTTCAGAGGCATCTACTGGTATCTCTTGCAACCAGGACACCTGTTAGTCTGACCGACGAGACAATAAAATCAGACTCAAATTGCTTTATTCAGTAAAGATAAGTAGATAAAATCACAGAAAATAAAGTCACCATAAAGTAAATTCTTGCTCCGTTCACAGCTGTTAGTTTAATGGAATTGCCATTCTCACGAAAAAACACAGCTGCTCCAGCCCTGCCTGCAGCAGCCACGTCTGCATGGGCTGTGAGAGGGCTCTGGAGCTGCAGCAAGACTTGTCCTAAGCAGCCAGGTCTGCCTTCAATATGACTTTAATTAGAATGTGCATCTAGAATTGGAGCAACATACTGAGCATTTTGACCAAACCACACTGGTGCTCATTTGGTTGGAAGCTCAGCTGGAGGCTTGGTTTGTAAATCATTCAGCAAGTGTTTTCTGGCAGGCCCCTGTTTATCAGGCTGTAGTAGATCCTGTGCAACTTTCTGTATTCTCCTTAGTAACATCAATACATTTCCTTGCAGCAAGCAAGCATGTGTCCTCACAAGCTGGTAGAGCTTTTGCAAACCAGACTCTTAGCCTTGGTGCACAAGCGTTATTGGCATCTTGTGTTTTCAAATAATGGGGCTCACGTCTTTGCAGGTTCCATTAGTTGTGTGTAGAAATGAGGTGTGAGACATGGATCCAATTCTCCAATTGGTGAGTGTGGTCAGTAGTTAAACATATGGGGCTTTTTTTCCCCCATTATGCACTTGGCTTTTATTTTAGAACTCCTCCTTCAGCTCATGCCACATACACACCAGGATTCTATTCCATAGTTTGCAGTTTCCAAAGGAGAATAATAAATCCTCTTATCTCACAGAGAAATTGTGAAAATACATCAATTAGTGTATTGGAAATGGTCTGATGCTGCACTGGCAAGCACTTCTGTGAAATGATGCTGGGTTTAGAACTTGGGCTAAATAGTATGAAAAAATAAGGCTCTAGATCAGTAATGAACAGTGACAGAAGGAGAAATTATTGAATTGTTGCTCATTTAGTGAACGTGATTCCTGCTGTGCACTGGATGAAATTGGCCCTGTGCGGAAAATAGAAAGACTAGGATAATTCTTACAAAAAAAAAAAAAAAAGAGGAAGAGACAAGTTTAAATTTAACATTTTCTTACTGTTGTACTTTCATAAGTATTACCATCCAAAGACATTTCAGAAAATAATGTTTGTGCATTTGATTTGGGTTATTTTCTAGCATTTGAAAAGAGAGATGAATATGCAGCAGTTCTGATCTGAGTCATTGTCCTAATACCTGCTGGAGGTATCAGCTGATTGAAAGCACTGAAAAGCCTAAATCCATAGATTCCTTCCTCACTTCAGCTAAGAGGAGCTGCCCAGATATAATACTATCACACTCTGCATGGGGAAGTATCGTGGGGAAGTATGAGCTTTTCCATGAGCAAATAGAGCCTCAAACACACTGAAAGAAGGAGCCTCCAGTGGAACTCATTGCACCTGCATGGACAGTCAGCAGTATCTGCATTCTGGTCCTCTCTCACTATTAGCTTGGTGCAATTGAGGAATAAAGCTGACTTAGTTCACCTTTAATGAATAAATTGGTGTGTGAAAACCGGAATGGATTATAACTTCCTAAATATCAACAGATTTTCTTGTGTGACAGAATGAAGTAGCCTTCTCTTAATTTCAAATGTTTTCCAAAGTCTATTTTCTGGAGTCGATTATTTATTTATCTATTTAATATTCAAGAAGCAATTGTTAGAATTTTTTAACAGAGACGAAATACTTTCTTTTCCTGTATCTCATCCCTGGGAAAAGCAGAAATGCTTTGGTTGAAATTCTTTAAAATACCCACTGTGAAAACTTCATCCCAAATAGTTATATTTGAGATAAATTGTAAACAATTGAAAACAGGATCTTCTAACAGGAGGTGTCAAGGACTATTAATCATAGATGTTCTTTCCAGCCATGCCTGTAATAATACATGATTGATATTTAAGGTAAAGAGATGCAAGTGCAAAGTGAGGCAAATATATGTACTCATCTTTTACATCTTAATGGAACTAATTAATGAGGCTGGCATGGTTTTGAAAATGCTTTAATTTATTCTTTGATTAAAAAGTAGAAGTCTCTCATTAGTACAAAAATATCTTTTCTGAGTTATACTTCTGGAGTATATAAAACAGATCAGTGCTGATATAAACTGGGAATTTCAAAATTATTGTTTACATTGCATGCTATTTCTGCATCATTCATTGTGGATTTACATCATAATTAGTTTGCCCTGTTTTTCCTGCAGTGAGCTTGCCTTGAAATGGGAAACTCCTCTGGATTTAACTGTTGCACCTGACTGCATTTTTTTTTCTTTCAGACACTGGCCATAAGTTATTTTGTCTGGTTGGGTTTTTTTGGTTGGTTTGTTTTGTTATTTTTTTATTTCTATGGAAAAGAGAAAAAAAATATCTGCTTCTGTATTTGATTTATCAAATTACTTTTCAGTTTTGCTTGGCTTTATGTTAGGTGACCTTTGCATTTGTGGAATTGTAGTTTGATTATAAAATGATGCTTTGGCTAGTTCAGAATTTTGTGCATATACCTAAATTTACATTATTCCCCTGCAGACCTCATTTGGGGAAAATGTATCTAGTGTAGTAGTTCCTCTTTAATGCCCAGTTCTGTAGTTGTGTACCATCCTTTTACTTAATCAAAATTTTGATAAAATATTAATTGCTATTAAATTGCTATTAAATAGTGTGTATAGGGTGTGCGTGCTCCCTAGCTGAGGCTGCTTTCATGGAAATAACAGGGGATGGCCCCAGAGAGGGAATGTAGTTGCACCTTTGGATAAATGCATGATTCTGATACTTTTCTGCCTCGCTTTGATTGATGAAATTCTCCCTAGGCTAGAGGGTTTATGAGGTCTTTACGTTACTAAAAAGTCCTTGAGCTAAAGCTAAAATCCTGCCAGCTTTCAGAATTTTGTCTAGATAGTAAAGAATCTGAATGTGTTATATTGTCATGGAGCAGTCCTGTAATGCCTCCATCAGCCCCCTGTCCTTCTGCAGGTTGTCGTTCTCCTGCTTCCAGAGCAAGACTGTTCTCAGGCGTGACTTGCTGTTCTAGCCCTTTTACTCATCAACCCTCACCTTTCCTTTATGTCTGATGTTTGAAAAGCAGTAGACAATGGCTTATTACTTTTAAGTACTCCTTTTTTGGCTCTCTGCTTCAAAAAGTTCAGGCTCTGAAGTGAAGCTGCAACCTTCCCCATCCTTGCTTACCTCTGTTGTGTGACTGGGAAGATGGCTGTGACAAGGGAGGAAGACACTTTTTTTCCCCTCTAGAAAGGAGGGATAAGATCCAGAGCATCTTGTTGGCTAAGTAGAACAGATGGGAAGTATAATGCTTTGCCTTCCTCAGCAGGTTAGAAGCTGGCAGCTTGTATATAAGATTCAATGTGGATATAAATAAATAATAGAGAGAAAGGAAAAAAATATCTGCTCAAAACAGAGTTTACAGAACGATAAATCAGTCTAAAAATACTTCCATGTCAAAATTCATTTTTCAGCTCCTTTGACAGCAGCTAGTGTCCCAATTTGAGGGAGACTCTGTGGATTTCACTCCCACTATTCCTCTCTCTCCCGACAACAGACCTCTTCCTCATATAAGGAAAATAAATTAGCAATTTAGAAAGGTTGACTGGAGACAACTCATCAAAGAAGAGTCCAGAGCTCTGTGAGTGGCAGCACTATCTACAAGTTCTATAAATACTTGATGTCACCCCATGCACATCTTCCTTGGATTTTGCATTTATTTCTCCCTGCATTATACACCAACATGGGTAGCAAAATATGAAAAAGAGGAGACAGCAGAGATTAGGGGCTGGAAACATTTTCACAGCAGTATCTTGTCAGCTTTCCAGCACACTCTGACTTATCGAGATCCAAACACTCACAGCTGGTGCATATTTTAATGCCAAATGACTGGCATGGCTGAAATTGGAATTCACAGTCTCTCATCGCACCAGCGCATTTAGTCAGCACATTGCTTTTGTGTGACTCTTTTAAAGTTAAGTTACATTTCAATGAGGGTATTTTTATGGAGGCACTGTGAACTTGCACAGAAGAGTGTGTGTCTTGGTGTGCCAAGTGGCTGTACGTCTGATTAAAATTAGAAGTAAAACAACATGAAAAACCCTGCTAATTTACTGCCCTAAAATTGTCAATTAGAGCAGTGCCAAGCAGTCTGGCAAGAGTGCCAGTTCCTCCAAAAGGCAGAAGAGCACTGCCAACTCTGAAGCAAAGGAAAGCAGAGGAAATATTTGTCAACTCTATCCAATATCTGGTCATGTAATAATTGGGCAGTTAATTCTTCAACGTGAGTTGTCTGGCTGATGGTTGGGAAAATGCCTGGTTTTGTGGGGATTTGGGGCATAGGTTTTTGTTTGTTTGTTTGTTTTGGGGGTGTGTGTTTGTTTTAATTTTTAAAGTTTCCTTGAGCACTTTCTTGTTCATTGGTGTTGTGATGGGTTGTTGCGTAATTCAGTGCTGAGCTGTACATTCTGCTTTGCCATGTTCCTTGAACAGCTCAGTATATAGTCTTGCCTTGTCTATGGGATTTGAAATAATCAACAATTTCTTACAATGACACTAGAAGAAAGAAGTATTTTCAGACAAGCTGCTTCAACAGGGTGATAGCTGGTGTGTATCAGTTCTCTGAAGTTCCATGTCCAGAAAGATGAAGACCATTTCCCTTTTAGGAAGTGCAGTTCAATTTTGTAGTAAGATCTTGCCTTATTTTGATTCCCTGAACACAGCTAAGGGAAGCAGTGAGGGGTAAGGATACACCCGAGAAGGTGCCCTCTAGCACAGCTATTGAGGCCATCAGTTGTAGGGGGGGTAACTTTGGGTTCATGCCTCCAAGAATATTGCTGGACAGGGTTGTGTCACAAAAGGCTGTGGTGTTTGGGGATAGGCTCTCACAGCTTAAGAAGGTCACAAACATTGTCTAAATTATTCTAGAATCATGGAGCAACTCAGATTTACTTAATTAAAGTTCTTACTAGACTATGAAATGAACTAAATCCAATTCAAAGGAAACAAGATCCCATGATGAGAAATGGTTTTGAACTCTCCAGACTTACATAAGTTTTCAGTGTTTTTCATGTGACCCATATGTTTGCAAACAATTATCACACGGGATTAATTTGACACAGAGGGAGGCAACAAATCAGCCAATACTTTTGTTATAACTGAGATTTTGTGGAACTGTATTTTGTGACCTGCTTTCTCAGCTTTTTTCTTTTTTTCCTCCCAAATCTCAATTCTGGTTTATTTTAATGACTGCAATAAATTCAGACTTTAAGGATGAACAAAACAAAATATAGTTTATTCACAAGCATTAAAACTTACTTATTTATACATCTTGCCCATAAAAGTTGTGTGTGGAAATACAGAAGGTAAGTTATTTAATCAAGAAGTCGAGCTAAGTCTGGGCAGTTATTGAAGAACATGTGGAAAATAAAATGAGCAACAGGTGGCACAGGACAGCAAGTAGAATGACAGAAGTGTCCAGGTAAACACTCGCATGCTGCACTGAACAGGGTGAATAACTTCTCTGCATCCTCATGCAAATTTGTGCCAGGACAGAATGAAGTGTCTCAAAGAGTGATTGGAAGATATGGTCAAACACGGAAATATCTAGGAAGAGGGTAGAAAGGGAAAGGACTTCAACTTGACTCAGAAAAGTAGTTGGGTTTTGTTATGCTCTGCTTTTTGTTTTGGTTTGTTTTGGTTTTTTTTCTCAGAGGTTGATCTGGGATAAATGAGTACCAGATCAGCTGGCATTTGTGTTTAGTGGCATTTAAGAACAAGTTTGAGTTTTTTCACAAAGACATCTCTGGTTGTCAAGAAAAGCTGAAATTAGCATGAAGACTAAATTGTGCACATTCTCCACTTGCAGCCATAAAGTTTAGTTCTTGCAAGTTCCATCCTGGTTAACACAGAAAGAATTATTTATGTTGAAAAGACCAAGCCCCTACCAAATAATCTGGGACAGCTGCATGCTTTGGCATTAAATTCACTGGGAGCAGAAATAGGGCCATGATTGGTCCATATAAAGTGAAATGATCTTTTAGCTCAAGCATTTGCATTTACCTCTTCATTTCAAATTCATGTTGTCTTTTTAAGGCTCACATTCCTGCACTGATTTGAAGATAGGATATATGCCAACTGCAGTTCTTTACATGCCCCTGGTATCATAGATATTTAATAAATTTTAACATAATTTATTACCAGTAGAGAGCAGTCTGAGATTGGAATTAATATTGGGTATTGCATGAGGAAAATATCATGTTTGAGGCATACATACTATGCACAGTGCAGAATTAAACTGATTAATTTCTAAGCATACATCACACGTACTTTTAAAAGAAGCACATTTTTGCCAGTTGAGTCGTTACAAGTGCAAACATCTGAAACTTTTGAATATAGCCTGAAAACATGGTACTGTTCTTGACAGTTTAAATTTTAAAGGTGTGACTGCTGTAGGTCATAGTTCTATCCTTCCCTGACCTCGCCTGAAAACAGATCTGTTATAAACAGCATTTACAATTCATGGTTTTCCTTAGTTTCTAAACTTGATACTTGATTTGATGAACAGTGAGTAGAGCATTATATTGTTGTCTTCATTCCAGTTTCCTTAAATTATTTTTATTTTCAAATAGCAATCATAAAGCCTGTTTTTCATCAGTAACTTTAATACAGACTGTTTCATTCATACTGTTGAAAGAGGTAAGAAACACAAATCATCACCAAAATCAATAATCTGAAGTATTGACTTTCAATCCTGTCCTATTTAGAAAGCATTAATCTACATACTAAATCATGTTGTCATTACAACTCTGTCCATCTTGCAGTTTTCATCATTTTTTGTACCATCTTCTAATTATAGTGCTCTTTTTGTACTTGAAGGGCTTGTTTTCAAATGCTGTTTTGTTTTTTGTTTCATCCTGTAATATAGTCAGTGCTTTATTGTTACTGCATGATCCAGCAGACGGATATCACTATTAATCTTAAATTTCCAAAATCTTTAACTCCTGAGTTTAGTTTTTCTGGAGGTAAGAGCAGAAGCTTACCTAGCCATATCCAAAGACAGATATGTTTATGCCGTACAATAAGCCTCAGTGCTTGGAGATGGATCTAAACAGAGGGGGGTTTTAATTTTTATTATTTTCTTTTAATGTTATTTTTCTTAGGCTCTTATTCTCTTATGACTGCATCTCACCTCTTGTGCAAGTTTTTGTGGTTGCATGGCTGGACAACCACACAGTTCCCTGTACCAGGATGCTCTGCCATTCTCTCTCAGTTGGGCAAGAGCTGTCCTGCTCTCTGCAATGAAATGGGGGGGCAAGGAACTGCCTTACCCCCTCTTCCTTGCATAGGGCAGTGATAACAAGTGACTCTAAAGCATAACTGAGACTTGCCCTCATATACCTAACACAGGTTCTAAACAGAAATAATGGCATGGCTGAGAGTTTTACAAATGCATGGTTGAGTGGCTCAGGCAAAAGAGTATGTAGGAACTGAGCTGAATCACTTTTCTCTGGAGAGGTAAAACAATAGGTGTGTATTGCATAAATTCGTTAATGTAGGAACAGATCAGTGTGTCACCTATGCCTCTGTCTAATCCAAGTCAATCCCTTTCATCACTGAAGAGCCTTTTAAGACCTCTTTAACAAAGTTTTACTTTCAGCTTCACCAGGCATCAACAGACCAATGTGAGTCTACAGGAATCTGTTTAAAGTATTACCACTGATACTAACATTATATTATCGCTGATAATAACAATTTCATTAAAATTGCACCATTTAGTCTGTAAAGTTGTGGAAGGTGTGCATGGCCTGATGAGTAATAGTGCACTGTTGTCTTTACAGGACCCTAGCAAGGTGAAGGGAGATCAGGATGTTTAATTGGTGTACTTGGTGGTCTAGAAATGGTAAGGGAAATCAGTCAGAAATGAGAATTTGATTTGTGCTGTGGTTGTTATAGATCCTGAGTGCAGATGCTAGAGGGATATTATAGATTGGAGACATGTTGAATTGTAGTCTTTTAATTTTTGTATATGCTTTTAGGAACAACAATTGGGAAGTAGCTTAATTTTAAGGGGGCAATGAAGTGAAGTTCTAAAGGAGTACAGTTATAATGAAAAGAAAACCCAAATGTTAAGGAGGCTCAGGGGCAACCTTATTGCTCTCTACAACAACCTGAAAGGAGGTTGTAGGAAGCTGGGGGTTGGTCAGTTCTCACAAGTAACAAGTGATAGGACAAGAGGAAAAGACCTTAAATTGTGTCAAGGGAAGTTTAGACTGAGCATTAGCAAAAATTTCTTCACCAGAAGGGTTGTTAAGCATTGGAACTTTACTCAAGGACTCAGTTGGAACTTTGCTCAAGGACATGGGGAATCACCATCTCTGGAGGTATTTAAAAGACGTGTAGACATGGCATTTAGTGACATGGTTTAGTGGTGGACTTTGCAGTTCTGCGTTAACAGTTGGACTCAATGATCTTAATGTCTTTTCCAATCTATATGATTTTAAGGCTTTGGTTTCAGACTGAATTAAAATTCATCATTTGGTCCCACCAACATTTTATATGTTGTTTCTGTTCACTAAGGATGTATGTTGCTTGATTTTTCTGTCTTAAATTGACCTGTGCTAACACAAGCTTGAGATGGCAAGATCTTTTTGCCTTACCTCCAAAGTACTGGTGGGTCAGAGATACCAAGACTAAAAATTTTCTACATTTTAACAGTGTTCATAGTCTTGAACTAATATGCTTATTGGTCTTTAGCCAGTAACTGGTTTTATCATAGTTTAAACTTTGCTTACAGAATGTGCTTGTTATGCTCTTTTTTTGTTGTTTTGTTTTGTTTTGTTTTTTAATCTATACAGAGGATTGAATAGGTAATGGCCAACCACTTTTCATTCTGGACTTCTTGTTTATATATTAGTAGACTTTCCTATTTGAATGATATAAATAACCAAGGCAGAGACTCAGCTTGCAAGAGCCTATCTGGGTCTTTATCACTGAACAGAAGCTGTCACTTTATGGGTGCGGTTCACTTGTTTCTTTCATGTGTTTCTTGCTGTAGCGTCAGCCAAGCCTCATCCCATGAGAACTTGTGGTTGCTGTTTTTCTCAGTGCTTCCTTATCTCAGGTTCCAGGGTTGTCTTTTTTTAGCTCTCTTGCTGTGTTGCAATCTCTCCATAGACTCCCTGAAATATAGTGCAATAGGGCAGTTGGGGGGCATTGTTTTACTGGATATCTTGGCTCAGATACATATTACCTCTCTGGTTTTGTGGGGAAATTGATAATTAAAGATGAGTGGCTTTTTGCTGTAGCATAATGTAGGAATACTTTAGAATCAGAAAGCAAACATCACAGTACTCAAGAGGAAATGAAAGTTCAAGAATGCCCGCATTATTAATCACTCGCATTGTTTCTCTGTGACAAAAACAATCTGTATTTTCTATGGCTCTGCATGAATATTTACATTAAAAAAAACAAACACAAAAAAACAGTGTATTTTTTAATACAGTTTCCTCTTAATGATAGTGTTGTGCTCTAGATACCTATAGTAATCTCACCGAAGGAAAAAAAGATTTAGATCGAAATTATAAAATATGTTTGAAAAGGATTACCTACATTTTATGCATAATCTGTAAATTATAAATTCTTAGAGATAGAGATTGCCTTTTATTCTGTGCTAGTAGGGGACCTAGAACAATAGTGTCATTGTAAGTGACTGTGTGTGAATAGGTATTGAAACCCAATATTTCAGCAGCAACAGTACTCAAAATGTGTTTTGAAAGATGATATATAAAGGCTCTATTGCAAGTGTGTACTTTGTAAACAATATAAAAATAAAAAATATGACACTCCTCTTGACTTTCCTGTGCCCACAAGCTCAAAGAAAACATAAAACCCTAAGCCTAGGGAAAGCAGTGTTACAAAACACTCTGCTAACAAGAAATAATATGTAGCAACTTTGCTTACTCTTGTGTATGCGAATCTTAATCCAGCCTTCAGTTAAAGCTGAATATGATATTTCCTCACTTGTAAAACAACATTGAAGTGTGTTTAGCATAGTTTATTTTAATATGGAATATAAACACTGCATGGAAAACCAAGGTCAATGGCAGGAATTGCTCTTCGAAGGACTGAATAACAGAAGCAGTTTCAGAGATGGGGTAGTGGACTTGGTTCTTAAGCTCCAGCTAGGAGACAAATGCTGCATCTAGTGGCTGAATGCAGCCAACCACTCTGCTGCCTTTGCTCCTTTGGTGTCAGCATCTTCTCTTCAGGTCACTGATATACAAGCTTGGAGTAAAGCAGAGGAGGAATGGGAAGCAGGTTGCAAAGTTGTTTCCATGGCAAAAGCTCCTTTCTCCCTGTGTACCCACCTGAACAGCACAAGCAGAACCACTGGCTCACTCAAGTGATCATGTCAGGGCTGAGCTGAAGAGCAGCTGCTCCATGCAACCTGCTCCTCTGGCAGCATGGAGAAAATCCAGGGAGAAACACATGCTGGATTTCTTGTACTAGTTCCCTCACTTCCCTTCTGTGGTATCTGTCCTTGTCAAAGATGGCCAGCCCCCTTCGTAGTTGATCTGCCTCATGGGAACAACTTGTCTCCAGAGAATTTAGTGTTTCCTTCATCTGTCTCCAAGTCAACTCATCTACTAGCATGCCAATAAGTTTGGGTTTTCCCTTCTCTTTGCAGGCTATCATCTTTATGGACTGCCCTTTTGTATACAGCTCTTCCCCCCCCTTCTTCTGGCCATACAACCTCCCCCCATGCATACTTTCTCCTTCCTTCCTAAGGAGTTTCCCTAAACAGTGAATAGAAACAGGAAGCCACTGACGTCTCTCTTCCCTTCCCTTTCACTGGACAGTATTAGGGCTTTTTACACAGTGACCTTGAAGTAGCCTTCCTTTCCCAGCTCAGAGTGGAAGTGGTGATTGATGTACCTTGAC
>VWZY01003287.1:121691-157584 GCA_013399075.1 Chloroceryle aenea
TTTATGAGAACTTTGCTTCCTCTCAGGTACTCCACACACAAAATGTCCTTTGATAAAATGAATGTTGATAGCTTTGGATGATGTCCTTGGAGACAGTTTGGGTATCTTTATATGAAATAGTTGTAAACGTTTATATAAGGCTAGAAATCACAACAGCTTTCAGTTTTTGTGTCTGCAATGTGAAAACTGAGGTTAAACATGAAGATGAGTAGGGGTGTTCCTGGTGGTCTAGAGAAAGAAATGAGACACAACAAGCTTGGGTTCATCTCCCAGGCTGCCCAAGGACTTCTTGCAGAGTATTCCACTTTGACTTGATGATCATAAAGGTCTTCTTCAAACTAAACGATTCTATGATTTATTTTCCCATTTTCCCTTTGGTTTTATCTCCCTGTGTTGTGTGATTTTGCATGTGTTTGTTTAATTGGGAAATGGTTTCTATTTTTCTTTATGGCAAAATTGAGAGGCTTAAAAACCACTGAAAGTTCTCAAAGACTTGGATACAACAGGAACAACAAAGCTTGTACTATAGCAAAATGCACTGCAACTTCTGTCTTCCTGAAATCATCTGGAATTATCAACATTGCAGGTTAGTTTTAAAAACAAATAACTAAAGATGTAAAAGCCAAGGCAGCAAGATTAGTGTATCATGCTCAGAATGAGAGGTAATAATTGGAATGTTGAATACAAATTTCTAGCAAATCAAAAAACATATTTAAAATTTGCAAGTTTAATCGGTATGAGAATATTTTTAGAAGCTAAGAAGATGAGCATATAAATATCATCCTTTAAATTTGATATCATTAAAGATGATCCAAGAAGCTAATATAATTTTGTTCTGCATCACTTTCCTTAAGTACTATTTTGCTTTAATACTGAGCATAATATATGACTACACTTTTGGTATATTATAAATCATATTTGTTAGAATACGTTCTGACGAGCCACTTGTACAGTGCCAGCTTGAAGTAGATTTAACCCTTTTTCTTCAACTATCTGTTATTCCTCTGCATGTTCTCTATGCTGTGGTTTCCACCGACCCTTGTTTGCTAATTACATATTTTATTAGTGCATGTTAGAATAAATTGGTCTGTTAGGTTTAGAGCAAAGATGTTAATAATGTTTTCAACCTTAACACAATGAATATCATGCAAATCACTATACATACACTTCAAAATACATGGTCACTTCAGTCTGTGGATTTTCTGTGATTTTTGAGTTTCGTGCAATGTTTTATTAGAATACCATTCATAAACAGTTTTGTTATCCAGGATGCATTGTTTTCTCTTTCATGTGATGAATTTCAGTCAGAGTAGTGTCCTTTGCACCAAAGACTAGTTAAAAAAAATCGAAGACCAAACAACAAATAACCCAAAGGTAATAGTTATGGGCTCCAGTGGTCTTCTTTTTGCTTCAGTGAGTGCTTGCACTTTGACCAAAGCAAACATTGATGCAAAGAAAAAGTAAAATCTGGCACTCTCTGGCTCTCATGAGTCGTGAAGTTGAGAGGTAATACAGGGGTGAGGACTAGGTCCACATCTTGCATAACTTTCATTTACACAGTGAAGTTTTTGTCAGTTGATACTAATAATGCATATTAATGGTCACAAACCTGAACATAAGTTCCATGAGGAAGAACTTTACTTTGAGGGTGGCAGAGGATGGGCATGGGCTGCCCAGAGAGGTGATGGGGTCTCTGTCTCTGGAGACATTCAAAACCCGCCTGGATGCAATCCTGTGCAACCTGCCCTAGGTGAACCTGCTCTGTCAGGGGTGTTGGACTAGATGATCTCAGAGGTCTCTTCCAACCCCTACCATTCTGTGAGTCTCTGATGTATAGCATGAAAATTCTGCCCATAGAGTCAGAGGCTCTAAAATAAAATGAGGAGTCCTTTATTTACTTTAAAAAAAAAAAAAAACAAAAAAAACCCTACTTTAAAGTATTCATTCCGGTGTTCAGTTTTCCAAAAAAAACCCCAGGTTTTGCTCATATCTGGTATTTCTTTTCCCAATGGATTAATTGCTTTCCCAATGGACACTACAGGGCAGAGCGGGGAGCATTGTACCTGACAACTGACCAGTTAATGAGGAAAGCATTAAGCTATTTCAAAGTACTGGACCTAGCTGTCAGCTGTGGTAAATTTGCATCAGCTATTTTTGTTCAGTGATGTCTGATCCATAGGTTGCTGTTCTACTGTTCAGAAATGTTCCAGTTACCATTTTTTTCTAGTTTGAGGTGTAGTTCATAGTTTTCAAGCAAGATACGTTATGGCATCTCCTCTAACCTCTTGGTCTATCCTTTAGGGGATTGTGTTAGGTGTACTGTCTTTCTACCGCACCCTCCTTTCCCTGACCATCTCCCCTCCTGGTCATGGTAAGACCATGATCTCTCAAGAACAGAGGGTACTTTTAGATTTTATGAGTTATTTCAGGCCTAAGAACTATGTGTGTGTGCACTTTGTGTTTATTAATCTTGGATGACCCAGAAATATGCCCTTGTGGTAAAGACAACCAACAGCAGCAGCTCAAGGGAGGTGATCTTCCCATCTAATCAGCACCAGTAAGGCCACAGCTGGTGTTCTGTGTCCAGGTCTGGGCTCCCCAGTACAAAATATGGGCTTACTGGAGAGAATCCAGCAAAGGACTAGGAAGATGATTAAGGGATTGAAGCATCTGTCATAGGAGAAGAGGTGGAGAGAGATAGTACTGCAATTGGAGGCAAGGAAGCTCAGGACAACCTTATCATTCTATATAAATACCTGATGGGGCAGTAAAGAAGACAGAGACAGACTCTTCTCGGTTGTGCCTAGTGACAGGACAAGAGTCAATGGGCACAAATGGAAATACAGAAGATTCCATTTAAGCATAAGAAAAAAATTTATTATTATTAGGGTGGTCAGACAGAACAGATTTCTCAGAGAGGCTGTGGAGTCTCCACCCTTGGAGATACTCAATATCCAGCTGGATGCAGCCTACTCTAGATGATGGTGCTCTGAACAGTAAGACTGGCTACTCTCCCAAGGTGTCTTCCCATCTCAGCTGTCCTGTGATGAGACCTCAGATCCTGCTACATTAAGTTTGTTGCAAATGAAATACTAGATCTCTGGCATCCTATCTGCTCTCATGCCCATCTGCTAGAATGGCATTATGCCCACTCAGAAGGTGCTATGCCAGTTTCAACAAGGCACAGGTGCCAGCCAAACATAGATTTAGAAAGATACCCTGCATAAGATCCTCCTGGTACTAAGTAATGCCAAATTAGGCCCACATGCTTCATTACAAGGGATCACATCTGTTGAGGCTTGTGGGCATTGTACCATCAATTACAGCCTTTATCCTCTCTTTTCTTTCCTGAAAGCTTTAGTGAATGGAAAGCAAAATTTATGAGCCAATCAAGTGCCTTGAGAAAATCTGGATTTTTCCCTAGTGATCTCCTTCTTGATATCTGAGATTTCAAGATGCTTGTGTTTATATCCCTCTGTTAGACATACTTCAGTATACACTAGATTTGTTTCTGAAGACAGCAAAAGAGAAGGCACTGAAAAAGATATTCTTTCTTCTCATTTATTACTATGAGAGAAGGATTATGTGCAATGCATTTGATAGACATTAGACCCTGAAACGTTATTTGGTTATTTGGACTGGTACCTTCATTTAGGAGAAGAAAATGCACTATTTCATTGTTTATGTTCTTAAGTTTCACTTCGGCATCCAACAGATCACAAGCTTCAAGCCGCTGGCCACCATGGTACCTGGTTTGTGTTGTCTATTGTTGTATGTGAGACCTGGAGAGATTATATTGCTCAACACATGCTATGAGAAGAACAAGTAATCCAGGAAGAACTATTAAACCCTTTTGCTTCAAGAAACACGGGTAAACATAGGTGGTAGAGTGCTGACTTAATGTTGTCCAGCTCACTCGGGTGCAATTATCTGTGCCTGTGGTAGGATATATTTGTCCTTCATGTCGCATAGGCTTGCTTGGGAATTTGCTATGCCAGGAATACATTTCCTGAGTCTTCTCACTGTTGGCCCTGGGTTATCGTGACCTCTGCTCAGCGGGTTTCCTTCAGGATCCCCCTGAACTAGAGCTTGTGATTTAACACAAGTAAAACAATGTAAGCAGGGCTGTGTAATGCTAGAGCAGGGGTGAAGGATACAATGTTAGAAACTGTCTAGAGCCAAGCAGTCTAGATAACATGATTAGGACTGACAGCCTGGACTCTCCATAGTGTTTCATGATTTACCTTAGGGTGTAGCTGAGGAGGGGGGAACTGCTTTGTACCTGTCTACACCTCATATTTACCCTGATGGGAATTGGCTTGCAGAAATTGGCAGTCAGCTTAATTGGAGTTACACCAGCCATAAAAGCGCAAGCCCAAACAAAGCCCTGTGATCTGTCAGTGTGTGCTTCTTAGTTCAGCTGGGAAGCTCGCGAGGGAAGGCAGCACTGCCTCCTACCCCCTGCCTGCACAGGCAGTGTGGGGGGCCTGCTGGAGGTGCAGGTTGCTGAGCCCTGAGTGGCCTCGCATTGTTCTTACGGTGCTGAAGGGCAAACCAGCTGTAGCACATGCCAGGAATATAAAGCATCATAATCTTGATGGTGTTTATTCCACATTTACATCATTAAGAAAAATATGTCTTAAAATATTGTTGAGTCCTATAAACTGAATTTTATTTCCATAATGATACAAATATTGATACCCAAAGAGTCCATTATTTATGCACCATTAGGTATTCTGCTTGTGGCCTTTTCCCACATCTTCCCATCCAAACCTGGAGAACATGTGCTGTCATATGGCTCACCTATTCTTTAAGAGTTAAAACAATAAAAATAGCACAGCAGGGTCTTGTCCATAAACAATGGAAACATTGCTCTAAATTCAGTACTATTTCTGTTTTTATTATGTGATCGCTTCTTTGTTGTTAATCACTTGCCCTACTTAATTCATTCATTATACTCGAAAGCTTTGAGATTAAACCCCCAGGCAGGATAGCTTCATATGAATCCTTTCTTTTTTATCTGTTCCAAGTTAGATTAAGTCTAGGTCCTGTTTAATGAGGTGCCACTTGCTGGCTTTTCATGCAGAAAGAATTCCTCATGCTCAGCGGTATGTATATACCATATAAATTATAAAATATTTTACTTTTTTTTTTTCTGAATTTCTAACTAATATGTCCTGCAGAAAACACTGTTATTACAAGTTCCCCAGGATATGGGTAGCTGGATACTTCTGATTTAATTTTTTTTTTCTTTTAGTGATGAATCTTGCTGTTCATTTGTTGAAAAAAAAAAGTAAATAAAAAAAAAAAAGTCATTTGTTAGCAATTTTATTATTGCTGTTAAGACTTTTGTCTGTCTAGAGCTCAGTAAGTCAATTACAAGAATGCCTTGCCCATGCCTAGTAGTGCTTTGGTGTATCTGGGGTGAATGTGGCTTAGACATGACAAGTTTATGGTCAATAATGGCTCAGGGAGTGTGATGGGGCTCTCGCTTCACAGACTGCATGATAAAGTACTATATATGACCACATTGGATGGAGTTTGGCTTCAACAAGGGTCTAAGGTTGTAACTTGTACCTCTGCATCTTCACTGTCATATCTTTGTTTCACTGCTGTTGGGTCCCATAGCAGCCGCAGTTCTGTTCTCATGAAATCTATTCCATATGGGAAGATTCCTGATGCTAATCGCACTTCTTCTTGCTTCATGAAACTGCTTGTAATGATCCAGCTTTGACTGATAATTCCATGCTGGACCCATGTCCATGTTTTTGGCTTTTGCACATTCTTTCTAACACCAAAAAACTATTTGGTTGCAAATGTCACGCGTAGCTCTAATGTCATTCCCCATGTTCTCACATGTTGCAGATGATGTAATTCTTTATGCTAACCATGACTGTTGATATGCTAACCTTGACTGTTGATATACAAGGAGAGTCTGGTTATACTGCCTAATCTCACCTTTTGAAAATTGGGGACATAGCTATTTTCATGTATTTGTATTTCAAGACAGGGAATCAGGAAACAAAACTGTAGTTCAGCTGTTTTTGTAAAAGCCTGCTACAGGTAAGTGGTAGGTTATGTTAGTGGTGAAACAGCAGCTTGGTCCTGTTTAGAGAAAGTGATCACAAATAGTGTCTGTCATGAAACAACTTCTAAAACCCTTTTCTTCAGAATTTAAAACTAAAAGCCTCAAACAAATGCAAGGGAGCAATATGTCCACCCAGGATGGATCACATTCCATGGTTTCTGGAGAGTCCTTGTCCTCACTTTTGCCTGCTGAGTTTAGGGGCTTGATTACCTTTACTCCACAATAAAGCTGCTCTGGAAAGGTTATTCTATTTATCATGGTTACACTAAACTAAGCATTAGTTGCATTGAACTTGTCATGTTGAATCAAGCCAATTCAGGCAGCAGGGTTTTTTTTATGGAGTTTCTGACTGTTTCTGCCCATTTGTAGTGCAGATATACTGTCATGCTCAACCTGGGTTTCGGGTGATTCTTGATGAGTTCATCCGGACTAATATAGTCAGCTGCAGAAGGTCTTGGCTTTAGGCTCTTCAGTACTGGTTAACTGTTCTTGAAAGAACTCTTCTCAACATGTTTGTGTAAGTGAAAATTGTGGCTTGCTCTGTGTGCCTTCTGGGTTCTTCCATCTTTCTGTGCTCCTAGATGCAAAGTTTTTGATTATTTCACCTTAAGGAGAGTTGAGAGGAATTTGTATACAGCAAAAAATAATAACCGATGAATGGTAGCATTTTCTTTTAACTGTGATGCAGAGTAGTTCTGCAGGTAGGAAACATTTTTATTGTTACCAGTACTACTATTGATATGCAAAGTTAAAATCAACATAAAGCTTCATATTGAAGATTAACATACTATATGTTAATATAAAAAGAGGAGAAGGACTTTTTTTTTTTAGTTTTTTTTTTTTTTTTTAATCTGGTAGATTACTGATTTTGAGAACACTAATGGATACTTAGATGGGAGAGAATGGAAGAACAGAATTTAGCTGCATCTAAATATTTATTGAAAGCAATGGCTTAAAAGTTATTCTTTCTTCTGAAGGAATGACAGTCAAAAAGGGTTAATACTAATCACAGGAGAAAGGATATTTGACTCAGATAGTATAATAGACTCAAGCACTTTTTTGCTAATGCTTTACAAAACCTAAGGTTGCAAACTCCTTAATACTATTTTTATATATATATGTGAGGAATATGCAGAAGAAGCAGATGGATCAACATAAGAAAAAATGGAAGAATTGTACTTTTCTGAAAAACCTACAGATAATCAAACATTATGAATGGATGTGCTGGTATGTAAATATCTCCTAATAGGTGATCGACAGTCTTCTACTTTGTGAATCAATAAAAAAAAAAACCTGCTATGTTCATACCCTTTAAAAAGTTCAAAGTAAAAAAATAAAAAAATAAAAAAATTAACCAGTTGTTTTCCTTCCTTCTGCCTTCTGTTGCTAGATTGTACTACTTATAACCTGTGAGACATGCAACAGAAATAACAAAGGGAATTGCAATGCTTTCAGTTCAAGGGACTGGTGGTGCTTCGCAGCAGGCTTGCCCCCCACAGCCAGCTTTAGAGAAGAGATCGGTAGCTTTTCAACTGCATAGTGTGATGTTATCAAATATTTTGAACTGTAATCTTGCAATTACTATTAATGTTGCATTAAAAGATTATTTAATGAAGGAGATCATGCAGAGAACAAGCAATATAATGGCTCCAAGCAACTTGCCTCCCACATACCTGGAAAAACTCCCTACTGCTACAGAGGGAGGAAGAACAGTTAGTGCCAGTTCTAAACAATAGGTTTCACACTATATCTGTTAAGACCTGTTGCTTTTGGCAAGAAAGACTGACTCAAAGGCATGAATTTAAATTTTAAAAAGTGATGCTCAGTGATTAAAGACAAACAAGGAATATTCTAGTTTCTGCTGTGCGTTGTTTAGTATTCAAAGGCAATTGTGGAGGTGTTGGCTGTCTGGGCGTTCCTTTCCATCATATACTGTTTAACCTCTCTATGCATTTCAGGGCCTTATTGTGTTCTGACAAAAGTGCAGGGAACTCAGAGGCAGACACAGCTGCTCTGGTGTAAATCTTCTTGGAGTAACAGAAGAGCTAAGGCTTTAGTTTTGCTTTAGAACTGAATGTATTTCATGATGTAAATTTATGTGTCTGTTGCTTTAGTGCTCAGTTGGCAGGACCCTAATATAGCATATCTCACTTTGATATCTATGACGATGGCTGCCTGGCGTTTCCTCAAGTCTTCACTTCATGTATCTGTTCTTCTCTTTGTAACACACTGAAAGCTGAGGAAAGTGTGATGATAGTGTGTGGCTAAATCCAGACACGCCAGTAGTTGTACAGGATGTCTGGATTACAGATAGTTTCAAAGATTTGTCCACATGAAAGAACATGTGAAACATGGACACATTATAAACAAAGTAACACTCCTGCACCAGTTAGAAAACATAATAATCAGAAGACAAGGTTACTAGATCTGGTAAAATAGCAGCTATGTTGTTCTAATGACACAGACAGGGCAAGCTATCTAGGAACACAGCTTTATTTTAAATTTTTTCTAATCCTCCAATACAGAAGAATCAGACAAATGTTCCACGTGAACTCTTCCTTGTGTCATGCTTTGTGGATGTACTAAAGGAAAATCCTTCATGCTGTTCCACCCTCCAGTGAAATGCGTGTTAGAGCACAGCACCATGTTTCTGACTAAGCAATAACCTTATAGAGGGCTGCGCCTGAAACATAGTGCTGTGGTCTAACACCATGTGTTAAGGTGTTTTTCTGTAAACTGAAAAAACATCACCAAGCTGTGACAACATGAGCACCTTCATATACTGATTCCATTCCTATGATCTTGCTTGTCAGTACCTCACTCTGTAAAGCCTAATCAGATACCTGAAAATGGTTCCATAACAACTGAGTTGAGAGTCTACCTAGTTTTGGATACCCATCACTTTATCGTTTAGATCAGTTGGGTTTTAGGTAATTAGTAAATGGATGGAATATCTCCATCTTGACAAACGCAGGTTACTCTGTTCTTACTTTATCTTTTCATTGAATAATGGAATTTGGACACAGGATGTCCAAAATGGCACATTTCAATCTATCCACAAGAAAGGCAAGGGATTTAACTAGACTTTAATTCTTCACATAGAGGGAAGCTGGACTTGCTCTGCTGGTATGCAAATACCCAGTAATAGTGGTAACCCTAGACCTAGCCTGGATTTAACTCTCACAGGTCTCAGTGGTGTCGCTGGTGAGCACTCTTCCCATACAGAGTTAATAGGTAATGTCAAGAAAAAGTAAGCACCTTTACCTCTATTTTTCAAAGCAGTTTTCTTTTTTATCTTGTATTCTTCTCACTGTGAGTAGAGATGCTGTGTATAAAGCTATTTATACAAATCTGTTACTAAGCAAAAGAAAATACTACATCTGACAAAAGCTAATTATTAGGCTGAAAATATGTGTTCATATCCATTCCTTTACATGTTTAAGTTTGTGTTTCTATCCAATTCATTAAACACTAAACTTGCTTTCCTCTCATCTTTATTTGTGATTGCATTTACAAACCATGAATAATTAGAAATAATATTTGAAACAAAGGCCTTTGGGGCTATATTAATCAAGGAGCAAAGTGTTACTCATGAAATTTTATGGGAAAAGCACAGCTATCAACAGAAGATTATTCCTGCTGCACTCTTTTTGTTTTGGTTTGGGTTTGTTGTTTTCTTTTTTCCTTTTCTTTTTTTTTTTTTTTTCCTAGGACTCCTTGTCACATTAGAAATGCAATGCTTTGTAGGAAAAGTACAATATTTTCTCAATGCATGATCCCTTTCTGAAATGAAAATAATATTGTGTTTAACCTCACAATGTCTTTGGGGGAAAGACTGGTTTAACTCAAACCTTTTACATATGAGAAAATTGCCTAAGTGATTTTCAGGGCATATGGCCTAGAAAAGGAACTGTATGTCTTGTTCCAGCAAATTTCATGTGCTCTTCTTTCACTGCATCTTTGTTGATACAGAGGACAAATTAATTCAGTCTTCCAAGTAAGTAACCCTGAGTAGATTGAACGACTCCCTGTCTCTTCTGCTAAAGTCTTCCATGGTATCTGTATTCCACTGGACATTGAAATCTTCAAAAATAGCCATAAATCCATGAGCACATGAGGCACTCTTCCTGAGACTTGGCCAAATCCTTGGAATACTTGCTAGAGGGAGGAAAACATGATCATAGATTCAATGTATTGAAAACTATAACCCAGTTCCTTTCTGATTATTTTTTTCTAGGACACATTTTTCTCAGTAAACCACTTCTGGCCATATTGTTATCTTTCCTCATTCCTTCCCTCACCTTTATAGATTAAAGAAATGAAACAGAAGAAATAAGGTGAAGAGCAGCATACTGTAGAAAAAAAAAAATCAAAATATACAGGGAAAGAAAAGATTGCAAAGGAAACCTGTAGCAGAACAGTAGTTTTCACCATCTGTTATCAAAATGAAACTGAACACATAAAGCACATTGTAAAGAGCGGAGTTGTAAAGAGAAGAGTAGCCCATTGTGGGAGGTGCTACTGAATTTACTCAACATCAGCCTTTCAATTACAGTCCTCTTTCTTTTCTTCATCAGCTTTGGAGGTAAGTATTTGGGCCTACAGATTTACAACTAGAATTTTATTAGTCTATGATACTGCAGTATTTCTTTCTCTTATCAAATAGGAGGAAGAGTTGGACTTTAAAAATTGTTGTCTACAACACGTTCAGCTTCCAGACACTAATACATTTTGCCTTTGTTTCTAAGCACCATCCAGTTTCTTAAATGCTTTTACAAATTAAGCTCAAATGGTAGCTTATTATTTCTAATGATCCTTCCTCCTCTTTGAAATGCCACTCAACTACTCTTTAATGTAACCATTAAATATAGCTAAACAAAATAAATGAATGGGAAGACTATTTCTAGCATGTGAACCTTAATAAATTTATCAGTTATATTTGAACACTTTTTCAACTGGTAATGAAATGCTCATCTTCACTTTCTTTATGCTACTATGCTCTATCTCATGATGAAACTTCATGAAATTTATTTTAACACTGTTGGTGGTGATGTTACTGGGAATCCCTGTTAACTAATGAAAGTTACATTTATAATTTATACTAAGAAATCTAAACTGTTGTTAAAAAATAGTCAGTGCCTGCTGAAGCTTTATGACTATAGTTGCGGGTATATGAATAATTTGTAACTATATATTCACCAATTAGATGAAAGTAATGGAAGTCTTGATACTAGTTCTTACTGGAGTGACACACGTTAAAAACAACACTTTCTATTTGAACCAGTTATGATAGAGACAGCATATTTTCCATGTGTTCAACAGAAATCTTGTTTCATAGTAAAATGTTTCTCCTCCAAATCCAACAGAAGCAAAATGTAATATTTCTTTCATTCCTTAAATAAAAATATAATAAGAACATGTTAATTAATTGCATTAAAATTTAAGAGGAAATGGGTACTTACAGTACACAGGTGCAAAATTATTAACCACATTTTTCAGTTACATATATTATATACAACTTGAAAAACAAATATCTTATTATTTATTATTGGCAACCACGGAATACTTGGATGCTTACAGTTTGCATAATGTAGTAATGAATAAAGAAATGCTTCACATTCTGTTGGAGTTTTAATCACTTTAATCTGTGATCTGCCTATGTCCTCTGTTTTACACAAAGGCTTTGTTCTCATTTTCTATTCTCAAGAGCTGTGGAGCTGAGATGCATAACTTCCAGCTATTACTGAGAAGCATAGCTTAGAAAGTGAGTTTCTCAAAGTTCAGT
This sequence comes from Chloroceryle aenea, assembly GCA_013399075.1. Taxonomy (NCBI): domain Eukaryota; kingdom Metazoa; phylum Chordata; class Aves; order Coraciiformes; family Cerylidae; genus Chloroceryle; species Chloroceryle aenea. The sequence continues at coordinate 133,565 of VWZY01003287.1, forward strand.
ACTGACATAACAGTTTTGTTATGTCAAAAGAAAGTATTTAGCACCATTTAAGTTCAGGCACACTGAATCAAGAATCTAATATTTGTCCTGGAGTTTGCATATACAAATTTATTGGATGCTGCTCTCACTTCTATACTAAGCCCCAGTGCAATAATGATGAATACTATGCAGATCACCAGTCTAATAGTCAGTGCGATGACATGGAGTGGGAAAGATTTTTATGAATGATATAAAACTATGAAGCTCTGAATTTTAGGTACACATATTGTTACTTTTGCCCTCTCCCCATGTCTGGAGAAGAATCAAGTAGGTAAGAGGGTTTGAGTGGCATAGAAACCTATATAGTTCCACTATCTGCTTTTAGAGTTCTCTGAAATCCACAAATTGGGTTCTTTTGCAAACAGCTGAAATATATTCAGGTATAGTCATTAAAAATTAGTGTAAAAGAGGTTTGCTTCAAGAAACATGTCAACCTGGACTCATACTGATCTCGCCATAACATAACTCTGAAGAGATTCTATTTATTTAGGTATTTAGGTTCTGAAGATTTTGTACCCATGCAGTAGAGGGGAGAATATCAGGCAAGCTTATTTTTCTTGGCTGAGCATGTCTTGCACCTTTCTGTAAAAGAGTGAAAATCTCTGGAATGACTGGCTGTAAGCATGGGCAAGTTTGCAAGTGGTCGTGTTTAAACCAAACCCCAAAATATTCATTTCTTCCAATATTAATTTTGGGAAGATCTACACACTTCTAAGTGGAGTTTATTGTAACCTTTCTTTTGGTGCAGTCAGTAGATGTGATTTGTTTTCCCTTTGTAAATGGGAATAATGAATAGCTGGAAGAGTCAGGTGTTGCTGCTCAGGTGGTTCTGCTTTCCATTGCCATGCTCTTTGCAGCTGTTGTTTGTTGTGGACTCTTGCAACTTTTCCTGACAGTCTTTGAGACTTACATGAGGGAGTACAGACCTGAGTGGTATCCATCTGGAGTTGCCCTCTAAACAGACTTTCAGTATAAAGCATTTAAGTTTCCTGAGAAAGTGAGTGAAATTTTGCATGAGAAAAGTTGTTACAGTATCACTCTAAAACTGGGCTTTGGCCTCAGTAGTCCTAGAAGATATTGTGAGATTGTATTTTATGCTTTCAGAAATATTATTGACTAATCCTCTTGCTGGTGTTTAACTCATTGCCTTACTCTTCCAGAACCTGAAGTCTGCTAAGTGTCAGTGCTTTCTGACCTGCCTTGTTATGTCTGTCATGAAAAATTAAAAGCTGTTTTTTTGCCCCTCTCATAGGTCACAGAATCATCTAGGTTGGAAAAGACCCAAGGGATCATCGTGTCCAACCTTTCACCCTACTCTACAAGTTCACCCCTAGACCATATCCCCCAACACTACATCTNTGGCCCAGCGATCCAGTCTATCAAAGTCTCTCTGGGGACCCTCCCTATCCTCACGTAGATCAACACACCCACCTAACTTGGTGTCATCTGCGAATTTACTGATTATAGACTCTATGCCCTCATCGAGATCATCAATAAAGATGTTAAAGAGAAACAGTCCCAACACTGAGCCCTGAGGAACACCACTTGAGACCTGCCACCAGCTGTATTTAATAGCATTGGCCACTACTCTCTGGGCCTGTCCGTCCAGCCAGGGCTTGATCCAGCAGATCGTATTCTCATCCAGACCATGCGCAGCCAGGTTCTTTTTTGGTGTCTTGGAAGTTTTCTTTTATTACTCCTACTATTCATCACTTCAATAAGCCTAAGGTGCATTTAATTGCGGCCTAAGTAGCTTGCATTCCCCTTACATGCATTAAAGAGTAAATTCTGAATGATTGGATGTAACTAGTACTTATTACAGTAAATAGCATATTAATCTCTTCCACAGTCAGACAATTTCATACTGTATAACTTTTCTGCTTTCTGAAATGTCATCACTTAAACTGTGGCATGTTTATCCCATGAAGACACATTGAAAAGGCCTTTCCTGAAACACAGCTTGGAAATGTAACCTGCACATTATATTTAACACAATTTTATGGCATTCAAAAATTGGATGAATACATACGGTACCCACCAGTAGATACAGTGTGCGCTTTTTTTTTTAATTTGTTCTTTCCCCCCTAGGAACTCATCCTGGGTTTAATGAATTTTGAATTTGATTTTTATTTTGAAGCCACTTGGCTGTTTTGTGAAAGCATTTCTCTATTATTAGGCTTCACAACTGCAGAAAGTTACTTTCAGTCATCTCTCTGCAGTGATATACATCACAACAAAAACTCAGGTATTGCACATACAATTTCCTAACCTTGAACAGAATGGCACCAAAGCCATCCTGAAGTTTAATAGTTTCTTGGATCATGAGTTTTCCGTGGAAAGCTCTTCTTTTACTGGTGAAGGATGATGGGATGTTCTTTTTAGAAAGAACTCTATCAATATGGAAAAATGGGAAAATTAATAATTATGTTTAACCTGAAATGTGTTGGATTAACTTGTTTCATTTTTTCAGTGAAGCATACAAACAATGTATCTGCAGGTAGACACATGCACTGCTGCATACAACAGAGATGTCCTGAAAAGCCTCCTTTCATTCCTGGTGCAGTATTTCATAAATCACGGAGAAACTAACAGAAAGCGTTTTTAAAAACTCACCGGGAACATTAAGAAGAAACAGAATTAATTAAAAACCACAGACTGAGATAAAAATATAAATCCGTCAATTTCTATCAGCTTTGAATGTAACTATGAGAAGGTTAAGCACCAGACCCCCCCCCAGCACAAACTTCTGTTCCTTGGGGATGTCCTGGGAGAAACTGGCACGACTTGGACCTCAGTAACTGCCAAGTAAAGCCAGTGGGGAATTCCCCTTGATGGGTCTAGTGCATGTGAGGTCACGACAATAAAGAATTTCAGTTCAGAACTATTCATCATATGTGGGGCTTCTTGATGCACTTGAATATATTTCTCCTGTGTAATAAAATAAAGCACACACTTTTGAATTATTTTTGTTTGTAATTAATAGAATTGAGCTGCCATATTATTTTGATGTAGCACTGAAAAGTAAGAATAAACCTGCTTTCTCTGTGGTATTTATAAACTCTCAATTAATAGATTAACAATTAAGAGATTAATGATTAGACACCAATTGTTTCACAAAAAATATTACTTAGTTTGGACTGGTCTGTCACCTTCTTGGTTTTGGTTCTGGTTTGGTTTTGGAGGCCCATGTCAGGATAAGGAAAAGTGTTAATTTGCGAAACCATATATGAAATTGCTGTTGTTCCCTCTTTGAAGATGAGGATTGTGTTGTGTTACACATTAAGCAAAAGGGAACAAATTGTGTGTTTGTGTTATGTGTAAATTGCAATGGTATGGTTAAATAAGTAATGGACTTTCATTAAGGATCAATTCTACACAACATTTAGAGACCTGCACAGGACAAAAATATTTGTATGTGGTTTAGATTAACAGTATTCCCAAGCTGCTGCAAGTCAATGTGCTAAAGCTGGCTGCTGCCTTGTACCTCCAACCCCAGTGCTGCAGAGAAAAACATACCCAGGCATCTGGGCTGCAGCAAAGGGCTGCAGCTGGGGACGCTTGTGGGGCCTGACCCAGATAGTCAATCAATGAAAGACCACTGCAGTGTCGTCTGAGGGTGTAGTGTGCATAACTCCATGCACTGCTGCTGCAGCAGGTTCACTTGTGCCCCTGGGCAGTAGCTGCCCTGGCAGGCTGAGCACCCTGGAGCTGTGCCAGGCTGGGGCACCCTGTGTCATCTGGAGACCGTTTTTGTTTTGCCTGTTGCCTTATGTAGGTTGGAATGCTTCATGCTTGACCTCTGATGTTAAGTTTCTATCTTCTCGGTAAAGCCCAGGGAGAAGTCAGATTAATGACTTTTGCCTGTTTGTCCATTTTTGAGAGGAAACAATTATAGCTAGCAAATAATATGTGGCGTCCTATGTGTGCTTTTACTCTGTGTTTATAGATACTGAAGGAGATTTCCTCTCAGCACACTTCCTTTCACTGACTGAAGAACAGTCTCATATGCTCTTATGCCTTGCTGGTTTAGTCATTTAACTGCTGTGACATAGCAATTATTCATTTTATGGATTTACTTCTTCTCTCCTTTGTGCTGATAGCTGAATACCTCCAGTTGTGTGGTTATGTTTCCTTAACTGGAGTTCAAGCCATTACTGTTCATGGCTTTAATGGAGAATCCAGTGCTGAAAACAAAGAGGCCGGTGATCTCCTTAGGAGCCTGGGGCTGGGAGAATTCAGAGGTAGCAAGGAGCTTCATGCAGGAATGTGTAGGAGCTGTTGTCTTGCCCCAGGCTGAAAAGCAGGTCTGTATGACCATAAAGTAGATCTTAGGGGTGGGGGTTCCAGAAACACTATGTTCTACTCAAAGTCAAATGTAATTATGCTTTTAAGGCTCTATCTGTCATGAAAACTATGTAGCTGTTGCCAGCATGACCTGAATTAGTCTGCCTTGGGCTGACACTGAACACTTACAGCTATACAGCTTCTAAGCACCCATGAGTGGTTGGTCTGCCAGAGATTGTGACAATGCATGGTGTGTTGTCTTGCACCCTCAGGAGTCTTACAATCTCTTGTAATGTTCATGGAGACTTTGCAAACCAAAGTTTCCAAAGGTTCCTAGGACTGCCAAAGCCTCCATCTCATACTCCAGAGAACATGCAGTCAGATGCAAAATGGTTTGCACTGTTTTAGATTGTGTTATTAACCACAATACTTGCCCAATAATGCCATTAACCATCTTGGAAACGTGGTGCTGAATTAAATCAAGGACACCACTGCTTTCTATACCTTCTCAAGCCCTTTCAGGGAGAATGTTCTCCACTCATGTGTGTGATTCCTACTGGAACTGAATGTGGTCTGTAGAGTCCAGGACCTGCAAACATATGGATGCATAAGCACACCTCTGTGCCTATGTAAATGAGTACCTATGGGTGCACCTATATTCACATACAAAAATGAACTGAATGTGCTGGTCTTGCAGTGCAGACAGACACGCCAGAATTTCACCAATTGCATCAATGGCTGTAATCTAAGATATAGATTACAGACCTCCTCCTTCAGTCTCCCTTGCATTTTTGTCCACCTGCCTATGCATAGGTCAGCTAACCTGTGATAAAAATGCAACTTTCTTCATTCATGTGGTCATTTCCCCCCACCTCGCCTTGTCTCACCTGAATGCTATAAACAGTGCTGAAAACAGCAGTGGGACTTCCAGTTTACTCTGGCTGCAAATCCACCTCTGCAAATTCTGGGAAGTCTTTTAAATAACATTACTCCTAACTGCAAATCCAAACTCGGGAGACAAAAAGGAATCACATGGGCCTGATTCTGCCTTCAGTGACACCCTTAGCAAAATTTATGTGGCAAAATCCTGAGGGAGCTTGATGCCGACAGCCTTCAGAAAGTGCGCTCGTTGTATTTGAGGATGTGTTAATGTTTGACACTCCAACAATCAGAAAAGCAGGTTGGCATAATTACATTAAGATATCTCACAGTGTCATGTACTTTGCAAGACTGAATTTTAAACTGTTGATTTAAATTAATAAAGATTCAAGAGTTTATAATTTGTTTATTTATTGAAATCAAATGCAGTCCATGTTTCCAACTAATTGAAAAGTATACTTGTGAAAGAGAAAGTATTTAATTTGGGCAGGCAAGCTACCAGACTTCCAAATAAAGATGATGAATTGCAAATTCTCAATCTTAATCCCTGTAGACTGACAGTTACCCCTTTAAAAGCAGCATTTGAGTGATATACTATAGCTGGTAATAGCACACAGCTGCAGAGTAGGAAATCCCGTTGCTATTTTGCAAAGCCTTTATTTTGCCTCATTCATTTATTTTTCAAAATGATACTTTCCTTATTTAGAATAAAGAACTTTTCACCATTGTGAGTGGACTGGACCTTTAACAAACAGCTGCCTGTTTGTTTGCCATTTGTATAAATGCTCAGAATTTACTTCACTTGCATGTAGCATTTTCGGGAGCATAAATGCATTTGTGATTTTGCAACCTCTTCCTCCTCCAAGTGTAAAGAACACATTTCTGTTATATATCCTAACAGTCAGCGTAAAAGATCAATGCAAAGAGGTTTTTTCTGTCTTTAATGTATAAAGCATGTGTCCAACAACAGTAACAAAATCACTGCCAGAAGAAGCAGTCCATAGGGAAGCAGTAATTTGTGTGTCTGCACATTATTCTGTGTCTATGCACATATTAACCCTGGTATACAGTAAATTGTGTTACCATGGCAGCCCTCACATGGAAAGTTATAGACTAGTAGGGTATCTCTAACAACCTCCAACGGGGAATATGCATGTTCTGGCAAATTAGGAAGTCTGTAGGGTTTTGGTTTTTTTCTGGGAGGAAACAATGCACTATAATTAAGGATGGGAAAACTGTGTTGCAGAAGGAAACAAACAACTCAGTATTTGCCCCAAATGTAAGAGGAGGGAAAAAAAGCCCTCACAACTCCCTCTCTCCGTTTTCCCATGCAGCAGCACCACCATGGCTCCCAAGGGCTGGAATGCTGTAGCCTTTATGCAGACAAAACTGCCATTAAAATCCTGTCTTATGGTTTTGATTCTGTATACTTTTCATTGAGGCTTTTACAAGGACTTTGCTTACATTCATTAGCTTTTGTGTCCAATTTTGAGATCAAACTTCTTTATGAAGCCAGTCTGTCAAGAGTGAGCTATTATCAGCGGTGCTTACAGTTCCTTAACACTGGATGTTATCATATGCTGTGTTATATTTATAGTTGCATATACAACTTTGCCAAACTCCAGCTTTGTGGCTGACATTTTGAAACAGATGCTATTTACTTGAGTTTTGGTTTTGNTTAAATGAAAAAGGTTCAACCATTTAGAGGAATCAAATTAGAGGAGAAGTATTTTTTTAACCTCTTAAGAAATTTTTTGGACAGTTCTGCTGGAATTTTTAGCACCTGCTGGTCTGAATTGGAGATGTAATGTTAGTGATACATAAATGATAGCATCAAAGAGAAATGAGAGACCATGTCAGTGGTTTACAATGCAAAACCCAACACTGAGTAGAGTGAATGTAGGGTCAGCACCCTGGATGAGTCATCAGTGGTTTAGAAAGAAGAAGAAAAGAAAAAAGACACACCAACATAGACACTCCCAAGAGCTATAGGCTTGTTGTATTGGCTGAAGTTTAATGGAAAAGTGGTGCTCCTGTCAGCTGGTGTACTGCATAATAATGTTAACACCACTACAAACAGGTTGTGGTTTATTGCTTCAATTTCTTATGTACTGGCAAGAGAATTAACAAGATTGATGCATTAAGATCTTAGATCTCAGTAAAATTAGGTGACTAAGAGGGTGATGAAAAAAATGCTTGTTCTTTGAAGGAGCACAACTCCATCAGAAACTTGTTACATCCTCACATCAGACCATTTGATGAGCTGCTGATTTAACAGCACACTTAGCAGGCAGTAGTTACATTGATAGGGGCAACTACTTAATCAGTGCTTTAAAGATATTATGTTCAGAGTGATTTAAAGGGATATTGTGCCTTAGTAAGTGTGCCGTGAGTATGAATATGTTCTGCATGAAGTGAATGCAAAAATGAGGTTGCAAGTGTCATTTATACTGTCAGCTTCTTTATTTGGACATATGTTAAAAAAAGAAAAACCCAGAAAATACAGAACAAATACTAGCATTTTGAAAATGATACTTACTAGAAGGAAATGGTGATTAGTGAAGGAGACCAGGGAGAGAAAATAGCAGCTATCACATTCTATAGACTTGCACAGTAGAGAAAGAGAGAAAATAATGAAGTGCTGTAAAATATAGCAGAGGAGATTTTTGAAGATGCAACAGTGAGTAAAGTGCTTGATTTCCACCATCTGGCTTCTATGACTTGGAGAATTTCCTTCATCACCATGAATGTAGCCAGGATTGCTGACTGCCTTTCAATACCTGCCTTGTGCAACAAGTGGCACGAGGAATAAATCTTGCATACCTTACCAAACAAGGCCAAACCAGCTTGGTACAGAGGGAGCTGTCAGTGCTTGTAGATCTGATACTGCATTTTGTATCTGATAAATATCTATGGAGAATCAGCATGGAAATTACTTTCTGAAGTCTCATAGACAACATTTAAAATAACAAACAGCAAAAAAAATGAGGAGTCGGTATTGGTGTATTTGAAATATCTGATGCTGGAATATGGCTGAGGTAGAGGGTGTTTCATGCCAAGTGACTGATCCCCACATCTGAAATGACTGCAACATTCACATATACTTTGTTTTCAGTTCGGGGCTGGTGACTGTACTCTGTAGCTTACCTGCCTCAATTTTCAGCTATCTGCAGAACACATCCCTGTTTTGACTTGGGGTCCGTGTATCTGATGCTCTGCTTAAACTCCCCACAACATGCTGCAACAGGGGCCAGAAATTATCCACCCTCATGCTGGCTGGTTATTCTCAGTAATATCCAGTTACTGCTGGGGCAACGTGGTCCAGGCAGAAGAGCCTGGAGCCCAGTACCAGGGTCCCATGAATAGCTGTGGTATTGCAGCATCCCAGGCTGATGGCATGGAGCTTTTCCTCAGCACTGAATTCATTAACTTTTGAAAATGGCCAGATTTTTGAAGTCCATCACAGCAAGCACAAAAATAAAGGAGGGAAAATAAAAACAGGCTTTGCTTAGGGCAGGGGAGCTATTTATTTTGTTGAGGAGAAAATGAGGCAAGGCAGAGTCATTAGGAGGGATCCTTATGAAAGCAGGAGTTGCTTGGGAAATTACAGTGCCATTGACTAGAATACATTGAGTACAAAAGGGAGATATAATAAGAGGAAAGCAGTTATGCACCTAAGCCCTGAAATGTAGCATTACATCCATCCTGAGAGGTAATCATTCCTGTCATTACTAAGCTGTAAGATCACTCAGTCCTAGCATGGTAGAAATCCAGGAGCTCAACACATCAGTCAGGTAGCTTTTCATAACCCTCTGCTTCTGTGGCTCAGCTGGAGCTCAAAAAAAACCTATATAGTGGCAGTCACTCATATGGTTGCTAGCAAACATTGTAAGTAATAACTCACAAACCTCCTTAATCGAAATAAATTAAATTTTGTCTTCATTACTGCTTTGCAGAGTCATTTCAAAGTGCAGTGTTTCTTGCTCAAGAACTGCCCCATTGGTGCTTTCAGTTGTGGCTTCAGAACACAAATTTTAGGGACAGATGATATATAACACAGATTTCTGTCTTCTTTTAAGTCACCGCTGGTGTTCCCCTTAATTGCTACAGTTGTGCTTTGTTTGTATATATGATCTGTATCACAGAACTGAACCACAGATGTGTCCTTAGTATAACAGAAGTGACAGGTATCACAGTACCAGAATGGTGATAAGAGTAGCCAGAGGCGATGGCTGTCTGAGCAGAGTACAGAGATGTGACATACAGTCTACAGCAGAGACGGGCAGTAGAATAGAAAACCTGAGCACAGAATAACTGTTAAGACCACCATATTGCCTACGTGTGGCCACTAATGACTTTACCAGTCTTACTCATTGAAATTGTCTTGTTCAGTACAGTAGAAACCATTCAAATTATTCCTAGCACTGCTTTACAGATCCAGGACATGATATACTGACTTGGAGAAAAGGTCCTGCACTCTATCTGTGAAGCAGCCAGAGAAATAGGAAAGTAAGTGTTTGAGTTATTTACCACAAAGTTTGACAAAATACGGTGCCTTCTGACATCCTTAGAGATTAAAAACACTGACAATCTCTACCAAAAAGACAGTCTTGGAGAATGAGATGGAAAATCATATGTTTCATTGAAAGATTCAAAGTAAAACTCTGACAGAAAAAGTACTGCATAGTGGTGCAAATAAATGAGGATTTCTCCTAAAAGATGCACAGATTCTTAAAAATAACTTGAACCATTCAGATGACCTTAAGATTACTGGTACCACAGAGCCATAGACTTGCCCCCATTCATTTCTGTATCCAGTCTTTCTCTCATAACACATCCTGGAGAACAGTCTATATTTATTACCAAAAATACAAAATCTTCTTTCCTCTCTACACAAGAACCTAATTTCTGTCCTTCCACTAGTGCCCCTTTCCTAATAAGGATTATTCTTCTTTGTCATAACCTAAACATCTGGAGTTTCTGGAGTCTTCAGCTGCAGGATGGGTTCTGCGATCCTGAAATCTTTGGAAAAGTGTTTCTGGATCATTTCCAGCTTGTAAACAAGCTCCTAAAATGTGTGGACTGAATATTTAGGACTTAACACCATGTCAGAGGGCAATTTACTAATTCCATATTTTATGTCATGTTCTCAGGGGAAGTATTAATGAATATGCTGGCCGTATCTGTCTTTATCTGCCTGGATGTACACAGCATAATTCAGTTTCTCTGTCACTGGACATATAGATCCAGCAGACATCCACTCAGATCATTTCGGAGTTTCTGTTCAGTCCTTGCAACCCAAAGCATCTGTCTTCAGCAACCAGACGTTCCTGCCCATCTGGTGGTAGACACATAGTGCCTGTTGTTTTCAGGTGATACTATTGTCCATCTTGTGCCATGCACTAGGGAGAGAAAGCACTTACATTTTGCTTTCTGATTTATTGATTGAAAACACTAAAAGGACTGCTCAACTGGAGAAGGAAACTGTACTGAAGCTTAGCTCTATAAAGGGTGCACTCTACATTTAGCCCCTATCAGGGGCTAAACTATAGCAGTTGTTCTATCACCCAGTGACCTCTCCCAAGCCAAGAAGAGTGATCAACAAAAGGAGAGGAGACCCATGGGTTGAAATTAAAATTCATTTAATAAAACAGCCAAAATAATAGCAATGTCAATAAAGAGTATACAAAGTAATACTCAACCCAGCAAAATTACAGTGGTCACTATAAACAGGAAAGCACCTCCAGGGATGGAAAGGAGCAGGAAACCTTCTTGTTCTTAGCAAATTTCCACATTATAAAATGAGTGTGATGTTTATGGGATGGGATACACCTATTGACAGCTCAGGTCAGCTGCTCTGGTTGACTCAAAACTAAGCCTGCAGACCATGGCTGGCCTATGATTCTGTCCCAGCAGAACCAGGACTACATCTCAGAAGGACATTTGTTGAGCAAAAGTTATTTATGCCAGCCCTCAACCAAAACCCCAAAGACCACATCTCAGCTCTACAAGATGGTGGGAAGTGTTCTGTCCTTCAGATAAGTCCTATAATTTTTTTTTTCTCTATCCTCTCCAAAGATAATCTAATGTAAAATGTCTCAAATATTTTGGGAGTGCAGGCTAAAAGTCCTAGCCCAGTCATGAGCTGAGTCATGCACGTTGCAGTTTTCTTGCTCTGAAACAGGGAATTAGAAATGTTTTCCTGTACAGAACTGCACCTTCAGTTTTAAGACTGGGAAGTCCCAGAGCCCAGAAGAACTATGGGTACTCTTGCAAGATGGGAGAAAGGGTTTTATACTCCCTTTCCTCAAAGGCTGTTTATCCCAGACCTCCTACATATTGTGTAGGATGAATGAGCAGAGCTGGTATAGGCAAGATGGACACCACCACACAGATGAATGAAAGCTGCCCTTGCTGCTATGCATTTGTAACTCAATCACATCTGTGCATGCTAAGCTTGGGTTGGGTGTCTGGCCCTGGCTCCTGCAGTGATTTGGACTGTGGTTTGACAAATTGAACAGCCCCTGAGCAGGTGAGGCACTAACTTACCATGCTGTTCTGGGAGGGCAACACTTCTTGACAGGCAAGTTAAATACCTACAGACTTTAGAATTGCAAATTGAGATATCTGGGGACTCCAGCTAGGCTTTATGTAGGACATTTTAGGAATTATGCTTTTCTACATAAGCACCTACATTCCACCCATGTTCTACTTCAGGCTTATTAGTCCCTTTGCGGATTTAGGCCTGGGAAAATAAAAGGCAGGATGCAAGAACCACTAGACTGTACTTAATAACGAATCTCTGGGCAGAGAACACACAGGCTTTGGTTTGAGGTTCAGCCAAAATTGGAGTCAAATAAGAAGAGGAAACACATGTCTTTGGGGATTGCAAATCAGGAAATCAGTGCTGAATAGAGAGAGAGCAACAGAAGAAGCTGCGAGAGAAGAGAAACCTAGGACTTGAAAAAAAAAGTCCATTCTCTCAAAAACATTGCCAACTTTTTCTACAAGTAGGGGCTATTAAAATACACACTCAAAGATGGTCTGTTTTGTTTGGTTTGGTAGAAATCCTGAAATTGAAATTTTTATGCATGATGAATGCTTAGTTAGAAACTGCCATATAACATTGAAATCTTTCACACCTGGATTTCATATATATTTCTTTATACAGCTGCTTTCCACCAAAATGGCTAATGAGGTGAAAACTTGGAACCTCCTCTCAGGTTAGTTTTATATTGTGCAAGGAAGGGAGGTTCCCATTTCAATGGAAAGAGCAGACCATGGTCACAGCAAGGTCACAGGCAATGTTCACTCACTGTTTGACATGAAGCAGATATAGTCCAACCACAAATGTCCAGCTGAAGTTTCCCAGCTGGAATCACCATCCAGTGTGTACTTCTACCACTCTATGCTGTTCCTGAACATTGTTGCCTGCAATTACGGCAGTAGCCTGCTTGTATTGAATTGAGGCTGGGAACATCTAGATCANATCCACTCAGATCATTTCGGAGTTTCTGTTCAGTCCTTGCAACCCAAAGCATCTGTCTTCAGCAACCAGACGTTCCTGCCCATCTGGTGGTAGACACATAGTGCCTGTTGTTTTCAGGTGATACTATTGTCCATCTTGTGCCATGCACTAGGGAGAGAAAGCACTTACATTTTGCTTTCTGATTTATTGATTGAAAACACTAAAAGGACTGCTCAACTGGAGAAGGAAACTGTACTGAAGCTTAGCTCTATAAAGGGTGCACTCTACATTTAGCCCCTATCAGGGGCTAAACTATAGCAGTTGTTCTATCACCCAGTGACCTCTCCCAAGCCAAGAAGAGTGATCAACAAAAGGAGAGGAGACCCATGGGTTGAAATTAAAATTCATTTAATAAAACAGCCAAAATAATAGCAATGTCAATAAAGAGTATACAAAGTAATACTCAACCCAGCAAAATTACAGTGGTCACTATAAACAGGAAAGCACCTCCAGGGATGGAAAGGAGCAGGAAACCTTCTTGTTCTTAGCAAATTTCCACATTATAAAATGAGTGTGATGTTTATGGGATGGGATACACCTATTGACAGCTCAGGTCAGCTGCTCTGGTTGACTCAAAACTAAGCCTGCAGACCATGGCTGGCCTATGATTCTGTCCCAGCAGAACCAGGACTACATCTCAGAAGGACATTTGTTGAGCAAAAGTTATTTATGCCAGCCCTCAACCAAAACCCCAAAGACCACATCTCAGCTCTACAAGATGGTGGGAAGTGTTCTGTCCTTCAGATAAGTCCTATAATTTTTTTTTTCTCTATCCTCTCCAAAGATAATCTAATGTAAAATGTCTCAAATATTTTGGGAGTGCAGGCTAAAAGTCCTAGCCCAGTCATGAGCTGAGTCATGCACGTTGCAGTTTTCTTGCTCTGAAACAGGGAATTAGAAATGTTTTCCTGTACAGAACTGCACCTTCAGTTTTAAGACTGGGAAGTCCCAGAGCCCAGAAGAACTATGGGTACTCTTGCAAGATGGGAGAAAGGGTTTTATACTCCCTTTCCTCAAAGGCTGTTTATCCCAGACCTCCTACATATTGTGTAGGATGAATGAGCAGAGCTGGTATAGGCAAGATGGACACCACCACACAGATGAATGAAAGCTGCCCTTGCTGCTATGCATTTGTAACTCAATCACATCTGTGCATGCTAAGCTTGGGTTGGGTGTCTGGCCCTGGCTCCTGCAGTGATTTGGACTGTGGTTTGACAAATTGAACAGCCCCTGAGCAGGTGAGGCACTAACTTACCATGCTGTTCTGGGAGGGCAACACTTCTTGACAGGCAAGTTAAATACCTACAGACTTTAGAATTGCAAATTGAGATATCTGGGGACTCCAGCTAGGCTTTATGTAGGACATTTTAGGAATTATGCTTTTCTACATAAGCACCTACATTCCACCCATGTTCTACTTCAGGCTTATTAGTCCCTTTGCGGATTTAGGCCTGGGAAAATAAAAGGCAGGATGCAAGAACCACTAGACTGTACTTAATAACGAATCTCTGGGCAGAGAACACACAGGCTTTGGTTTGAGGTTCAGCCAAAATTGGAGTCAAATAAGAAGAGGAAACACATGTCTTTGGGGATTGCAAATCAGGAAATCAGTGCTGAATAGAGAGAGAGCAACAGAAGAAGCTGCGAGAGAAGAGAAACCTAGGACTTGAAAAAAAAAGTCCATTCTCTCAAAAACATTGCCAACTTTTTCTACAAGTAGGGGCTATTAAAATACACACTCAAAGATGGTCTGTTTTGTTTGGTTTGGTAGAAATCCTGAAATTGAAATTTTTATGCATGATGAATGCTTAGTTAGAAACTGCCATATAACATTGAAATCTTTCACACCTGGATTTCATATATATTTCTTTATACAGCTGCTTTCCACCAAAATGGCTAATGAGGTGAAAACTTGGAACCTCCTCTCAGGTTAGTTTTATATTGTGCAAGGAAGGGAGGTTCCCATTTCAATGGAAAGAGCAGACCATGGTCACAGCAAGGTCACAGGCAATGTTCACTCACTGTTTGACATGAAGCAGATATAGTCCAACCACAAATGTCCAGCTGAAGTTTCCCAGCTGGAATCACCATCCAGTGTGTACTTCTACCACTCTATGCTGTTCCTGAACATTGTTGCCTGCAATTACGGCAGTAGCCTGCTTGTATTGAATTGAGGCTGGGAACATCTAGATCAAGAGTGACCTTCCCACCAATACCTATCTCCCTTAGCCTTTTTTATCTAGTGAAATGATGATCATAATAATAGTAACAGTATTAGCAATAATGTAATTACAAAACTAAGAACTCTGTTCATCACTACATGGAAGTTCAGACTGATGTTCTAGTTCACACTGAACAACGCTTTAAGCTACAAATGAACTTGAACAAGGGTAATTGTACAGAAAGCGATTACTCAGACTGTAAACCCTGTGGGACAGCCACCATCTCTGCTCTGTGTGTGCATAACACTTAGATGCATCAAGGTCCAAGTCTCCTCTGGGGGATCACCATCTGTGCTGAGATTAACTAATCTCTGAGGCTTAATGCCATCAGCCCTAAAGAGTCTGCTTTCTCTCTTGATTTCTTCTCCAGCATTTATTCAAAGATCTTAAGCAGAAGCAGCAAAGGTGACAAGCATATTAGGTTATACAGAAGAACTTTATGTTTTCTGGAGTGGATGATACAAAGGGGGAATCATCTTTAGCACAATGCTTCCTACCCTCAACGATTTTCTGCCTCTGGCAGAAACCCGAGAGAACCTAGAGTAGCTGGGCAACACTTTCACTTGATGACTCTGAAATTAAGTAGATCAAAAAGATACCA
Source organism: Chloroceryle aenea (assembly GCA_013399075.1). Lineage (NCBI taxonomy): Eukaryota > Metazoa > Chordata > Aves > Coraciiformes > Cerylidae > Chloroceryle > Chloroceryle aenea. Next base: position 149,118 of record VWZY01003287.1, read on the forward strand.
GGCAAATAATTTCATAGCTGAGTTCTAAACACAAGCAGAAATATCAAAGAAGTTTCAGGAAATAAAATGCTATTTGTCTTGGTCACTGGAGAATAATTTAAGATTTGTTTTGTTTTATGATGGCTGATTGTCATCAGTGTTTTTCAGTGACTGATAGAATGACACTTTATCAATAAGACTGCATTCTTTTCACAAAAAATATGTCACATTTTATTCTTCTTAACCAGTGAAGAGAGGTATGAACACTGGAGGCATTGCCTCCTTTCAGTGTTTGGGGTACTTCTACTTTTTGCTTTGTAACTCTTCTATTATGGCCATAGGTGCATACTATAATCCCAGGATATTGTGAGATTCAAATTCATAACAGTTTCAGAGTTGTCCTCATAAATTCGAATTATGGCATGCACATGTTCTGGGGGGGATTGGAACTAAATTGCTCTGGGTGCTGAACAATCATAGGAAAGGTGATTCCTCATCCTCAGTATGAATCTATCTAAAGAGGGGATAGCAATACTTTCCTATGATTAAAATGACCAATGCACCAACAGAGTTTCAATCTCAGATATTGTGTTTTACAACTAATCCTCACAATAAAAGAATGTAAACAAGTTAATATATACTTATTGTCAAGTTAATTCAATTGAATAATTGGAGAAAATCACAAGCTGTTTACATATAGTCTATGAACAGAAAGTGAAGCTGTATTAAATCATGTAAATTATTCTCTGTGAGCTGTTTACTCTTTTCCAGTAATGATGTTATTTGTCACCCCAAGCCCCTGTATATGGATGTAAACCAAAGCAAACGTTAAGAAAAGGAAATAACTATACACAACATGAGCTTTTCCTCTCTAGAGAAGTCTAGTGCTGCCCATTTACATTGTAGCCTTAATTAAGCTGTGATTGATGCATATTTGGAGAGCTAAAGATAATTACTACCATTCTGGTGTGAACTGGCTATCCATTTGACCTCAGTATTTTAGCCAAAGACTGTTATGGCCAGTACAGTTCTTTTTTTAATGCTCAAGAGAAAGTGCTCTTTTCAATTCTTCCCTTTGCTAAGTTTTACTCATCAGAACAAGAATACTTCCCCTTGTCAGGTGGAATTCCTAACTCCCAAGGGACACAGCAGGAGGAAAAGGTGTTTCAGGATAATAGACTGACTTGAGTTGAAAAGGACCTTAAATATTATCTAGTTCCAACCCCGCTGCCATGGACAGGGACACCCCACACTAGACCAGGTTTCTCAGAGCCTCATCCAGCCTGGCCTGGAACACTTCTCTGGGTAACCTATTCCAGAGTCTCATCACTCCCATAGTAAAGAACTTCTTCCTAGTGTCTAATCTAAATCTACCCTGCTGTAGTTTAAAACCATTGCCCCTCATCCTATCACCACATGCCATTATAAAAGTCCCTCTTCAGCTTTCCTGTAGGTCCCCTTCAGGTACTGGAAGGCTTCTATAAGGTCCCCCCAGAGTCTTCTCCTCTCCAGTCTGAACAGACCCAACTCTCTCAGCCTGTCCTCGTAAAAGAGGTGTTCCAGCCCTCCGCCTACAGCCTGTTCCCAATTCAAGAGGGTAACAGAAAAGGCACATACTGATTGTTTCCTTTTCCTTCTGCCATGTGTTTGGATGGCTACAAGGGTGGTCAGAGACTGAGCATGAAATATCTTCAGAAGCAGTCTTCAGAATTTTTAAAACTAGAGCATTATGACCATTTCCTTCACAGGAACCTTGTTAAGCCTGGAATTCTTTTTTGTGTTAATGCACAGATGTGTTAATGTCCCAGTTTTATGGCAAAAAGGAATGAGAAAAACATTAGGAATATGCTTTTTGCCATCCATCTCTGTCCATCTGTGTGCTTGCTATCAACAAGAAAATAAACTTCTCTCAAATACAAGCTTTTAATTTTTCCTCATTCTTTTCCTTTCTTGTTTTCCATATTGATATGATGTGAAACCTGACAATGGTGATCTCCAAAACTGTTGAGCTCCCTGCCTTATCTTGATTTACATTACATGCAGCTAGGTGGGCTTTGTTTTAAAACAGACACCTGGAGAGATTTAACCACCTCTAGTATGCTTCATGCTTCAAATAAAATATGGCAGATACCTGGGCCAATGAGCTGATGACACATTTTATCATTCCGATGGGCATTTCCCATTCTGATAACAACTTCACAAGTGCCATCATGCCACTGAGAGTGAAGAAAAAACGAATTTCCATTCTGCCCAAGACAATGGATTGGTTTTCTTGTATGACAAGCTATAAGCAGGTTAATTGACTTCTGGGTACCTACAGAGACACGAGAAATCTTTGTGCCAGATATTTTACTCCAGTGTGTGTTTTTCCTGCTCCCCTCTGCAGCAGCACCTGCTTGCTTTTCTGAAGTGCTGCACTGACAGTCTAAGAAAACACCTATTTTCAAAGCCACCTTGGGAGGTTTCAAATGGTGTGATAAAACAACTGTGTGATAGAAATTAGGAATCATGCAGCAAGTACTCAACTGGGGGTGTTTAAAAAATCATGAAAGTGTGCGTATATGTATATAGTATCATTAGAAGCTTTGTCCCTTTCTGATTTTCCTTTTTTATTTTTTTAAAGTTCTGCATTCCTCACTGTATGTCTGAAACAAACAAATGGGAGCAAGAGTAGCAGATCCCATCCACAGTTAGAGAAATGCCAGTTGTGGCCCCATCTCACATAAGTAGAGGATGGCAATTGCATTTTGCAAGCAATTAGAGGAACTTCTGGAGTTTCCACATGCACTCTGTGATTTGGCAGCATGGCAGAATCGAAGAGATTTTAATGTTGCTGCTGAAAGATTGTAAAATCATGCCTTGCGATGTAGAAAATGGGAATTCCTTTGAAAGCTGCATTAATGAGCTTATTTTACTAAACTTCATTAAACCAGCCATATAATCTGTGCAAACTTAGTCTGCTTCTCAATTACATGGAAATGGAGTGTGCTCTGACGAGTTATAAGCCAGTGGTCATTACTGATTGTGTCATGCTAAGGAGGCTAAACTATTGCAGATGTCGTCTTTTATGATTTTTTGAAACTGTAGGTGAAGAAGAATTTGGCTGAGAAATGTGGCATGTGGTTGTGGGTTGATGGAAGGCCTGCAGGACACAGGGGTGTTGTGCCTGTGGGCTGTAGGAACAAGCAAGCAGATACAATGGCACCACGTTTGGGTTTGTGGTTGCACTGGCTCAGAGAGCACTGATTTTATGGGGACACATGCAAATGGGTATTTGCAGTACTCATCAGAAATGACCTCAGAGACTGTGAAGGGACAAGGAAGATCCTCAGAGAGAATGGGATGATCTAGTGTATCACTGGGAAAAACAAAATGTGGGCAAAATGTCTGTTTAGCTGAACATACTGTTGTTTTTCTCTCGCCTACCCTAAAATCTTTGCTGTTGTCTCCTGGCATGTTGGACAGGGATGGGGTCACGTCCACACTGTGCCTCCCTGGGCAGGAGAATCATGGTCCCACAGGCACTGTTCTCTGCTTTATTAGGGGACTGTATGATATAGATGTTTTCCATAAAGTTTTTTGTTTCTTTTTACATCCTTGAGAGATGTCAATCTACCAAATCTCAAATTTATGGAATTTCAGAACTGAAAGCATTCCTGTCAAAATACAGCCCTACTGCTAATAATCTTCTACTGGGAAATTTGGGTGATTGACTTAAACTTAGAAGTTGAATGGAGGAAAGGAAAAGCAAGAACTGAAATCAAAATATTGAATCAACCTGAACCAGCATCATAGTTTTTTGTTTTCAGATAGCAAACAATTCTGGCAATTCAACTTTTCATCCTGTTTCAGGGATTTATTTGAAACCTGTGACATGGGAAACATCAGAAAGCATTGGGCAGATCAGGTGCCTTATGATGTGTTGCTGTCCTGTTCTCACTGGTGAGGCAGACTAAGTTTGTGCCTTGCACCTTTTGGTGGACTTTTGTTTAATTACCTGTTTATTCAAAATCTATTCTACAGCTATTATATTTATTAATCACTAATCAAGAAGTCCAGTTGTCAGGATCAGATGTGGCTCACTTGCCTGCTTTCCTTTATATTGTAACAACCTGTCCTTCAAGTGTCCTGGTGTTTTTCTTTTAATTATGTACCAGTTGTGCCATATTCTGTCTTGTGGGACACAACATGTTGTAACAATTAAAACCAGAACATCAGAGCTTACTCAGCTTTTATTGGTAAAGGGACAGTAATGTAAGTGGTAAACCAGCACTTCTGGGATACCACAGACCTCCTCCAACCACAGGTGAAACCAGAGGATATAAAAGAGAACTGGCTGGTGACTTGGTCTTTTTCTCAGTGTCTTTTAAGGTGGCCTGACTAAGATATCTGAATCTGAAACAAGTGCTTCAAAACATAGACATTTAAACAATTACCTAGTGTGCAGAAACCAGCTGTTCGTTTAAAGATCCTAACCTGAGACACTCAAAATGGAGTCAGTTTTCAGAAAGTGTTAATATCTGTCCATCAAAAAATTTGCTGTCACTACAGTGACAACATCTGCCCTGACTGTGATTAGAAACATTGAAACGTGGCAGATGATTTACAGTCCTGGTGGCTGTCACACCTCCAAACCATGGCCAGATTTACCAGAATGCCACCAGCCAAAACAAATTACTTATTCAGACTGACCATGATATCTGGATAATGTAGTTAGAACCTCCTATGAAGTTTTATAGTTCCTATGTCGCATACAGTCCCTCATTATACTATAAAAATATGCCATAAAAATATCCCATAAAAGTAGTTTGATCTGCTGTGAACGTTTGAAAGCTTGTGATGAGGTTATGTAAATGAACTGGCTATGCCTGTTTTGCCTGCATGTGGGATGGTTGGTTTGAGGCAGCATTATTTCCAGAGGAAAGGTCACACCTTACAGAGAGTCTGCAAACAGGGATGTGCTTGAGGCCTACCTGCAAAGTTCTGTATGTTCTACAAGCCAGGGAGGTACACACCATTATAGTCTGATGTTGTGGCATTAACCATAACATCAACAATAGGCAGTGACAGCAAACCTGACTTTGAAAACACCACGATGCTAACAGGGCAAGATGGACCATGTAAAGTGTGAACAGGACCGCTTTTAAATCCTTTTGTAACCAGGTTTCTGCTCATGGCTCTGTGCACGAAGGAGGGTTAGCAGGACTGTTTTGGGGCAAGGGATGGAACAGAAAGACTAACATCTAGCTCTCAGGGTAGGAGGACAGATATGAGGCAACAGCAACTCTTCCTTAAATCATTACAAGGTTTGTGCTGGGCCTAGCCCAAACCGGTGTATAAAATGGGGAAACTGTAACTAGTTGCTTCTATTCCCCCAGGCCTCCTGGCTGAGCAGATCTTGTTCAGAAAAGGTTCTCATTGAAGGCAGTAATTATCTAGTAATTTAATTATGTTGTTGCATACGGTAGATTTCCAAAGTGGGATTGTCCTGGATTAATACAAGCCTGTATCTGAAGAAGGTAAGCAAAGTCTTGTCCTAAGACGTCCATGCATTTTTTTGTTTGTTTTCTGTGTGTTTTCTGTAGTATAAACTCAACATTAAATGAAGCTATAGAATGAAACTGTCTGCTATTTGGCAGTGGTTCAGGAAAGAAATACTTTTTAAAAACAAAGTATATGATAAGCATGAAGCATTTTTTCTGAGTGGCCATGTTCAAGGAAAAACAAGAGTTGTAAAGCTAATAGCAATTGCATAACAGTCAAACCAGTATAGGTATGGGTTCAGTGTAAGTAAGCCTTGGAAGCTGGTATGTCAGATGTAGGGGTTAAGGAGTGGTAATAAGATTTAAGAACCATTAGAAAACTTCTCTATCTGTGATTTTTCCAGTTCCCTGGAATATTCTCTTTTTGTAGTAACAACAGCAGAAACACTTTCATAGGTTAGTCTACAGACCAAGACATGTTAAGATTCAGACTAGTAATTATTTCTCAATGCAGAATGTGAATTTTCTCAAGACAATGATATGTTGAAAGGCTGGCCTCAACCTGCCATTAGAACATTTTTGGGTGGTTTCTAATTTTTAATTATTGCAGAAAGCAAATAAAATTTACATTAAGGATCTATATTATGTTTCCTTTTGTGTCCTTTCTGCATAAATAGTGCAGGTAACTGAAGCTTTCAAATTTTTTTTAAACATTTGCATCTAGGATTCTTTTGTCATCCTGAAATATCAACAGGATTTCCATCATTGTTGGATCATTTATTCACCTTTGAGAAAATCTGTGTGTGCAGTGGAGGGCAGGATATGATTTAAAATACTGTCCTGGTAGGGTCTGAATCAGTGTGTGGAAAATTCTGTTCCAACATGAGGGTTTAGAAAAATTATTTTACCCAAGGCCAGAAGCCTTTCAGTGACAGGTCAGTTCTAAAGATGAGCCATTGGGGTTGAGAAAAGGCTGACCAGAGAACAGCCAAATCAGGCTGCTGATGCCAAGGAGTGTAGGGAGTGATGACAATTTGGATTAAGAAATGAAGAATGTACTTTTCTCTGATTCAATTTTATTCCCAAAAAGCAACACTAAAAATAAACCTAAAGCTTTCTCAAGACATTTATTCTGCTTTTCCTATCCAAAACAAAGTAGCTATGTTGCTATTGAATAAAGCCTCTATTTTTTTCCTACATTCTCCACTGCAGTTTTAGTTTCCCAATCAATACAGCCCATGTTCAGAAAAGGTATAATTTCTTCAGGTGTTGGCCATAGTTGCTTTGTTCCGTATCATCTGTGGAGCACCATCCTACTTCAAAGAGACAAAAAGAGTCCTCTGCAATCCACAGGGTGCATTCTTGCAGTTTCCTCTCTGTCATCATGCAGAATTTATAAAGGCCTGGGGTTTTTTATACTCTGATGTGATAGGATATGGAATATGGCCAGGGTTTTCAGAGCATTCGGCAAAGCCTGTGCCCATGGCCCCCAGCCTGCAGGTGCCTGCTGATAACCAATGTTAGCTGCACCAAAGGTGAAATGAGGTTAGGGCAGGAGAAGACCTGATCTCTGCTCCATAGTGACAACAAAACTCCATCAAAACTCTAAAATCAAATCAAATACACCTTCCATTTATATCCAAATTGTTATTCACTTGAATTGCAGTGGCAATTGACTGATTGTCCTTGAAAACTTTCCTTTCATTCAACCATCTTGTTAAAAGTCAAAATGCTTGTCTTATGGATCAGAAAAGCTTGAAGCTGAATATAAATCAGAGCATACTTGCACAGCTCTGGTAGGAGCAGAGGTCGGGGCACTCCAGAGGAGCTTCCCTGGCTGTCCAGAGAGATTGATAGAAAAGAGTGGGATGTAAAAAAAAGAGGACTGTAAAAAAGAGGAGGGTCTGAGTTTTGCTCAGCTCTCAGTCAGAGAAATGATGTTTTCCCTGGAGATTTAGGGAGATGAATTAAACTCTGTATTCCAAACTTCATTTTAAGACTACTTCCTGATATTTTTGCTTGAAGACTGAATCTGTGCAATTAATTCTGGTGCAATATTTTTTGTTGTTCTATTTTCACTAGTGTAGCTCAAAAAATCTAGCCCTGCAATAAATAACAGCTCAGTAAGCCCTGAGCTCCCTGTCAGTGAATCTCTTTTAGTGCCATCTGATTCATTTCTAAGGCTGCAGTTTCTCATTGTGGCTTATTATTACATTTTACTGTTCTGAAAGATGATGTAGGTAATTGCACTGGTCCCTTAGCTAACTATAGATTCTTTTTGGTTTCTTAATAATAATGAAATTGCCATAGATGCCTTATAATATTTTTCTTCAGAAATAAACATTTAAGTAGAGGTTCACACAAAGCAATCCTGGGCTGCCCTGGGGCAACACTTATAATTAAAATATAACTGTTTGATTATATAATTGAAATTGCTTCCATTTGATTAGCTTGGATTCTTTCCATGGTCATACTCCTCTTTTTGAATAACTCAGCCTTTGTACTTTGTGCTGCAGGAACATTAATGTAGATGTAGTCATGAGCTGAAAAATACATGCCTCCTTAAATCTACAGGTGAAGAAAACACTTGACTGTGATACTAATTGAAAATATCTGATTTGTGTGTAATTAATTAGGTGGCTGCCCAGTCCTGCTAGAAATACAGGGGCAGTGCTTAAGAAAAAATCAAAATAGACATGGAAGAGTAGAGCTCAAGTCTCTCCACCAGTGATCATCCTAACAACATGCTCATGGAGTCACACTCACCCTTGTTCATGGGCGGTTATTTTTTTCACTCTTGTGCATAGTTATCAACAAAATAGGTCTAGAGATGATCCTGAGAGCTCATCTTGTCCATTACTCTGTCCAAGCAGCAGTAAATGTGAACTGCCTGGATTTCTTTCAGGTCAGTCCCAAGAACAATGGTATCATACAGCATGCTAAAACATGATGGGATGGGATGGGATGGGATGGGATGGGATGAGATGGGATGGGATGGGTTGTCA
>VWZY01003287.1:157627-169689 GCA_013399075.1 Chloroceryle aenea
ATGGGATGGGATGGGATGGGATGGGATGGGATGGGATGGGTTGTCATGTCCCCTCCAAGGGAACCAGAGACAGACATCTTCTTTGTATCCCACAGGGAGGTTTAGGGAAGAGAGAAACACAAATATATTCACTTCTGGAAAGACTGAGTCGTTGCTGTCAGTGGAGTGCTCTCCTGGTGAAGCCTGAGCAGATGTTACATTCCTCCTCAACAGCTGTGTGGTGAAATGTGGTGGTGAAAGCCCATAACGTTTAGATATGGGGGCCTGAAATGGCAACTTGGCATATACAACTCACCCCAAATCATCCCTGGGAGTAGCACCAAAGAACACCTGGTATTCTTTTACAACAGTACAGCAATACATGTGAGCTCAGAAGCTGTGTAAGGGCACAGCATGTGGAGAGTAACTGATTATTTAATTTAAACACTTTGCAATCAAGTTGGGTTTATCTGGTAGCAGAACATAAAGCAGATCTAAATATTCCTAGAAATGCAAAGAAGAAATAAAGTAACTTTGACAACATAATTACAACTTCCTTTTATGATTCCATCAATGTTATTTAAGTGCATATGAACCTGTACTTTTACAAAAAAAGCTTTATGAAAATCCCAAACTGTATTGAAATTTGGGAGAATGAGGGAAGAAAAGTCAAATTCCACGTTTTGATTGCTCTATAGTAAATACAGCCAGAGTCCTATTGTAGTGCAATGCATACAAAGCATGACATTCAATTAAAGCACTGGTTAATGATTTCTTCATTTAGTGACAATCATGTAAACAGAAAAGTTGGAACATAGCAAATTAAGAAAAGGACTGTGGAATAAATTTCAATTCAGGTTGAAAGCCATTGAACTGAAATGTCAAGTCAATCATTTAAAAAATTAGAATTCAATAGTTTAAAATAATTGAATCATTTTTATAATTATTTTGTGACAAGGAAGGAGCAAAGGGTCAAAATACAAAACTGCGAGCATATTTTGGCTAATGTGACTATTGGAATGAACAGTTTAGCTGCATTTCACCTGGAGTACATTAGCAACTTTCACAATGATTATTTTTCTTGCTTTCAAGGAAATTAAATAATCAACCAGCCAAGACAGTTCTAAAATAAGCAATTGACCTGTCACAGTATAGAGGGATTGATTATTCTATAGTCTTCATTTCACTTTACTAAATACACATCAGAGCAGACTTTCGGATGTGTCTAAAGGTTAGCTCAGCCATTTTGAGCCCCAGCCGCAAGGCTGTGAGTACATTCAGTTCCCATTGAACTTTACAAAAGCGAACCATGGTTGATTAAGCATCAATCCTTAATCATCTTCAGACGGATGCTATGCAGCACAGCTGTCTATGTTGAGGTGGGACAGGAAGAATGTGTCAGGAGTACCTAAGTCTTTGGCTTTAGAAACACGAATATTAACAGTTTACAACCATGCTATGAAGTATGAATATGCTGAACTGCTACAGAGTCACCATGTTCCTTATTTTGTAGTTACTATCTTCTAAATATGACAGGTGACTAATGGAGGAATGGATGGGTTGGTTAATCTTCAGCATGAGAGTATGGGAGAAACACCATGTCAGCAGGTTGAACAGCTATTACATGATGATCATTTCCTGATGTTACACTCAGTAAGAGCTGAAGCTCTATTTTTAGAGAGGACATTGATACCACTGCAAAACTTCCAGGAGCTTATTTGTGCTTTGTCAAAAGCATAGGGAGAATTTATTTTTGGTAGGTGCCTCTACAAGAAGAGAGAGTCAGCCACAGTGGGATTTACTTGATCTGTGCTCTGATTGCAGGACTTCCTTGGAATCTAGAGGGAGCCCTGTGAGGGCTGATTGTCCAGCTGAGCTTTTTCCTCATCAGGGCTCTCTGTGTCTTCCAGTATTTGCAGAATAAACACCAGAGAACATCAAAACCATTCTTCGGTTTTGTTCTGTTTGGGTATCTAGGAGAAAGAAAATTAGTTTGTTTTCTAAGTAATATGATTTCTGACTCCAGTATTTAATGCTAGGGGTGATACTGTTTTTTTTTGTTAACAGTGGATAGGGGGGAAAATAGTCTGTTTGTTTGGTGGTACTGTACAATAGAATGAAAGACATAACCACATAGAATAATTGTCCTTAAGGACAACTGGGGAAAACCAGACTGGTAGTGTCAGTACCCAAGCACGAGAAAGCAGAAATGACCACCTGAGACAGCAAATAAGATAAGCAGTTTGAGAAAGTCTATCAGATACTATTCCACATGCCATCTCTCAGCCCAAGGCAGTCTGCAGTATCCCAGAAGAAAATTAAATTGTATTGTACAAACCCACACTGACCAATACTCCCAGAATGGCTTGTATTTGTCTTGCTGTGGTCAGTTTTTGGCAATTCGCATATCTTCTGCAAATGCTTCTGACATGTGACAGCTTACAGAGTGCACCCAGGAATTACAGATGGAAAGGAACTGTTAACCTTGGCCCCACGGGACTGCCCTCGACTTCATATTTTAATGCAATGTGCAGTTGGCCCATTCCAGATGATCTGATATAGATGTTACTGTCACTTTCCCTCTTAGTCAGAAGAACTCATCAGTGACAATGGAATAGATTATGTGGCTGCCAATAGGAGAAATGACTGCTGAAAATCTGAGCCACAACTGTATAGGTTCTTTTGAAGGAAAACGACTTAATTATAAGGCTAGAAAATTACCATGGAATAATTAATATGCTTGATATTTACACTTAGGAAAGTGATAGTAACACATAAAATACAGTATTAAATTGGAATTAGCTACACTTATTTCAGTTACTAATATAGCTGCCCTCCACACCACCTCTTGTGGGACCTCTCCAACATCTGTTTGAAAAAATGAAAAAAAAATCAGTCCACAGTTTCTGCATGATCTAATTGTAAATCTCCAGTAACTTCTTGGGCTCTATCCAAAACAACATGAGTTCCAATTTTTCCAGTTTTTCCTTATGCTGGGAAGTCAACCACCCATGTTATTACTAGGAAACATGACCCTGTGTTATGTTCCCTCATTGAGGTCCTTGAGTCAATAATCCCAGCAGTGCCTCAGCTTTTTTAGAAGTCCTGTTCTCGTCTTTCAACACACTTTACTCTCAACACAGTGCCAAATGTTACAACAAGTTTTTAGAGGTGCCAGAGTTATGATAATTAATGCTAGGAGAGTTGTAGAAAGGATGTAAAAGCTCATACCTCAGAGTTTCAAACACCTTCCCACTCCTAGAGATTAAGAAGAACCCATTGTGGGGGGGCAAGATTATTCCCTTTTTGCCAAAACTGAGGTTTATTATGCCTTTGTCCAAGACACCTGGTTCTGGGTGCTATCAGAGACAGGAAACTGGACACAGTGGACTCTAACTCTCATCTAGTCTGGCAATTCAGATGCTGGGAAAAAATAAAAAGGGACAGACTTTTTCTGTCCCTAGCTTGTGGGTTTTTATGCACATTAATACAGAGATGGTCACAACAGCTGCTTTCAGAGAAAGGCAACGGGGCAGAGCAAGGCTGTAACAGGCCAGCAAGATTTCCAAGATGAAACTCAGTTTCACTTCAAAGTGTGCAGACCAGTACTTCAGAATTCCCATTTTCACCACATATTTTGCATGTTTAAAAGGTTTCACTCAGAAGACAGCAACCAGAATTAATTCCATGAAAAAACAAACCCCAACTGGATTTTGCACAATTCAAGATCCTGTACTGCTTTTCCTCAGCTGTAGGTGCAATGCTCTTTCTCTGATACCCTGGTGCCTGCCAATGCAGGATGTAGAGCAATATTCCCTCACCCAGAGTATGCCTTCAGAAATGGAGTTAACATGCATTTCGAGTTTGTATTTCACTTTTGCCTGCCTTGCCAAGCATCGAGCCCCAGAGCAGGTCCTTGTGAGGGTGCCACCCTTTGCAAGGCTTTGATGAGAAGGTGCCCCAGCAAGTTGTGCTGGCCTGGCCCACTCACGCTCTGGCCCTGGGCAGTGTGCGGTGATGAGGAACCCTCTGTTGTGGGCCTAGGGGGGTTAATCTCTTTGGAAGACTTTCATTTTATTATAGGGTGAGTTCCAACAGTTTTTCAGCATCAAGAAAGAGGTTGTGACCCTCTGACAAAATTTTGGCTGCAAAATGAAATTTCCTATCCATGCAGGAAACCACTGGAGAGAATATTTCTATAAGAGTTCCATTCAAATAAATCCAGGTATTCCAGTAATTGTACAGTCTCCAGTAAAAATATAAAATAAACCTGTCATAGACTTTTCTCCCAGATGCTTAGATACTATCTCCTTTCACTGCTTACCCATGTAATGCAGCTTGAGATGGTAACGGACATCCAAGGTTACACTCCTGCGGTTCGGGCTCCATGGCTTGTCCTGAAAGGAGACAATGGTTTCACTATGCTCTGGGGTCTGTGGCTCGGCAATGCTCCTGCTTGCCCGGTAAATGAGGTCAGAGCAGTGCTCTCTGCTAATATCTTGAGTAACACAGCCTCTCGGTGAGAGCAGCTTGAATGTGATGCAATCAAAGCTCGTAACTTTATAATTTATTAACTTGCTTTGTAAGGCAAAAATGGCACAGCATAGAAAAGGTGTACTCTGTAAGGAACATACAGCAGCCACAACAGTGTAACTGTCTAATAAAATGTTTCTGCTGCTGGAAAGGTTTGCTGCAGAGGAAGATAAAAGACAAAGATCAATAAAATGTAAAAACCTTTACTTGGAAGCCTTCTGTCTTAAGAGGAGACAGGTCTGCTTAGCTAGTGTTCAGAGGGCACATATTCTCATGACTGCCTTTGTACTAAGCCTCAGATCTGACTGGTTCTGCTCCCTTCACGTTCGCAAAAGTTTGTCTTCACCCATGCCAAGGCCTTCCACTGTCACCCCTTGATAGAGCTGTCTTTTGATACAGAAACATTTAAATGACTGTTGGTCATTTCCTTCAATCTGCCTCCACAGCAGACCTCTCTTCTCATCCGCCCAGCTGCAGAAGGGCATGTTCAGCCTTTTACATGCAGCTCATAGCCTCAGCACAGCCCCGTAGACTCAAGCCCCCCAAACATTTTAAACAAACCAGAGATGAAACACTAACACAAGTAGTAAATCTCAAAGACAGCTCAGTGATAGCATGTGCTGCTTTAGCTATGACATACAGTAGCTTAAAAAATTAGAATTAGTTACGAATAGTAGATTTCTCACACTGCCAGCCTGCATCATTTATCTTACATAAATTACTATATCATTTTCTCTTATAAACAGTTCAGAAGCCCAAGACTTTGTTAAAAACAAAACAAAAACCAGAAATGGATTTAATATTTAACTGTTCCCAGGGGACCAAACTCGTTCCTGGTAGAAGTGAATGAGTTTGACCCACTCTGGGCAATTCCCATCAGCTTTAATAGACTTTCCTCAGGGCTAGGCTCTACCCAATCTGGTTTTTTAGCTCTTCTGTGGATGACACTATTAAAATTAGAGTACCTTGACCTCAACTAGCAAGGGACAAAAGCCCAATGTATTTTTCTTACTAATTGGCACATCCATAATGACTCTCATTTCAATGCAAGCACTTTGGAAATATGAATTGATGGGTAGCAAAGTTCATTGATTAGAGCTTGTGTACAGGCACCCTTCCTCCTGGTAGGGTTTTTCCACATGATCACTCAGTGGTAGCCAGCACTTACTTATCAAAGAGAAATCCAGAAATGTATGGCTGAAGATCCACATGCAGGAAACATTTTTCCAACCTCATACTTGAGCATTAATTTTACATACAGGAAGAGGGATTTCCTTTTTGATGGTGATAGTTCCTGTAACAAAGAGATGGAATGGTCTGAATAGTTTATACTATTTATTATTACGAAATGGGCAGGAGAAATTGAGTGACCTTCTGGGTTAATAAGAATTCTGAGCAATGGTTTCATTGAGATATAATTCAGTGTTCAGAAGGCATATGTCTTACATCTTAATTAATAATATATAGATATTTTAAAATAACATTTTAGGAGTATTAAATCTATTATCACAATAAGACACTTCAGTGTGTGAACCAGTGTGAATTAATTCACACCTAGTTGTATGGATGGCTCTTAGCCCTTTGGCCCCATGCTTGACAATATGCTAGGCTTGAATTAATGCACTGTAATTCACAGCTTGTCATGTCTTATTGCTGAAGCATATCCCTGAAGTGGTTTCACCAGTATATAGGCTGGCTTCACACTTACAGATAGAAGAATGGCTTCAGCTCTTCCCAGCCACAGCTACTCTCCAATGCTGTGACCTCTGAGAAAGGCGTCACACTTCCCACTGCCATCAGCTGGCGTCCCCCATTCACAGAACTATTACTATTGCTGCCTGATGTGCAGCACACAGCTCAGAAAACAGACCTTTATGCAAAAAAAATATATAAAGTACTTCCAGCTTCCTTGCTTCTAAACGTGGATATGCTTTTTCGGAAAACTGCAAACTTACTGAGAGACAGCTGACTATAACCTGAGTGTGACCATGGAGCAAAATGCTGTACCACATCAGCGTAGTACAGGTAAACTTGAGGGATCACATACAGTGGAGAATAAAATTTCTCCTCCATTCTTGCTGAACAGAAATAATTCTGAATAAACCATCCAAGATAGACAGTGACTCATCCACTGCAGGAATTGCTCAAGAGAACCTCATTTTGGTGTGTGGGAAAACACTACCCCTGTAATATTTCTACAGACTGCATCGTCTTGATTTATTGTTGTTCTAGAGGTACAAGCATTATTTGTTGCATCTACCTAGATGCTGGCCTCACATAACCTGCTTAGTTTTTTGCTTATTCATTTGTTTGGTCAGCTGGCTGGTTGTTTTTCAGATGCATTTGATCCTATTTGACATTCCCATTCGTAGCTTTATGTGGGAATACCAGAGCTGCTCTGGCAAAAGAGCAGAAAGAGCCCTGGCTTTGTAGTGAGCTCTCAGAAAAACAGCTGAGGTGATGAAGTTTAGGAAGTAAAATAAAGAACCCAAGGAAAAAAAAAAACAACAAACCAACAACAACAAAAAACCATGTAAAAGCGAAGAGCTTGATAGGTGTGGTGATAAATCTGAATAAATAAATGAGACTTGCTGCAAGACACGGAGGTAGCAGTTTTGCTGAGCTATGTTGGAAGAAAGCCCTGATTGTCTGCCAAAGCAGGAGAGCAGCTGTGAAATGCTGGGTGTGGGTACTCAGCAGTAATCTGGTTTAACCCTTTACATAATAATATAATGCAATGTCCAGCCCATGCTCAGTAAGTGGTAAAGTACACTAAGTATGTGCTGCACAGGCATAAAATATGCATAACCTGTTTCTTTTGCTTTGCAGCAACCCACATGAAGACAGTAGTCATTCTTCTGCCCATCTCAGGAACCATGAAAAGAGGCTTGGTGTGATCAAAATCTATCTCCAGACCAGGTCACAGGGCTGTATTCTTTCCTGGTGTCATTTCAGCGCTCCTCTCAACATCTCTCATGTATAAATTGCTTGTCAGAGGGAAGACAGCTAGAAAGTTGTAAAATACAACTACAACAACAACAAAGTTTATTGAGCTGCAAATTGTGCAGAAATGTGTTTTCCTAGGGAAAAAAAAAAAAAAAAAAGTCTAGAAGATCTCAGTGGAATTATTCAAATACAAAGGCATTCCTAAGGTTGTCACCTCTGGATTTTATTTTCCCCAGTTGTTAAGGTTTGTTTTCAAGTGGGGGTGCCCAAAATAATTTATCAGCATCTTAATATAGGTGGCATTTTTTTTCCTCACCTGCAATAGATGTCACCTGTTCAGAAAACAAAGCCCTAGTTTGTTAACAAAATTAACCCCGTATTTAGGAAGATGGCATCACATATTTCAGTTTGAAAGTGTTGTCATCGCTGTTTTTGTTTCAAGGCACACCTCTGATAATACAGCATGCATATACAAAAGCTGATAAGTGACTATATACATCATGTCTGAATATATACAGAAGTTCAATATTTCTATTTACAGGGTAAAGTAATGGAGTCAGTCTGATCTGAAAGAGGTTCTGCATGCAATTTGAAGGAATCTATGTTTAATTTAATAGGTCATGTATCTGTCTCAAGTGGGGATTACAGTATCTGGTTTAAAGTGATCTACAGCATCAGTCTTATTATGTAGCTTTTATTTTTAGCGAGGAATGGATTTAACAGTTGACATTCCTACTTAAGTATGAAATACATCAAATTTACAACCCAGACCAGCCTGCTGGCTGTACTAGACATACCAGTTTGCAAACAATCTTGGGACTTCCACTCATCGGATAGTTAGGGGCACTGTGAAGTGACAGGCTGGGGACATAAAATCATCATGATCCTGCAGCAACCTGAGCTGATCTATGGAGCAGTATTGTTGGTGAGGTTGTAAAGCTGATTGGAGGACGGGTTGATCACTGCACTGGGAAAAGTTATGGAACAAAAACAGGGTAGAGGGAATCCAGAGTGAAAAATAGTTCATGCCTGAATACCCTAAAAAAAGTGTATCACACACTCTGCTCTATACCTGATGAGTGCTAATACAGCCAGACTGTGGGACCAGCAGAGCTAGCCTGCAGTGAAGGAGAGAAAAGCAAACAAGCAATAAAGAAATAACATGAGGATAAGATTTCCAAGGGCTGAAGGGGAATATATAAATGGTTGCCATGTACGCTGAGGCAGAAGGAGGGTTTTCACGTGATACTGATGTTGCCGGTTGCAATGTTTAAATGATTTGGATACAGCAAGAGATGAAAAGATTATCCTATTTCCTGTGATGATTGGCTGCTCCCTTGATCTCTCCTTGTCTGTACCTGCCTATTCTTCACTACATCCATCACTATAGCTGGTTTCCAGATAGAAACCAGTAGCAGGAAGCTGAATGCTGGTACAGTTTCTAGCATAATGAGATGACTTTCATTTTGCTTGTGTAATGAGAGCGGCAAAACAGAGGTAAGTCATAAAGAGCTTATCTCTAGTCTAATTAACTCAACTTTTGCTTCTGGCCTGGTCTCCTATTTTCTTGGCATAGGAATGAATCCTCTCAGGTGCAGGAGAGGAGTCTAATATCTAGTCATCATAATTGCGCCAGTGAAAGCTGCTATATAAACAGAATTATTCTGCTAAAATTGCACTTCTGCTAAGAAGCCTATTCAACTTCTGCAAGTGGCTTTACTGGTACGATACAAAACTTTCCTTACATGGCCCAGCTATGCAAAGACAGCTGTGCCAGGACCGAGCAATACTCACACAGTTATATGAGCAAAAGGCTTCTATAGCAGACATCGCTTTGGTCACTGAGATAAAGCTCGGGAACTTTTCCCCCTTTATTTTCACTCATTTATATCTAGCTGTAAAATCAATATCTCATGACCAGAAGTACAGCTATACAAATTCCAATAAATCCATTTTCAAGTGCAGGTTTTGCTCCTGAAAGCAATGCTGTAACAGAGTCATCACACAGTTCCATGTCCACCACTGGACAAATCTGCCTCATTTGCAATTAAAAGTTAGTTTTTCTAGTTGTCAGCTCTCATAGCTTTCTACCTAAGCATTGGCAGCCCAGCCAAGGTCAGCCTTCATCACAGATCTTTACCAGCCACAATGACTTTGCAAGCTGAATTCTGGTCTGCCCTACATGGATTCTCACACATATGTAAAGAAACAATGAGAATGGCCCATAATTTTACCTTTCACATCAGTTTTGTACAAAAGGGAGTGAACCTGGTTCTGATGACAGAGTCCATGCTGAGGTTTTTTTCTATGTCCTTCAAGAAATATTCACTTACACGTTTACTTGGGCACAAGCTAGTTTGGTGTTGACTCTTTGGAAAGCTCCAGACAAGGAGACCAGGCTTTTTCTACACAGGTCATTTTGACAAGGTCAGTAATAGAAACAACTGAAGTCTTCTTTCTTTTGTACTCCTTTTCTTCTAAACTAAGCCCTGAACTTAACTTCACTTTCCCAGCCACTGCAAGTTGGCTCTCTGTAGGCAAGGTGGCAGGTTAGTGACAGAAGGACACTGACAAGCAGGTGATGTCCAGGAAAGTTTAATTGGCTCCCCACAGGTCCTATGCTTCCAGTATCACTTTTGTAATAAATCCAAAATGTCACTTGTTAAATAACCTGAGACCTTTCTTGTAATCACACAGGATTACATTAGAGCATTAAATCAGACATAATTGGACTGTCCCATTTAGACATAATTTTAGGGTAAAAATAAAAAAAAATAATAATCAGACAGTAGTGTATTATATGTAATGAGAAATTTATTGCTGTTCCAAAAATATCTTCACTGAAAGTATAAAAGAATTTATGGGCTAATTTTTTTTTTTCCTGATTATAAAAAGGACTAACTAGAGTGTTTTAATCTGCAGCCACTGAAGTAAGTACTCCTGACACAAAGGGTTTGCTTTTACTAACAGTAATCAGATCTTTAGTCACCTATGGAAGAAAATATTCAAATGCTCTGTTCTTCGCTGGTCTTATCTCTTTAAATTACACTTTCTACTTGACCTTGAAATGGCATCAGCGTAACTTCATTGGCTTGGATATTTTGACATATAATCAACCTCAGAACTGATTTGTCAAATGAAGGGCTTAGAATTAAACTGGAACCTGTTGAACCAAGATGTATAAAAATACTCATTTCCTTTCTGTAAAGTTTATTATTATTTATAGTCAAATATATTCGCTATCAGAATGCTTCACTGCAAAAAGAGGTTGAGAAAAGGCTGAACTATTATCAGCATTGTCACTTCCCTGGAAATTTATGTTGTGCAGGTACGTTCAGAGAAGTTTTTTACAGAGATCTCCTACCTCAGAAAGTGAGAAAAATGATTAAGCAGTAAGAAACTACCCCAGCTGTGCAGATATCCTGCCCACTGGGCAACCCCAGCAGCCTATGTGTGTGTGCACAGGATGTGGGCGAGTAAAGAAACGCATGCAGGATGTATGCGGTCACGTTACACCAGTGACGCTTCCTCACAAGGCTGTCATGATGCATCAGAGCTCTCCTCTGCCTCAAAGCCCAGCATCAGAGCTGGGTGGGCTAATAGGTTCCTGAGGTGGTTCACGCTCCTTCACAGCGTGTTTCTGTGCCCTGCTGGGGTTATGCCTTTTTACAACTGTAAAGCTAATATATGTGCAGGAGGTTTTTGCTTAAGAGCTGGTGAAAATTAAACGTCATCTCAGTATGCCAGCCAGTCTCTGCCTTCACTCTGAGAGAAAAATTGTGCTTCAGAAACAGTTCTGAGACTTCAATCTTTATTTCTCATGATCTCTCCTTTTGGTGTGCTTTGCATGTGCTTTAAATGAGATGGTTTGGAACTTATGGATGGTGTGCTTCCATCTGTGCTTTATAGTCTTAAGATTTCTAAATGCATACACTTTATATTTATATCATACAGAACTCTAATAACCTTGTGTTATTATCATTTATTTCAAGTTGACATAAATCAGGAGCCAAACGAAAGGGAGGACAGGTTTTTCTGTGTTTAACTAGGTTGCTTCACGTTGCTCGACATTCTCCATGACTTTATTTAAAAGCTTCCCTCCAGCTTCATTAAACTGTCTTTGACAGGCAGCAGCTTAATGTACACGTGCACACACACATATGTATATATGTATTCATTTGAATTTGGGCTCTTTCCCTCTGGTCTCTGGTAATTATGATTTGTGTCTGGAGGGATGAACTGTCTAAAAATAATAAATAAGAGGCCATGTGAATTGAAAGCCAGCGTTCAGGTTCATCTAGAAAGAAATTAAGCAAATAAAGTTCAGGTTTATAAAGGGAAGGAAATTACCCTGAGGTCTCCACACACTGGATCAGAACTGACTTGACACATTTAATATATTGCAGGTTCCTACCCTTCTAAAGAAAATTGCAGCACTTTCACTACAGCCACCTAAAGAGATGACAACAAGGTTACCAAGCAGTCTAGAATTACTGCAACAGCTCCTTAAATACACCCAGTCAGGGAGGGCTCCTAGTGTTAAAGACACCTCCTTCTACCAATAAATAAATGCCGAGCTGGTCACTAACCATCCCCATCAGCTG
>VWZY01003287.1:173367-199303 GCA_013399075.1 Chloroceryle aenea
ATGGGCTGAGGCCAATAATATGAGGTTTAACAAGACCAAGTGTAGGGTCCTACACTTTGGCCACAGTAATTCCCTGCCACGCTACAGACTGGCAGATGACAGAGGAACCTGGGAGTACTGGTTGATTACATGAGCCAGCAGTGTGCCCAGGGGGCACAGAAGACCAATGGAATCTTGGCCTGTATCAGGAATAGTGTGGCCAGCAGGTCTAGGGCTGTGATTCTGCCCCTATACTGGGCACTGGTGAGGCCTCACCTTGAGTACTGGGTGCACTTCTGGGCCCCTCATGTCAAGAAGGACATTGAGGTGCTGGAGCAGGTCCAGAGGAGAGCGACAAGGCTGGTGAAGGGATTGGAGGGAAAGACTTATGGAGAGAGGCTGAGAAAGCTGGGGTTGTTCAGCCTGGAGAGGAGGAGTCTCAGGGGGACCTCATCACTCTCTACAACTATCTGAAGGGAAGTTGTAGTCAGGCGGGGGCTGGGCTCTTCTCCCAAGCAACTGGTGACAGGACAAGAGGGCAGGACCTGAAACTGCACCATGGAAGGTTCAGGTTGGATCTTAGGGAGCACTTCCTCACAGAAAAGGTGATGATACACTGAAATAGACTGCCCAGGGAGCTGGTGGAGTCACCATCCCTGGAGGTGTTTAAGAAAAGATTGGATGTGACACTTAGTGACATGGTCTAGCTGATGTCATGGTGTTGGGTCATAGGCTGGACTTGATGATTTTGGAGGTCTGTTCCAGCCTCAGAAATTCTGTGAATCTGTGAGGTTTGTTGTTGGACCCATCTGAAGACTACAGTTTGAAGAGATTAACTTAAGTATGCACAGTGAGTCTGTACAGCTACAACACACTCAAAATTGTGAGCGGGATGATCAGCTAAGTGCACGCAAGAGAATGAAGAAGTAGATTCAACAAGGATGTTCAGTTTAGACCACAAACACCAAGTGCAGCAAAACCAGGAATCATGGCCTACAGAACATCTCTCATTGTTATTAATAATCATTATATATGATACTGATAGTGATGGAGTACTTGTACCTTTGGAATTATGAACAGATTTATCTAGAAACGTGGGTTGGTGCTGCCTCCACAGCCCGTGCAGTTTATTCCGATGGCCACAGGCAGCAACTGAGATAGTTCCCCCACTGTGCAACAGGTCAATGAACAGAGCAGTAAAGTGACAGCCAGTCGGTGATACAGATGGTGTATCGGATAAAAGGTTGGAGGGAAATGGGGAAGGGGAGAGCACTGCTTGAGCAGCACATGCTGGGATACAGCTTATATGATGTGCTCCTGAGGATAGGCCAAATCCTGCTCATCCTGTGATTAGAAACAGTATCAGAATTAGAAACAATAACTGAGAGTGGAGGAAAAGGCATGGGACTTAGCCTGCTATGTGTTACTTTCTTAATGAGAGCATCAGTTAGCTGAATGACACTCAGCTGCTACAGAAGGATCTGGAAAGCAATGATGTGAATGCACCAGTGACAGTGGAAGTAGGAAGCTCGTTCTTAAAACTAGGCTGTTCTTTGCTACCTTCTTCAAACAGCCGTCTTCTGTCTCATTTATTTTTAAAGGAGTGTTTCTGCAGTTTTCTTCAGAAATAACTAGAAAAGTAGTAAAATATTTGCATCTCATTGCTAAGAACAATGTTGTGCTCAGCTTGTTCTTTCAGCTAGTCCCTTAAACTTTGTATTTGTGTGCCGTATAAAATGTATTTAAACTGGTCCTTTGGTTTTGGAGGGGTATTTTTATTCTGAACATTTCTGCAGCCACAGCTTGTGACAGTTACTAGGCGTTCCTACTTTACTAACAAACGAGGCTTTCAGTTTCAAATTCTTTACCAAATTGTACAATACACATTCTCTATGAGACACTGAGTTAGCATTTGGAAAAAAAAAAAAAAGGCAATGGAGAGACTGCTACAGTTGTGTGACAAAATTCAGATTGGAAGGAAATAGCTCACAAAAGCATGAATTAAACATCTAATTAAAAGTGTTAAGTCTCATTTAAATTTTCTGTAAAACACCAAAGACTGAAAAGCAGCTGTGTGCTTGAAGAATGTGGTATGATAGGATCTAGTTGGGTACAAACATAGAACTGATATGGAGAGCTCAAGGAAACATATTTATGGAAAATGTGGATTTTTCAGATCCTTGAAGACATGATTTATCACAGAGTAGATATTTGTAAGGACTGCTGACAAAATGGGATCTGAATTGGGAATGGCAGAATCATGTTTTTTTACTAATTTGTGATGAGCAAATATATTAACTTTTTTCAATTATCAGATGATACTCCTATGCATAATCTTGTGCTGTGCCTCTGGTTTTGAACCAATGGGTTCATAGGGGTGGACTCCTTTCTGGCTACTTTGAAGAAATACAGTTGTCTCAGCTCAGAGTTGCCATGCCCAGCAAGCAGTGACTTGAAAGAATTTGTCTCTTTCTACAGTTATAAAAGAACTGAAAAAAAAAAAAAATTATACAACCCCCTATGTAATTTTTCAAGAATAGTTTTTAACCTTCCATATTACATACCTACTTAAAATGAACATACAGCATGACCTAGGGTTCTTATCTATTGTTCAATAATGTAACTGGACAATCTAATACTTGTTCTATGAATATGAAAATTGGAACATTAAATTGCTTGGGCCATTTCATGTAATTATGGGGGGGAGGGAAGCTCCTTGCCTAATTGCTATTGTAATTCAAAATGTATTTTAAAATATTAAAAAGTTATCTGCTCTTGCAAAACTCCATCTAACCAGAAAGACATGCATTGTACTTGTATCCCTCCCTATGGGCTGAATTCTGTCAGATCCTGTGCAGATAAGTCAGGTTCAGAGAGATGAGCAGTGAAACTGTATGAAATGCAACTCTATTGTTGCAGCCCCGAGCTGTGGCCAAAGCCTACCAGCCCTGCCCAGGTAGAGTCCAAGTGCTTCTGCAAGTTGAAGGCATAGATTTGGATCTGCCCTCTAAATTAGTGGGTTTTAATCTGGACTGGCCAGAGTGGAGACCCGTTTTACATCAGTTGCTAAGAATTAAGAAATGGGCTTTTTCAAACTAAAGCATTTTTCTTTTCAAGTCTGCCCTTATGTTGGGATGGCCCCCGTGCAGAGCTTCCTGCTGAAATAACCGGTGCTTCTAGGGAAACAAGACAGGCAAAGGGCTATGAATGGCTTTGAGAGCAAAAGCTTACATGCAGACTTACATGGGTGCTGCTGTAGATGTGTGTGGTCTTTCTGTGTGGTAGGAAGCTTCTTTTTTGATTTGAAAATGTTTGTTTTGCTGTTTCTAATTTGGAGAGACTAAAAGAAGTTTGACACTAAAATGCTGGGCAGGTTGTTGGGCACATCTGGGGGAAGCAGTTTGATCTCAGCTTGGAAGAACACACAAGCTTATTTTTGCTTTTATGTGATGGAAGCTATGAAGCTTTATATTTTATCTTTAGAAAATATCTGTAGTCCGATTAAATGCACATAAATTGGTATGGAATTACCACAGTAACTCTATAGGTGTGTTTTAGTCTGGGTTTGTAGGCATTGAAACCCAATGGGCCAAGTTCATAGGTCTATGCCTTGCATGTCTGAAAAGCTGTGACCAACAGTGAAACCACACAGTGGAACAGTTCTGCCCTAGTTCTTCCCTCTCCCTGAGACTGATACAGCCGCCTATGGCTGAGTGTTCCTGTGTGTGGCTGGGGGAATCAAGCAGAGCAATACATGAATTTCAATAAGTATGCCTCCCTCTCCATGCACAGTCCCACATGCCTTTCTCAATTTTGTTTCTGGATGGAACAATTAATGTTCACGGGCCACGTGAAGCTAGAATATGGGTGTAATTTAGCACTGCAGACACAGTACTTGTAGACAGGCATGTTGGGCAGAGAGAGTCAAATTCAGTTCTTTTGTTATGAAGTTCCTGGGCACTAGTCTACACAGGTAGTATACGTGCATTAAATTGCATTTTACGTTAGTGGGGGCCATTCTTTATAGATCTAGACCTGATCAGAGTATTTATAAAGAATGCCTTATGGTACAGCCAGGAATCATTGTGCATGCCTTGGATCGAGAGAGGGGGGAGGGTAGTGTTCTAAGAAAAATCAATGAAATGCTTAAGCTGAAAAAGGTAATTTTGTCTCTTTGATTTCATCTGGTAGCATCTGAAAATACATTTTAGAAGCCTTTAAATTACATCTAATTTTTCATTCGCTGTCAAAAAAGAAATTTCTCTGGTTATTCAAAAATGCAAGAGCAGTATGTAGTGGTTACTCATTTAATGTGTTATTGCACAACAGTGTTCTAAAGTAAGAAGTCTAAAGGGGCTGTCAATACAAGGCCTTGAAGCAAAGCAATGATAATATTAATTTGCAGAGGGCAGCTTCATATGACTGTAAGAACTGAACACTGGATGAGGGGAAATGGGTTGGATAACAAGATCAAGAACCCAAACTGAACATCCCTCTGCCTGATCCGCCCCCCTCACCCCAAAAACCAAACAAAATAAAAAACACAAAACACCACCAAAAAAACAAAACAAAACAAAAACTCAAAAAACCCCAACCAAAATCCCTCAACAACATAAATTGAAGAAGCTGCTGAAATTAAACGAAACCATAACCAAGAGAGGGGTGGGAGAAGAGAATTGGTGAAATCACAGCTGGAGAAAGGGAAATGTGCTATAAGACAATGGCTGGAAAGTTAACAGTACAGTGAAAAGGACTTTATAATTAAAAACTTGTAGCTAAATGACTCCAAACCCTAGCCTAAGACCCAGAAATATTTCTCTTCATAGGCAAGGATACTTGTATGCACATGCTGAATACTCTGCCCACACACAGTAAGCATGAAACTTTATTGCAGCAGAGGTGAAGCAAGCAGCTAGTGCTGAGGACCTGGTGTCTTCATTTCAGACTGGGCATTCGTGTTTCAGGTCAGCTCTAGACTGCACTGGCTTGCACTGTGCAGCCAGCCTGGCATAGGCAAACAAGCTTCCTTTAGGTGGAAACTAAACAGAGATGAATCCCAGTTTGATTAAGTCACTTCAAAAGAGCTGTCTTGACCTGAGCTGCCAACACAGACTCCCCATTGTTGGGAGCATGTAGGGCACTGCTGGATCTCTTGTGCCCAGGTGCAGCTGTTTAGAGTTCTGGTACTTGTAGCCTTGTCTAAAACTGATCAGTAAGCCTGTTGCTTGCAGCTCATGAGCTTTCTGTACATCTTGTGTTTTGGATAATACTTGTTCTTGGCAGAAAGATCATGTTCTGCTTCAGCCCTTCTCACCCCTGACACAAGTAAAGGGCTGATCAAAATGGGATTGTTGCAACAGTTCATAAAAATATGATTGCTGGGGCTGCTTGTACTTAATGGTGAGTTTACCTATCTATTATTTGTTTGATGAAGTCAGATGACCCTGATAATCCTACATTTCCTCCTTGTGTTTAATAACTGGGATTGGTCATGGCTCTTTGTATAAATACACGATTGACAACAGAATTGATTATAGGCCAAGCTGCTTTAACTTCTTGTGCATCTATACCTCTGCATTTTGTCTTGGTCATTACCCAGAGGACACTACTCATAAATTGCATGACATTTGTGAGCACAGTATTAGTTTTGTTAAGAGTTGTGTGCCCCATCAGAATTTTAATTTGTTTTATTTAAAGTCCCTCTTGTGATGAAGAAAAAGAGAAGCAAAATGAATGTATGGGCAATGGTTAGCACCAGTACATTTGCTATTGTATAGGAAACAACCAGATCTTTACAGTGCTCCGCAGGTATTTTATATCTGTTCAGAAAAAGCAGCAAGGAGAAAAGGGGCTCTGTACCATTTGGCAATCTTTTTTTGTAAATGAGTGCAGCTGACCAGGATCACAGGATGTCAGGGGTTGGAAGGGACTCTGGAGATTTTAGAGTCCAACGCCCCTGCCAGAGCAGGATCATATAATCCATCACAGGTCACACACGAATNCCTGGAAAATACATTCACTAGGCAAAAAGAGAGATGTTTACAGAATTGCTACTGGCAGTATTTTGATCACAGAGCATCAACCAGGAAAAAAGTGGTGGTGTAACAGTTTCATAACTTTAAGATACATTTTGCAGTAGATAATAAACCTCAGGGCAAGATAATAAAAGCAAAAGTTTAATAGAAATTGTCTTGCTCAGGCTGTCCCAAAGAGAACAGTGTAGATGCTGGCTTGGCATGGAGAGCAAAGGTGCACAGAAGAATTTCCCACTGCTATGTTCCTTTCATTGTACTGCTTTAGTTTGTTCCTCAGTAGTAGCACCTTGTGCTAACCCCCTGCCTTCAAGAATACAAACAGTTAAATATCCTTAAAGGGTGTATGGGGAATAATAGTAAATTAAGCCTGATCCAAAGGAGTGCAGTGTCACTGGACCAAAATTGGCTCCCAGTTCCACTGGTGAAAACTCCAGCATTGTATGCCTGTGCTGGCAGAGTGCTTTAGCAAAGCCAATAAACCTTAATGAGCACTGCTCAATAACTTCACACATGTGGCAGGGCCTGCCAGGATCTAGCTTCCCTCTGTTGGTCAGAACTCTTCTGCTTCACTGTGTGTTGCATGGCCTGTGTACACCTGAAGTCAGGCTTTATACCTGTGGATAAAATGGAGAAGAATTTTCCTCTAGACACTCTATTTAAAGAATTCTTTCAGTCTGCTTAGAGAGTTAAATATTATATATTGAATTTTGATATCAATAAATATGAAAATTAAGTCTTGATAACTACTCATTATCTGTGTCCTAGGTCTTATCTAGCATAAAGACATTATTTTTACCACTTATTTTAAAAGTGTATTTTATTCTTGAAACAGTAGACTACTTTGAGTCATTCTGGTTTTTAAACTAAGAGTTATACAAGATTTTATTTTCTAGCCTAGAAAAAGGAGGCTGAGTTCTCTCAGAATGAAATGAAGTTACACATAGGGCCACAACAAAACATGGGTTCTTTACTTAATTTGCTTTGAACTATAGGCAAAGCAGAATTCCTGGTGAAGTGAGGGTGGGGAGAGGTGTAGACTTTATATTTGGGTGTAGGGGTTTTCCCATGTCAGGTGGGTTGGGAGTAGATTGTTAGTGGAAGGTGTTTGTACCACAGGATCTGAATACACAAGTGAAGAGGTGCATTCATTCTTCAGTAAAACAAATATTCACTCTGAGAACTTGAAAAATTAGGCTCCAAGAGTGGAAAGAAAGGATAAATGCTCATAGCAGATTTTCAAGCTTCAAAACACTATTGACAGGTACAGCATAAGAGTAGGGAAAATTATGGAAAGCAGGACAAGACTTAGACTGGAGAGTTGGGCTGACTCCAATTGAATGAAGTTCAACAAGGCCAAGTGCCAGGTCCTGCACTTTGGCCACAACAACCCCATGCAGCGCTACAGGCTGGGCACGGAGTGGCTGGAGAGCAGCCNGGATCAGGGGTTGGACTCGATGATCTTGGAGGTCTTTTCCAACCCAATCTATTCTATGATTCTATGTCAAAAAGGAAGCTTTTCTTTAGAGAAGTCTCATGTTTATTCCTGAAACCTCCCACAGTGCTGCTAGGGCCATCATAGCATGATTGAGTTCCCTGAAGGGGTAGGCTTGCTTTCCAGATAAGATAGCAGCAAAGTGCATCTCTCAAAGTAGAATTGCCCCAGTGATTCTCGGGAGGTAAAACTACCTACAACACAAATGAGGCTCTGGACTATATCTTAGTGTATGTGAATAAATGTCCTTCCTCAGTGTTGGAGTGGCTGCCTCTAAAATGCTGCAAGCTTTGAGAGCAGTTTGATATAGGACATCAGTGCTAACTCTGGAGGAGAAGACAAGTGTGGTAAATCAATCCATGTAAGTGTTCATCCAAAGGATAACTTCTACCTTCTATTATTGGAGAGACTGGTGGTACTGGAGGAGTACTGCAATAGCTACAGAGTGGGGACAGGACAGACAGCTTGGTACAATATTCAACACTGAATATCTGGTAAAACTTAAAATTAATGCTTTGCTATGGATCACATGGCCCAAAATTAGAATAGCATGAAATAGTGGTACTCAAGGGATACTGAAGTGGGACTTGAAGGAAGTAATAAAAAAACCTCTCCAGTAATGGAATAAAACATAATCAAGTAAAAGAGTTTTGCATCAATGGAGAAAAATAATTTCTAAATTGCCGTAATATTTTAAGTGAGAACAGGCCCATTAACACCAGGGAAGAAAATAATCCTGGGTTTGTCAATTAATTCCCAAACTGTGGGATTTTCTTAATGAGGAGGAAAAAAAAAGGACCGAACTGGAAAAGGGAAGGAGATAAAGAAGGAAAATATTTATACTATTCTGTGACTGCTCTGTATCTACAGCAGAAAACTAGTCTCAATTTTATACCACTTGCTATTTTCTTCCTGGGTGGTAGTGGTTTAAGATATGGTCATATCTGCACTTCTTTGGCCTCTTACAAAGCACTATCATTTCAATTTGCACTTCTTTTTTTTTTAATGCAGTCTTGTTACTTTTTCTCAGTTCAGACACTTTGTCCTCCTGGAACTGATTTGTCCCCTCTCATTCTGATACTGTCAGAAATTAATTTCCTGCATATCATTTGGGGTCTTTAATTATCTCTGGGTTAATCTGCTGCCTTATAGGGAGGCCATCCAGCTTACTCAAACAAACCTGCTTGGAACAGAAAGTCCCGTTCAGATGATCCATCCCCAGGGGCTCTTCTGGCAGGACGTGCACTGATAGTGCTGGTAAGGGAGCTCTCCTGCAGGGGCACCACTATCCAATTCACCCTGCTCTGACTTTCCTGGTCAAATGCATCCCTATGCACTGTCACCCATCACCACAGACATTCTACTACTCTGTAACTATATTCTGGTCTAAAATAGCAGAAGGCAAGGTAAATGAGTTGTTAATTTTATCCAGTGATATGTGACTGCATAGTTGAAGAATTTTTTCACTGGAGATGCTGTGAACTAAAGGTGCTTTCTGGCTCGTTCTTTCTAACACTATGTTCAGTTTAAGTCTGTGTAATACCCAGAACCACCCAAAAGTACATCAGTTAGGGCTACATGGGGAGAAGCCACCTGCAATTAAAAAAGGGTCAAGATGCTGAGCAGGCTGTGATGGGAAAAAAAAAAATTGCTTCGTAAAGGATTGTTTTTCTTCACCATAATTCTAATCTGGAAAACGTTACTCAAGTTTGGTTTTTGTATATTTATCCATTAACTATTTTAAAAAGTAATCATTTCCTGAAGCAATAAAATGGTAATGTTTGTGCAATTAACAACAGGAGCATATGAAATGACATAGCAGCTCTTGTCTGAATGATTAAATGCAATTTGGCATCCCTGCTACTATGTACCTTATGATGCATAAAGGTAGGCATGACATTATGAAAACGGTAAATTGATTTGTACTTTGTTGCAAAAAGCTTCATCTGTATTAGTATAATATCTTAAAAGTGCAGCGGAGTTATGAAAACTACACATTTCACATGGTGAAGATGGTGACTGTGCATTCACTTTACCAGTCATGCCAATAGCTTCATCTACTTAGAAGCAAAGAATTAAGTCAAGAAGCAAGATACTTGAAAAGCCAATCAAAATTAATTAGGAAATTACAAATCAATCTATAATACCCCAAAAAGTCTTGTTATGACCTCAGTTACTTGTTTAAGCATAAACAAGATAATCGACTACATTTCCTGTCTAGAAATAAGATCATTGCCAATTAACTTAGGACTTAATTAACTCTCTAAGGTACTGAACTTTAGATGCATCACAGACTGTGTCTTAACGTTGTTACTAGTTACTGCAGTGACTATAGTACATTCTTGATTTATTATTATTATAATATAACTATTACATTTACACTTATGATGCTATTAAAAAACAAAGCCTTCAATATTACATTAAAGTTAATGCCACATAAAGGACAGAGGCATTAAATAAAAGCAGAATTAAACAGATTATATAAGTTCATATTGGAAACCCACCAGTCCAGCTTCTGTTCTTTGCTGGGAGGCATTAGCATAAGATTTTATATGTTTAGAGGTATCAATTTTCCATTGCCCATCTATAATTACTCTTTATTTCTGGTCATGAGGTACTGGATTTGACAGCCTTTTGGCATCTCAGAAAAGTCATGGTATAGCACTGTAATGTAATCCCTACCTTCTTTTGAAGAACATTCCTGCTTGTCACTTCTATCACAAAACTTGGGACAATTGTTTGGTTTTTTTTTATTTCATTTTCTCTTGTGACTTCCCAGAAAATTTTTTGTGATGTATCAGTGACCTAGTTTTCTTCTGCTTCTTTCTGTTTTAATAACTACAAGCTGCTCTTTTTCCAAGACTGAGAAGAATTTGTTCCATGTTTACCAGGAATAAACAGTCCAGCGGAACAAGTGTTCTGCCTGCTGAACAGAGGAGTGAAGAGAGAAAGTTGGATCAGTGCAGACATGAAAAGCTGTTCCTTTGCTCAAAGTGGATGTTAAGGTTAGTTGTTTGCTGGTGTACAATAAATGTCTCTGGAACACTGAGTGTCTGGAAATAAACCTACGATACAAGTAATATGCAAGTGAAGCTATCGCCTTGCAGGCTGGCAATAACACCACCAGCACGCATCTTCTGTAAATGGGTATTTTATCTTTTTTAGAACCCTAAAGTCTCTACAAAAGTATTCCAATCTTTTATTCCATATATATTGTCACCTTGCCTATAAGTCAAATCATTTTTGAGTACTGTTGTGTGCTCTTTCTAACAGGTAGAACAGTGCAATCTAGTCCTCACCTTTGACTTTACCACAGTTTTAGCTGGCATCTAGGCTTCGGCTTCTTTACCATTTTATGACTGAGCTGGACAAATGCGTCTAGGAAAGCCAGCATACCTTTTGGCGCTGACTATATTTACAGCAAGAGTGGTCTAACAGCAATATTTTCTTTCATGAAAGAATCATTTCAGCTTTAAGAAAAACCTCCCAGCTCCTCTGTGTATTATTTGAGGTTTGGGGTTGGTTGGTTTGTGATGTTGAAGCTTGGGAAGTAAAACAACCCTTATATTTCCTTGAAATCTGTCCACATAGACATAGATGGATTTAGGTTTTGCAGGGCTTGTTTTGGGAAGGAAACAGGCTCACAGAGAACCCTTTGATAGGATTGACCCCACTACTTTACAGTGTCTGAAGATCAGGAGCTTCCTTGTCCAGAACACTCTGGTACCCGTTTTGTGACCAACTTGGTAATCATATACACATATAAGCGTTGAGTTCCCATAGGCTCAACTGAAGCTTCTGCAGTTCTCCATCCGCTGGTCTCAGTCTGAGACTGAAGCTAAGATCTTCAGTTCTACGGCACCTCTGGCAGATGTTGTATATATTCAGTACTTCAAGCTCACATTTTCCTTTAATTCTTGTCTAGATTGGTCATGTAACATTGTACCTGGATCTAAGAATAAGTCTTGCAAAATAAGGGGGGTGTGTACCCACGGAAGTGGTTTTGGCAGAGTCTGCCAAATATAACAGGTGAGCTATTGTTTCTAAAAAGGCTAAAGGAATCCAAAATCAGTTCTGTCTTTTTTTTCTTTTCAAGAATAGAAAAATCCATCCTGGGAGTGTCCTTGCTGGAAGTGAGCCAGGAATAACTCATGGAACCCATGGGGGCTTATGTCTTTTCTTTTGTCTCATGGGCTTTTTCTTTCAAAATATGAATCAGTCAACACAAAAAAACTAGTACTACATATAGATATGTGCTTGATTATCTTAGTTGTTGGGTTTTTTCCTTGGTTGCTTTTGGACTTGCAGTTACTAAACACTTTCACAAAACTTTTTGTCCTCTCCAATTTCATTTATTGAGCACACTTTCCACAGAGGCCATTTTGCTATTCCTCTGTAGGGAAAGAACAAGCAATGAAGAATGTCTTTTTCTTTTCAGATGTAGTTCTAGCTGCCAAGTATACATGGCTAATTAATGTTATTGTGGGACAAATGGATCACTTCTTGCATATACGTCTGCATGGGCTTGCTAGCAGAAACATAGCAGGAAGGAGACTGAGGAGAACTGGTGGTGTTCATGCAGAACTCATTTTGTCAGCATTATGACTCTTGCTCTTATGCCTTTCTTCTAACTCCTTTGTCCCTTCCTTGCCATTCTTTATTACCCAGTTTCTTTGGGATAACTGTGACCATTGTTAATATCAAGGATAGCATCAGCCTCTGCTTTCACACCCAGTGGTTCAGCTTCTGCTTAACCCCAAAACTAGACTGAGCAGGAAAGCTTCTGCAATGTGCTTCTCTGGGTTGCCTTGCCAGTGGCGTCCAATGTGCAAGGAGAAAATGATGATGTTATTGCTATTGCTGGGTAGTGGAGAAGTACTAATATCTTTACAGGAATTCAAGAATTGAGTTATGCCTGGGCATTTGATATTTATGTACTTGCTCACAGTCACGCAAAGAGCCTGTTCAGAAATGGAATAGGGTACATCTACTCTGCCTCCCTTTCCTGTGATTTAAAGGACATTCCCAATCACGACTTTATTATGCCTGCCACAGACTGATTATGCTTTTGAAAGGGGCTTGACTGAGAGTACTGGCATTTCTTAATGATATTTTGATCCTTTTCCTCTAAATTATACTGTTAGGAAATGTGCCATGAGGAATAGAGGAAGCAGTGGAGAATTTACTTTCAGCCAGACCTGGATGAGTAAACCTTGCCCCAGTTCTGGGTGCTCAAGGTCTTTCTGAGATGCCCTTAAGATATTAGGGGGCACATTTTAAAACTTCTAGTGAATATAAATAGACTTTGGGTTAGACCCTTAATGTTTTGGGGATGTTTTGGTTTTTTTTTTATACAGACTGTCACCATAATGATTTTGTAGTCTTCATCTTGCCAAATTCTCAGTCTCAGAAGCAAAAATAATGTCACCATTGCTGCTGCTCAGGAGTAATTATTGTACCAGCTACACAGAGTTAGGAGATGAACCTCCCTATGCCAAGTGAGGAGGGAGGAAGCCTGTGATGGGCAGTCAGGCTGGTGGCAATTAATGGCCCTTTCATCATATGAAAGTACTTTGCTCTATTCTGGTAGCTGGTGGCTTAGACAGGAAAGATTAAACTTCTGGGAGATAAAATAAAAGGGAGGGAGAAGAAAAGGGGAGGAAAACATGAAATGTGTGACACATTGTAATGATGTAGTTATCTTGACAGGTCATGAATGACACAGCAAATCCCAGACACTACAAACAGTATTAATTCTGTGGGCTGTGTTACAGACTCCTTGTGTTCAGCCTACCTGGATCAGAGGATCTATCATCAGTAATTGTAACAGACAAAACCCTAGGCTCTTAAAAACAGTCTGACATCAATAGCGGGTGGGACTGGAGCATGCAGCAGCTTTGGTTAGGCAAAATCTGATCAAACATATTGACCCATATTGCAGCTCCACTTCTGATTACTCTGTGGGTCAGCACTTAAGAGTATGAAATACTTTGCTTTGCTTGGTGAGTTCCTAGAAGAAGGAGCAACAACTTAAACCTTGACATTTAAGTTCTACTCTGAGATGCTTTTATAGAAATATCCAGCCCAGGCAACCCTACCGAAATCATGTCCACTTATTGGCATTTAATCCAGCCATTTTATTGTTGTGTTTTCTGTCCATAAGCAAACACTTAAGCTCTCAATTTCTTCCATGAGTGTGTTCTTACAGAGCTCAGTTTTGAAGTATAAACCACAAAAAACTAAAACCAACAGTAAATCTAAGGAGCAGATGGAAAATACAAAATGTAGCCTCCAAACTTCCTAATGGATAACATAAACATCACACCTGCAATTACTCTGTCTTTAGTCAATGTATCTAATTGCCATTTGCAAGTAATAGTTTAGTCAGTCAGGTGGACCACACACTCAAACTGAGGCTGTTTAAAACAAATATTGCCCTTCCACTTTTTTTTTCCCCTCTAAAGTCTTTAAAGACCCTTAAAGATTAAAATCTTTAAACATTTTAGACACATATAAGATAGAGCTTAGCAGAATACATACTGTTATTGGTGACTAGAGCTGAGCAATCAATCTTAGAATCATCCCTGGAGTGCACTAGCATTTCCTTGCACATGGGTGCTTTCTGAAAGCAAGCAAATTACCTGTTTAGAGAGATTAAGTGAGTTGGTGTACTAACCTGCAAACTATAATTTAAGGACTCAAAAGCCTTTCTTTCCCCACCCCCTTTCACAGAAATTAAGAACTCCACTAACATATATTTTTTTGTACTGCTGCTCTCTCTACAGTAAAATATACTTTATTGCTATTTGGAGGCTTTATCCCTTTATGACAGCCAGTATCAAGAGTAATATTACACCAATAACTTGGTTTGCTAAGTATTAATACAAGGGAAATTATGCTAAGAGCACTGTGTGAGTTTAATTGCAATTCACACTTTAATATTTTGATGCAGCTGTAAAAATGTAGAATGAGAAACATTACAATTCTATTAGATACTAATAAATTGTGTTGTGGAGGGGGATATGCCATAATGAACCACATTCTACTATCCTCTCTATTTTGATCTTGCATGTGTATGCTTTCATGGAAAGGTTCAGCAAAGGTGCTACAGAACAACAAATGAATGCAGGGTTATATATTTTTATTTCCAATAATCAGAAACAAAGTGAAAATAATGTAAATCATCTTGCTTATAA
Source organism: Chloroceryle aenea (assembly GCA_013399075.1). NCBI lineage: Eukaryota > Metazoa > Chordata > Aves > Coraciiformes > Cerylidae > Chloroceryle > Chloroceryle aenea. The sequence goes on from VWZY01003287.1 coordinate 188,070, forward strand.
AGTGTTTATGTCAAACACTTAATTTGCTTTATGTAAAATGTGAGATTGTTTAGAATGAATCCTATAACATTAATTTTTTCTTTTCAAGGCTTAAGCTTTTCAGGTTTGGATGCATCTAATAAAATGGCATTTTGAGAAATATCGAGATTCATCCTCTTTCATTTATTTTTCCTAATAGAAATGGCATTTTTAAACCGCTATGCTTTTCTCTGCTATTTTTATTCATAAATGAGTGATGCACTGTGGCAGCACTGCTTCCATGGAGCCAGGTCTTGCTGGCCTGCTCAGTTATTCCCATCGCATTTCTCTGGATAACCATTTCGTGAAGGCAAATGTATATTTGGCCCTGGACTAGTAACTTCAGCACGTATTATCTGATGCTGTCCTGTAAGAGCCCTCAAAGAGAATGTATTCTGTGGTGCATATAGCATAAAATTACACATGAGAGATTTTAGTAGTTGACCCCCCCCATGGTGCTTCCAAGTACCTCTTTTTTGGTCTCTTGTGTGTGTGACAAACTAGTTATGCTTCAGTAACTTGCTTTCATCAACTGTCTGTGAGCTGGATCAGTTGCTTCAAGAGACACCAGTTCAGTAATCACATCTCTGAGAACACAGCCAGGATCAAGGACTCTTATGCTGGACACTGTAGATAGCTGCAAAAAAAATACCATCCCAAGTAAAAGATCTTTCAATTAAAGCAAGTAAATGACTGAAGAATGTAGAGTGCACTCAGATTCACATCCTCCATGTCTTAAGTGTTTTGAAGTAATTTGTGGGTGTTCAACGTGTAAATCCTGGGTGGTTTTCTGATAGCAGCAGCGATGGAAAGGAAACTGAGCTAACAGTGTGGATGTCAGATCACAAGACTAAACTAAAATACACAGAACGGCGTGACTTCAGGTAAATCACTCAAGCTCTTCTTGGCTTCTGTTTAAGTAGCTGGCAAGCACAAATAAAAATGTGTCTCTATCCCCAGTACACATTTCTGATTAAATAAGAACATTACTTGTGTCCATTCTCCCCCTAGATTACTCTTTAGAGAAGTGCATCTACAGGTGGGACTAACCCCACTTCTATGCCCTTGCTAAAGAGGGAGCACAGTCTCCTGTAGCAACACCTTCCTTAATTTATCAGTAACATAGACAAGATTAGCCACAAAATATTCTGGTATCAGCACTTTGGTGTCACACTACTGACAGTAATACAAGACTTCAGGGGAAGAGCTGATAAAGACCCAGCTCACATCCTCAGGGAGGACAGCAGAACACCATTTGAACAGATCTGCTGACCATCTATGTGGAACTGATATTAAATAATGGTTTACTGTGATTACTCTTTTCCTTTGAAAGTATGGGAATCATTGTATGCAGGTAGTGGATGATGCAAGATTGCTAGTTAATTTCAGAGACAAATAAAGTCTTGTAATAGCAACATTTACCTTTTCTTATCAGACTTGATTCTCAAAGGTCAGTGTAGCTTTCCACTGGCCTCAGTGGACTTTTCTGGGGGTGAGAACAGTTTAAGTAAACACCCCATTTCCAGCCCAAGAACTTGCACGAGCAAGTTATGTCCTTTCATGTCTCCTATCTTGTAACACCTTGTCTTTTCTTCCTTCCAGTTGTTCTGCTTGTTCTGACCTGGGTATTTTGGTTGTATCTGGTTCTCTTGTGCTCTTGGGCTGAGCACAGCCGATGGCACATCTCTCTCATTCCCGAATCTAAACACATCCATGTGTCTTGAATGAGCAACTTACACAGGGATCTTCTCAATTAAAATGCTCACAGAGTCATTAAACTAACTAATGGTGGAAACTTCAGTAGAAATAATGCTGTAATGAGACAAGCTTTCATCATCTCGCTGAGGAAAACATATTTCACTTGATTCAGATAAATTATATGCCCCTACATATTATGATCAATATTTTAGCAAGACTTAGCATTTAACTATGTCATTTTTGAGTAATGAATAATCACGCTGAGTATATGAAAAATGAGTAATGACACATATCACTGGACTGGTACATTTTCTACTTCTCAATGTTTAAATTTTTACAAAAATGTTGTATGAAGGATGCAATGACTCAAACTTGTTCTTTCTAATGGGTATCTATCATTTAATACTGTGACTGCTCTCAAAGTACAGGTTAACTAATTCTAAACTATACTAAAATAATTCTGTGTTTTGACTGAGGAAAATAGAACCCTGTTGTCAAGAAATGCATCTGATAAAACTGGATTCCAGAAATTGAAGACCTGAGTGGACCGCTAAAATTACTCTCTCATGTTGCCTAAAGGCAGGAGTACTTAATAGTTCCTGGTTACTTCATGGCTTTACTATTATAGGAAATGTAGCGGTGTAAAGTACTTTTAGTATGACAAAGAATATCTAAAATAAATAATTATTTTTAAATAACATGCAGAAAACTGCAGCAGCTGTCCTGACCTAGACATGCTTTAATTTATTTATTTGTCTCTGCCTACTGTATCAGATTTCTTATGTGTACACCCTTCCCAGTGGCTCCTGCCCTCATTTTTAAAATGGCTGTGCTTGAAACTACATTCTTAAAAGCACCAATCAAGACCAAAGAATTGTTTTGATTATCCTCTAGAAATGCCAGTGCAATTTTAACCACCTGCTTAAGGAAAACTTTGCCTTCTCTCAGGCCTGTTGAATGAACCATTAGTAAATGTGAGTTGGTCTTAGAAAGATCAGGAAGCATTTGTCACTGTAATCCAAAAAGAAATCTCTCTATGCATAGGCTGCTAACTTTTTCTCAGTCAAGTAATCAGTCACTTGATTACATTGATTTGTGGTTGACGTTTTTCTTCCAACAACTGATCTGTCATACAGTTGTACGGTTGCAGCTGGGGTGATAGATATTCTTCCATATTTTCAATATCCTTAGGCTGTAGTTGACTGTTCTTCTCTTGATTGACTTCTTATTTTCACGATGTCTAGCAGATGCCTACAACTAATTTTCAAGTATGTCCAGTGACTTGCTCTTGTAGCTGGGTTTAGTGGTGCAATATTGTACTTGTCTTTATTATTTTTTTAAAGGTACGGTATTCATGAGTATACCATATTTCAATTGCATTAGAGGGATGTACCATTGGGCTCAACTGTTATTTCTAGGCTTTAAAAATGAAAACAGATTGAATAAGCAACAGAAGAGTCCATAATTGCTTAGATCAAGTCTTCTGTCAAGCAGCTCCTTATGGAGTTTTGAGCTGTTATCTGTAACAAGCACTGTTCAGTTTTAGTTACTTGTGATACACAAAGAGGTTTCTATTCCTAACAGAGTGGTCAAAAATCTTTTCAGGTGTCCCCTCAGTGTAGCTGGCTATACAGTTTCCTTTCAATATTTAGTTATTTTAGCACAGTCCAGAGAAATTTCTAATATTTCCACCATTTTATGGAAGAAGATCAAGGAAATCATCTATAATCTTCTAGTTATATTTAGATAAATACTATTCTGCTTTTAAACTCCTTGCCAAGTGTGGCTTTTTCACGCAAAGTGAAATTCTCTCTCTGTCAATATCGGTGTTTTCCTTAGGGATGAGACAGGTAATAATCTACCCTATATAATAGGAAAATTTGCATTAATACTATCACAAGGATGATGATTACTGACTCTTACAGGACGAGTTTTCCAGAATGACAGAAAGGCATTCTAAAATGCATTTCAATAAATTAGGCCATTTAAATCAGTTCAATATGTAAGTCACGGTAGCAAATTTTTCACTTGGCAGCTCTTCATTATGTAGCTTGGATTAACTCTGACTTAACAGATCTGTTCAGTTATTCACTTTTTTTCCTCAAGACTTCAGTAACTTTCTGGTAAATGTGGTGATATCACACAAAATTATCATAACCTAATTTGGTGCCACTTGCCTTTTCTAGCTGTGGAGATGACTTCATGAGGCACAATCACTGTAAACAGTAGAATCACAAGTGAATCAGATAAGTGACAAGGCCATGGTTATTCACTGGGGATGAGGGAAAAAACAAAGTGGGAGGAGACTAGCACCCTAGGCCCAATGCTGGGAGTCAATGGAAGCTCTAGTACTCGGTTTTGGAAATAGACTTAAAGAGCCTAAGTCATTTAACCGCTTTTAAAGACTTTACTCGGGGGTACCTCAGTGCTAGAGCTGTACAAGCACATGGTAAAGGACAGTCCATGTTCCAGTGAGCTTTATAGCCCTCTCAGTTTCCCCTCAGCAATGCCTTTGCGCTCTGACCCTCTTCTCTTCTGCAGGATGAAGGCCTCTGCCACCTCCTCCTGATTATTTTAACAGACCTCCACTTAGCACATGGAGCAAACCCTATAGACTTTGCCATCAGCACAATCCTTGCAAAGCTCACCTGGCAGGTTTCCCAGAAAAGCAAGACACGGTCGTTTAAGCTGGTTGCCAGGAAAAAGGCTGAATAATGCTCATTCTAGCTATTTGTTTGGAATACTGCTTCTCACTTTATGAAATAAATATGCCAGACATTCATCTTTTGAATGAAAAGAAATTGCTGCAATAGTCTTGCACTACTCTTGGCAGAACCTTTCCAAGACCCCTCAAAGGCCTTTGACGGACCATCTCAGAAGCTCTCATCTTAATGCTATTTCTGTATGGAATGCCAGTCTCACCAGGTCTTCCAGGGCTCAGGTGGAGTTCACAGTCTTGTAGGTGGGCTTGAAGATCTTTTTCTCAAGTGAGAACTGGCTTTTGTTTCTTGCAAAATGCTGGCGTGTTCTGAACACCCAAACCCACTAACTTTCACGCGGTGCTCTGTACTTGCCAAAGAATGGATATGTGGGCTAGTACTTTAAAGGTATATTTCATACCATAATATTTGTTATCATAGCAAACTAGGAGTTAGTAAGTTTACATGATCCATCATTTAATGGCTGAGGTGTCTGGATGACTGGCTGTGTGTGCCCACAGAAATCAGACGCTTTTGGTTTTCTCATAGCACAGCCAGGGGGATGTCTACTGGCACAAGTCTTTTTGCCTCCCTGCACACCAGTAAAAATGCTCCTGAAATCCTGTGAAATTGGTCAAATTTGTGAGCAAAAATTCTAGATAACCTTCAGCAGAGCATGCATTTGTTAAAACACAGTGATCCTGCAATGAAGCTAACATAATTTATTAATGTTTTTTACTAGTAAAGAAACATTTTATCAGTATTCACCAAACTTCTCTTGTGGGGAGTCTTTGCTCAAATGAATTTCAATTTTGTTTGACCTCTTCATTGTGTACATGAAATGTTCTATATAGATGTATGCTATTTGCAGTTTTTAATGTGTCATCTTTATCATCAGATTTCTTTGTTTGGTATTGGACATTTAGACACATATTCAAGCTGTTGCTTTGATTATGTTGCTTCCTTATAGTTAATCCCAAATGGCTACAAGATCTGCTCTCAACATATTGTTAGAGATACTGTGTTTTAATATTAGTAGGAGACAGGAAAGTGTTTTCCTAACATAGGTTGACCAGAAAATTGAGGTTGAAGGGGTTCAACATAAGAGTGATCTTATCAGAATAACAGAAGTAAAAGGGCAAATAGAAAGGGAACAAGAGATCAACTTTTCCTGTTTGATATTCCACCTCCATGCTAATGCTATGTGCCATATATTATTCTTTTTGTTTCCTTTGCAAAAAGGAAGCTTTGCCTAGTCTTATGTTTCTGCAAAGTGCATTAGAGAGTATCATCATAAAATCACTGAAGACAGTACTTCAGCAGCTTATATATAGACATCATTGCTGTAAAGTGCTTCTGTCTTTTGAAAGCAACATGGCAGAAAGAAGGAAACTTGATGTGAAAAGCCTTTTTACCATGCTTTTGCACATCAATTTTCTGACTGTATTTGTGTTTCAAAGTTGATAAAATAGTTTTGTTTTATGCCGTGTGTTAGCTTTGGTTCCACTCATAAGGAACATATGGTTATGCAAGTGGTTCAAAAGCTACTATAGGGATTGCTTGTGCATGCCAGGCTGTGAGAGGGTAAAAGCCATGCTAAGGCTGTAAGCAATTGGTTTGGTTAGAGGAAGGGATTGGAACAGATGGTCTCCTCTTCAGCTGTTCACTTTGGCCCATCATTTACAATCAGTAGGTAAGCATGAAATAAAACTGTTCCTTAAATCTGAGAAGATAGCCATCTTTAAAACCTGCAAAATAAAGTATTGGTCATAGACTTAAAAACAAGAAAAAGGAAAGGAAGAGGAGAGGCGAGGAATGGATGAAAGCGAAGGATCAAATAGAGACGATTCTAATTAATTAATTAAGTATCTGTTGGAAAGTTGAATTGTTTGGGGTTTTTTTTACACAGAGCCTTTGTACTTTCAACGACTGCTACTCTCCAAATTCCTAGTTGTGTGACCCTCCCTCTTGCTTTTTGCAATTGATTTGTATCCATTTTCCAATAGATGTTTTGGGTTACTTGCTTCTGAAAAACGATTTTCTTACAGCTTTTGAATACAGTGTCTGTCTTGCTTGGCTTTGAAAGTTTAGACAATTCTGACTGTTTTAAGAGTTGCCTGGCTGACGTGCAGAGTGACAGTAAAAAAATCGGAATCTTATTATTACTGCCTTTTTTCCTCCCTTGATTTTTTTTTTTTTTTAATGAGTGTGGCGAAACATCATGGTGAAGCTGTGTCTTGGTCAGGTACGGTCACACGACACACGGTGTCACAGTCTAAATACTTCTGACACGATTTCTGGGTTATCTGTGTGCATCTCTTGAAAGTGTGAGTTTGCCACATGTATTAGGGAGGACTTTCTCATCACCACAGTTGCATTCCTGGGGCTTTTGCTGACATGTGGTCAACACACACAGAGGTACCAAAAGAGGGAGCTGAAATCCCCCATGACCAATCCACATCCGACCACTGTGGGACATTATAACATCCGCTGTGCACCTGACGTTAGTATGCAAAGGATGATGAAACTTGGTGTGTCCTTGCAGCTAGCTGTGGATGTATCTTACCACGTGACATGTAAGATCTTGCCATTGTGAAGTCTGATACAATAAAAATAGCAAAACATCATGTTTCCTAAAGGAGTCTAGAAAAATTCAGGGAAGGAAGAATTATTCAGCAGGATGTGGAAACATTCCCCCTTTCCCCAGTGAGAAGAATTTATCAATGAATTTTCAGAAATTATTGTATTAAATTATTCTTGTTTCATAAAACAGGAGTAAAAATGCTAATAGGAGAATAGCTCTGCACACTTAAATAAATCACTAGGGCAGCACAGAGATGATAATTACGATTAAGATGGAAGGAAAATAAGGATTACCTATACATATGCAGCTGAAACTGAGTAACAACCTACTTACAGTAGCTAAAATTCTTATGTACTTCCAAATGGGAAATTTAGCCATAGAGGCAGCACATGATGGGTTACTACTTTATATATGTGCATCTCAATGGTGATTTTTTTCTGATAAAGCAGCTTTAGGATATGTAAGATTTATGCACGAGCACCAAGGACCTGTTTTCATGGAGTCAGGCTAAATGTTCTTGTGCTACCTTCAAACTGATGCTAATGTTAACTTAATATTCAATGTATTAATGAAATCTCTGTGCTTTATCTGAGGTATTATAAGTTTGTTCTCTATACATGTTTAGTGTGGTATGAATGAGACACAGAAAGAAAAATCAATCATTGCTTCACAGAGAAATATGAACTCTGTTAGCTTCATTTTTCACACTGTGAAAATGACTTGACCTTCCTTTCCTCAGAAATCCAAATATCTCCAATCTGTATTCAACAGCAGAGCTGGGCACAAATTTTCCATTAATGTTTTCTGGATAGAAACTGTGATTTCATTCTTGTTGTTTTGTGAAAAAATAGGGGGTTTTAGGATCAAATGGAGTATTCTCAGCAGAAAAGGTTTCCACGCTGTCTCACAAAAGTTGCAGTTCAGTTACCTCTGCTGGCCTCAGTCTCTCTTGCCTGACCCACCATGGTCACAGTCATGCCACTCTTGCTTTGGGAACAGGGACAACAGGGTAGCTTGTGGTGGCTGCAGCCTGGCTGCTGAGCCCTGCCTTTGAAGCAGAGCAGTGAATGGGCCCTCATTACTACTTTGCGCCTTCCTCATCACCTTTGTATCTCCCTTTGCATATACAGCATGTATGTGTAAAGCCTTTCTGTAACAAGGTTAGTGTGGGATGTACGTAGAGAACAGATGAGGCTGTGATGCCCCTTCCCTGGTTCAAACTCTGCACCCTGCTGTTTGCTGCTGAGCCTGAAGGAGCAGGTGGGAAGTCCAATCCTTTTGCTGCAACCTCAGCAGCTCTCTTGGTTTTACGGTGCTTTCAGCCTTATGCTTCCACTCACAGCTGCTCAGCCTTGGCTACAGCATCAGCTGCTGCCCAAGGGGGGGCAGGCATTTGTGTCTTCATCAGAGGGGTGCTCCAGCAGGCTGCCTCCTCCTTTAACCCTAAATGAGGACAACTGCCAAAGCCACTTGCCAGGAGCATCTTGCCAGAAAGCCGGCTCTGGGCTTGTAGAGCAGGATGGGCAGGGGAAGAAGGGCTGGCTGGAGCAGGGCAGGGGCGGGTGAAATAGCAGCAGGACTTGTAGCTTGCAGCCTTGTCGGCAAAACAGAAGCCTGACCCGTGCTGAGCCAGCATTCCCCATTGTAGCAAAATGGGAGGCCGGGCGGTGCTGAACAGCGCCAGGAGGCCTTGCTGATCTTAGTACCCTTGTCCCGAGCTGTTGCAGGTGCTGGGAACTGCAGTTGTGTTTTCCACTGTAACTGTAAAAGAGGTCACACTGAGGGCAGTTGAACGTTCTATTCCTGGCAGTTCCCAGCTTTGCTCTATTTGGAGCTGGAGCTGGGACAGCCTCACGCTTGGCCCTGAGCTGGTAGCTTGCAGATGTTGCTTGCTCCCCACTGCTGACAGTCCTGTGCTACAGGAGCATGTACCACCCTGACACGCTTGCCACAGCCCTTTGCTCCTGTAGGACACAGCTACTGTGAGCAGGCAGTGAGCTCAGCCAGCCCTTATTCCAGTGGGTGTGTGTTGAGACCAAGCGGGGCCAAGCATGGCTGCTGGCAGCAGTGTGCTGTGTCCCTGGTGCGAGGGGTGGCGAAGGCACCCTCCCACCAAGCCCCCACAGCAGCAGATAGTGCAGCTGGCGCTGGACCCCTGGGGATACTCATCTGGGTGTCTGCAGTCATGTCCTTGGACAGTTTGAAACCTGACTGCAAAAAGCTGGTTCAAGAACAAACTTCATAGTTCAGTTAAGGGTGTGATCTGGGGATCTCCAGGTGCCAAACATGTAACTTCTGAGGAGAGGAATTATTGCTACTATTGCCTCTCATGGGAAGAGCAGTTTTGCTCATTCATGCAGGATGTCCCATCCCTTGTCTTTGTTCAAACAAGCTCCAAAAGCCTTTTTGGGAACTATTTCATGCCGCTTTTTCTAGTTTCTGAAGAATTGAAAAGGGTTTAATGTAAGAAAGGGAAGGCACTACTAGATGGGAAACATTTTTTTCTTTCTGCTCGGTAAGAGCAACTGCTGTGGCAGACCCTTCCAGTGGAGGGGCAGCTGTCTGGCAGTCACTATACCCCTTCTGAAAACAGGGGGAGCAGAACTGACAACTCCTACAAGTCCGAGTTTAGAATGCTTCTAGTAAGTTCAGTGGTTCAAACTCAAGCTACCAAAAATAGATGAGCTACTTGAATAGAAGTGATTAGGTAACAGACTAGGCTTTTATTATTAGGAATGAAAACAAACAAACAAACAAAAAAGCCAAACAAAAAAAAACCCACCCCCCTCTCTACCTGTTTCTGGGGAAAATTTCTGTAAATGTGACCCCATGTCCTGTCTTGGTTCAAAGTACTGGCCACAAATTACGATTTTGAACAGGGCTAAATAAATGCTAAAATAAGAAAAAGAGAGAGGGGCCTGACTCATGATATTTTAAAGCTGGAGGCACAGAGCAATGTGCTTGAGCCTGTGCAGAAAACAGAGATTGCTAGAAAGGAAATGCTGCGTGTACCTGCCCGCCAGCAGTGGGGAGAGGAGCAATGCTTTGGGTTTTGCTGGGTGCAAGCGCAGGCTGTCAGCAGCGCAGCCTTGCCTGAGCTCCCTCCCCTTTGGGGGCCCACAAGACACACCATGCAAATGCAAATCTTGCAGTGAAGCCCCAGCTAAAATGATGAAGTCTGTCATGTTTCACTTCCACTGATAACAGTTCCACAGCTTTTCCTCAGCAATATTTTTAACCCAGTAGCATTTATAAAACAACTGCGTACTCCCTAGGAAGGCAGGAATTGCGGATTACATTAGCTGCTCTGCCACTGATCTGATTTATAATCTCGGAGTTGTCTCTTAATTCTTAGGAAGGTCATAAAGATGTTTCTGTTGAAGGGTTCATTGAAGCCTGGTCTCTGTGGTGGCACATCTGACTGCTGTGACCAGTGGCATAACCTCCTGGGGCATGGCAGTAGATATGGGACCCCACCAAACCAAGGGTTGTTACAGACTTTGCCAACACTAAGTCTCCAAGACTTGCTGGCACCCAGGGAAGTTCAGGGTGTCACTGATCCTGTGGAATATCAGAGTGAAAATTAACATGTCTTTGGGCTTGTCTTTGTGATACCAAGGTATGTACTTGTTTGCTCGAGGGGTATATGTATTTAGAAGGTTACAATTTTCCACATTAATTTTATAAATATATTAGTTACTGTTTAGAAGGTGGTTGGGTACAAAAGCATGTGGGCAGGCTGTGTGAACCCGAGTACAAAATGGATGGAGGGTACAATGGGCCCCTTTCCCCTTCTGTTGTGTGTGGGTCAGCCTGAGACCTGTTCTGTGCCTCTCCCTGGGGTAGGTGGAGGTGTGGGAAGGTGTCTGCAGGAGCACCTCAAGATGTCCCTGTCCTGCCTGCTGCTCGCACGTGAGCTGTGCCAATTCCCATTGCTCAGAGCAGGCGGGCAGGGCTGGCATCCCAGCTGGGGGGCAGCCACAGCTCAGCTGGAACAAAACCCCAGGAGTGCGCGGCAGGACTTTTTTTGTTTACCCCTAGCCCCAGGGGTGCTCGGGCCTGTGCTTCCCTCTGCTCTCTACCATCGTGCGCCTCCGAGGGAGGCTGACCCAGCATGTTGTCAGTGCCTTATTTATGTCACCTCTCGTGTCAGTGGAAACCAGGTTTGTTCACGCATAGGGTTTGGCCTGAGCAATTAAATGATAGGTGTCTATTTAATTTTTCCCTCTCCCCTA
>VWZY01003287.1:199558-237969 GCA_013399075.1 Chloroceryle aenea
GGGCGAAGTTGGCCAGAGGGGGAGGAGAGGCAGGGGAAGAGCTGAAATGTGCCGGGGTGCCGGCTGAAATAGCAGCAGCAACAGCAACCCCCCTCCCCGGGCAGGGAAGCGGTGCGGAGAGGCGATGTTTTCCCCGGGATCGCGGCTTTGCCAATGTTGTGTTTACTGCTGTCAGTGACAATATTCCTTTCACGGGGAGAAACGCCACTGTAGTTTTGCTGTGTGGCACAGTTCAACTGTAGCCCTGTTCGGTGTGGGGGCTTCTGTTGCTGGTTTTGCTGGTTTCCTATTCTGGATGAAGCGTTATTGAAGTTAGTTTTGGAAGTGGGTAGATCGATCCCGGTGAAATTATAACAGGTCATTGTTTTGGAGGGTTTTTTTTGGTCCCTCACTATCTCTTTTTCTATTTTTTTTTTTAAGAGTGCAATTTTAAGTTTATATTGCTCCGCAAATAGGTGCACACCTTGAAAAGATCGGTGCATCTGTTTAAGTGTATTATAAACTTGTTACCGAAGTGAAGGTTAAGGAATTTTCGATGGGTGACAAGTATCTGGGAAAGTTAGAATTTGGGTAGGTATTTAGTCACTTCCCCGTCTGGTTAATGAGATTATGCTTATCCTTTGACTATTTTTATTGGTTCTTTCTTTACTTCTCAATTTAGCAAATGTAGTTACAATTCTTTAACTATGCACGGTGACATTCAGTGGTTGGTTACGGCTTTGCTAAATGCTTTTAGGCTGGCATGCAGTTTGCCAAGAAAGAGAGAGACTAAAACACTATATTTTGTGATCCTAATCTCTGAATGTCGCACAGATTATATATGTGTGTGTGTGTTTGCGTCTGGACCTCATGTTTTGCAGAGGGTTCACTTTGTTGATAATATGAAGGTATGTCTAGGAAAAAGGTAATATGTTTAGTTAATAACTATCATTTTGCCAAACAGTCTAACAGCTATGGTTGCAAATCCCAGATAATCAGAACCAAATACCTGTCACGTTCTATTTTACAGCAGTTTGTAGTAAATCCTTAGAACTGTAAATTATACTATATCGATATTAATCTGTAAGCAGGCGTTTTGGATCATGTGCATGTTTTATCAGCTCTGCATAAACCATCATATTACATCTTCTAATAACGATGCTGTTGTTATTTAAAAGTAATAATCACAATAAAATTAGTGCTCAATTAAATATTATGCTTCTACCATGCTATCTGTAGTCTGCTACACTAATTTATTTTGCAGACAACTGATAACCACTGTATTACTACTCAAATAATATTTGCATACAATTTGCCTAATTTATAGTGTGGGTAACATCATTAATTTAATAGAAGCTGTTACAACCTAATATGTGGGTGTAGTTCAAATACTAGGCACATTATAGGTATTGAGTTTTAGTGTTTGCTTAATAATTTACTTTCATTTGACTGTGGTTTTATGTGGATTTAGACATGTGCATCAGAAAGAAGAGAATTCTTGTGCCTCTGTTTTTCTATAAAATATGGACATATTGCCCCTTTCTCCAGAAATTCCATTTGCTTGCTTTCACGCAGTGAAATTTACTGGTTTTAGTGTTGTTAGGGTTCAGGAGGAAAGAACGTTTTTACTTTGTTTTCAAAGTCTTTGATATCTGCACAAACTGTCTAAATCACACAGGCGTTCACACACAATTACTTATTGCAGAGATCAACTTGGATTTAGCTTTTAATAATCCGATTAGTCTGTGCAAGTGCACATGTGCATAATATGTAGGTACATGTTCTAAGTATACACACAAACATTGCATGTACAGTAAAATACATGTAAAGGTTTCTGTCTCTGACAAGTAGTTCTGTTGCTTAAGGAGAGTTGAATTTAGCTCAGCTGTCAATATGTGCACGTCTATATATGTAATGTTATACGTGCACCATCACTACATATCCAGAAATATACATGTTCTCCCATCAAAATGTATTAATTTTATGTGTATCCAATATGGTGTGGTTAGTTCATAGTATTTACAAATAAGTGTATATATAACATGATGTGTGAGTTGCTGCTTCTTATTCTGAAACTGCCCTTCCTTCTGTCTCTAAGCTGGCCTTTGTAAAATGTGTTTCACAAGCATTTATAAGGCAATTAGAGACCCTCTTCTGCATTCCTTGCAAAGCCAAAACTTCTGCTAATCTGTGCTGCAATCGCCAAGAAGGCAAGCTCGGGCCTACAACCTGTGTAGGTGTTTGTATGTATTACCTGTATGCAAAGTACAACAGAAACATAGCAAACCTGGGAAATACATTGAAAAAAACAGAGCTGGAGCAGAGATTTTAATAGTTAGTTAATCCAACAAAAAGGTATAAAAGGTGACACTTTATGTGCATCGCTGTTTTATCAGGAAATGATTCCTCAAAAGTTTTGGGCTCATGGGAAAAATACATATAATTACCACATCTTTGTGTTACTTCTTGAAACATATTTTGTCAAGAATTACAGTGTGCACGGCCTCTACACGTGTTCTTAAATTCTCACCTGGAATTCTGGATTAGTGGGAGCTTTGTCTTGACAGAAGCTGTAGAGTCAGCCCTTTAGTTTGCCATGTTAGGAGAGATCATGGTAGTAGAAGATTGAGGTGTGTCATTGAACCTTCATCAAGAACGTGGTTGGAAGGGTAGCTGAGGGTTGGTGTGGTGTTGGGTTTTTTTTGTTAACAGTTGGGTAAATGTGTAAAATAAGGCCACAAATATCCCAATAGATGTTTTGACATACTTGGAAAGCTGAAAAAAAACCAAACAAATTAATCTAAACTCTGGCTGAGGGGAAAGGGCCAAAGCTAAAGTCTGCCTGGATGAATAAAGAACATTTACCTAGGCTTGCATTCAATTTGAGCCATTCTAGGAGGGAGAAAGACACGGAGATGGATGTAATGAAAAGCTTGACTGCCTGTGTACACGAAGGGAACCACTGGCTTTTAAAATCAAATTTCATCTTTTAAATCACTTTCCACATGTGTCTGTGGTAACCAAGTAAATGAAATCTTGAAATGTCCTGGGACCATGTGGCTAGATTTGAACCTGCTTACTGAGTAAGGTGGTACCATTAATCACCAGGTGGGAAACAACAAAACCCAACAAAAACGCAACCACCCCAGAATATATAGCTCCCCGCTAACACAGACACAGGCGGAGAGATTCATGGGTTATTATATTTATTGCTGTTGTTATTGGTATTTTTTTAAGTCCTTCAGTTTTTTAAAAAAGTAGAAGCTGAGAAAATACTTAGTGGGACAGTACACATCAAGGTATAGAACATAAAACCTGGCAAAGGGAAATAAGGTTAGCAGGTAGGGCTATGATTGTAGCTGTTTGGTTGTGATGGGGAAGACCTCTCTGCAGAGAAACATGCCTCTTTTTTTTTTTTTCTTTTTTTTATATTCTGTATCACAAGTAGCCTAATTGCAGCAAAACCACCAAACTGCCAGTTACACAGGAAGAGGCTTAAACTCACTAAACTGTTATATAAATAGAAAGTTCAAAGGTCTATTTGTGGCTGATGAAGCTGAGAACAGGCCATCTGTGGGCCAGGTTCCTCTCCTGTATGAATGCAAAACCATACTGTGTGCCATAGCAGAGTGTTCTGTCAACATAGTCCTCAACCTGGAGGGGGTGATCCTGCTCTCCAGACAAAGGTGAACTGTTTCAGTTCCAGTCTTGGGTATTTCCCCCCCTTCACCCACCTTCCCCCTCCTGTCTTTGCCTTGTGTCTCTGCAGAAGACCTTCTCAGTTACTGTTCTTTCACCAGGGTCTGTAATAGCTCAGTAAATGAAAAGTCTTCTGAATGTGGAAACAGTGTTGTGTTTCTGATGGGAATGTGTGAAATAGAGTAGATAGGCTCTTTGGGAAGTAGAATGATTTTCACCCCTCCCTACCCCCCTGCCCCCTCAATTCTTTTGGGGGGTAGTGGTGACAGTATAGGAGAAAGTTACATTTTACATGCATTTCTGTAAGGTCTTTCTCCCCCTCCTTTTCTTCTCCTTAAGAAATATTGCAGTGGAGTTGCAGTTCTTGGATTTGTATTACAGACATCCCTGATTAATTATTTGAAAATGTTTCATTTTCAATTTGCTTTGAAAGTGTAAATGGATGGATTGTGTGGCTGCTGGTGGGTGGGTGAGGGGGATTAGATGCTGTCAAAACAAGCAGCTGAGCAAGACCAAAAATAGTCTTGGGCCAAAACCTGTACTTGAAGTATGTCCTGATTTAGTAATTCTTCCCTGGCTGATATTGAACTCCATGGAGTGTAAATCTTAAAAGAATTTGGCTGTTTGCAAACATTAAGCTCACATCTATCCTATGAGGCAAAATTACTATCAGTTTAACAGCATTTGAATTGTTTTCTTAATGATTCATTCAAGAATTTAATGACTTTTTAAATATACAAATTGGGATGGAGAGTAGATACTTCAGACACTGTTCAGCCTTTCTGAAGCCAGGCAGAACTTCAGAGCATTTAAGCACATCGCATGTGAATGCCAATTATACTGTTTGGGATTTTCTTTTGCAGTAAAACATGGTGTTATGATGCAGGTCCTTCAGTCAAACAGAATTATTCCTTTTGTTGGTCTGACAAGAGACGTACTACAACCTGAAATTTAACTAAATCATTTCAGGGGAATATGTGATGTTCTGTAAAGGATTAAGTTAAATAAATATAGTAAATGATCTCTGAAAAAAAATAAAATAGGTGGACACTGCTGGTCTTTTTGAGCTTCTCAGGACTGAGTACTCTCCAGCATCATGAAAGGAGTTTTATGAGGTCCAAATGATGTTTTTATGAGTCAAACAAAATTCCCATCATAAGAGATGGGACAAAATTTGCTCTAAGTCTTACAAAAAAAGCACATGGGCCTTAGTACAGCATGCTCGATAGGCAGGCCTAATTTTAAGCAGACAAGCAGTCCTATTGAAACAACTCTGATTTAAAGGGAAGTTTTACTGAACTGTGTTCTTTATCACTCCCAAAATGCTCAATGTGTTTTACCATGGACTAAACCCCAGTTTATGTTATTTTTTGACTGAAACCTATCAGCAGTTTTATGTGACTGCACAAATAACTAAGCAGGAAGAAAGAATGCAAATATTAAATCCCACCTCTCCAAAAAAATTTTTAAAAGGATTATTATTTTGGGAAATGTGTTATACACTGAACCCATGAAGCATGTGGAATAAGCACCTAAGCAGATAGGCCCCGTCCTGTATTTCCCTGGTATCTTTAATTTGAGTTCATTGAATTTCTTTGTGCATAGGACTTGAAGGATTGGGCTCCTGGATGCTTGTTAAATGTATATAATCAATAAATATCATAAAGTACCCATGTCTTGCTCCAGCTTGAGCGTGAGTCAGTAGCCAGTGACGTCAATGAAGATGTTCCCCATTGACTTGAGAGAGTACTGGATCTGACCCTGTTTTGGCCAAAAGGCAGACTTCATGAAATGTGATGCAACTCTCTAATGACCAGGATCAGCGAGGCACTTTGTGCACATTTAATACTATGCATGTGGAAAAAAAATCCACAGAGCCCAATTCTGAACCTGTCTAATTCAAATTTACTGCCTTTCTTTTGAGGAGAAAGAAAAGAAAAATGGAGAGGAAAGCTTGAATCTTTTCTCTTGGTTGCAGTTAACAGAATGGATTTTATAAAGCCATCAAACATCTATTAACACCAAAAACTGAAACTGCACCAGAACTCTGGATTTTGCAGTGTTATGAATTCTTTCTTAAGCATTGAAAAAGAAGATAGTAAATCCAGTAATATGTCAACTTAGTATAACCTTCCAGACCACTCATAATATAATATAGTCGGGAAGTCACAGCTGTGACTTGAAAAGACAGCTCTCTCATCCTTTTCTTGTTACTGAATGTTCTATATTGATGCTTTGTAATCAAAATATTTGTTTAAATTGTTGTAATAGCTTTGGTCAGAGGTTACGTTACTTCTGACTAAGGGACCACTTGATATAAAAAAATGAGAGAAAGGATGGCAATGTGCACATCAGAGTTTTTTAAACTCAATTTTGAGTGACTTGTAATGATACAGTTGTTTGACCAAAGGTTCTCATAAGGGGCATGTGATGTTCAGTCTGCACTTGTGAGTGAAGATTTTGGGAAATGAGCTTTGGGGTTTGTTTTTAAAAACTCTGTACTCAAGCCCAGTCTCACAGAAACTTGAATTGCACATTGCTACTTAATTTCAACAAGAACTGCTGTTGAGTGCAGTCAGTGTGATGAGTTTACAAGGCTGGGCTTTTAGTACTGAGAAAATAACATGGAACTAGAGAGCTGAGGTAAGAGAAGAAACGAAAACTTCCCAGCTGTTAAACTGTTTTATCATGGAAGGAGTGTTTTTCAACCCATATGTAGCAGATCTCTACCATAAGTTATTATGACTTTTAAACAAAGGTCTAATCAGTAGTCTCTTCTTCTGTAAAACTATATCTCACCTTTTAATGACATATTATGAACGTGTTCAAACCAAGCCACTGAGAGAAGAAAACTCTTATTTGGGCAGTTATGTGACCTCAGCAGTTAATATGTGTCTTTTTTACTGGAGATTATCTGTGAGTCCTTATTCCAGGTGTTTTGGGAGGGTGAGTTTTAAAGAGAGCTGGAGATGATGCCATAACTGGAAGCTCAGGGAATGCCATTTACTACGTACAACATGTGAGTCTTGTTTAGTGAGGAGCTGTAGTCAGCAGTTCAGATTCCTGATTCAGATGCTGCATGATGCTACCAGTTATAGTAAGACATGAATAGCCCACTCATAATTACATGTTTTTATAGGGCTGGGGTATTAACAACAAGAAAAGAAGAAAATGAGATGAAGCACCAACTTAAAAATCACTTAGTTGTTCCTTTGACAAGTATTGTGATGGCTATTTTTGTATTGCTGTGGGTGTACATGGTGTTGTGGAATAAGTAAATGCTGTAGCTCTACATTGCTTTCAGTGCCTGGGACTCAAACCTGCAGATGTTTTACTACTGAAACTAGAGCTTTTTCCTTATTGCACGTTGCATAGTGCTTAGTGACATGGTTTAGTGGTGGATGTGGCAGTGCTGGGTTAAGAGTGTACTTGAATATAAAGGTCTTTTCCAACCTAAATGATTCTGTGGACTATTGTCAGGATTTGACTGTAGTTAGAAGTTTTCTTCTTGGTCATTCAAGTGTAGGCCCTTATGACAGGTGGTGGTGGTGGTATCTGTATCTTGCAAAGTGATAGACACCTAAAAGTAAGACTGGGTAAAAACAGAGCAGTAGCTCTGGTAGCTTGTAATCTGTGCAGAGGAGGTGGCTTCACAATGGAATGTTTTTCATGTAAAATATTTGTAAGTCTGAGGGTAACAATCCATTATGTAGGTCTACTTGTTCTTTTTCATCCTTTACTGTGTCACTGGCTTAGGTCAAGATGTTGTTTGTGAGGGAAAAAGCAAACCACTGTCAGTAAAGAGAGCAAATGCAAAGCTTTAAATATAAAACTGGGAAATATAAAAATGTCTTTAAGGTTGCCAGGCCCCATTTATTTCAGTCCCACGTCATGAGCGAAACAAAGATCCTGCAGTAATACAGTGCTTAGATGAGTCTGTTTCTATGTCAGTAGCTGGTGCTTATATAGCTATAGCTTGGAGTAGCCAAATCACATATAAAAACTTTTGGTTGCTCTTTCTAATGTGGGGGTGCTTTTTCTTCCAGTTTCTTTCCTGTAGAACAATGGAATGACATTCTCCCTGGTGTTTCCTATGAAGACTAATGATGAGGAATTATCTTCTCTGTCTACAAGTGTTTAAAAACCCATTAGTTAGGGTGCCTGAAAGAATTCCAGTACAAGTCAGTGGGTGTGGTGAAGCTGATTGTAATGGGAAGAGGACTGGGCCCTAGGGCTGGTGGTCAGCAGGGAGGCAGAGCTGCAAAGAATACTGTGCATATGCTATAGTAAGCATTTTCATAGATCTCCTCTGTGGGAGAAGACAATGGCTTTGGAGCTCATACTTACTCAAAAAGAAGTCCTTTGATTTTCATGGCTTTATGCTTTGTTGCACATTGGAAAGCCCATTTGTCTTCACCAAACGTTTGAAGAGGGATAGGTGAAGGGATTGAGGCATTGGCCAGTGGCTGAGGGTAGCAGTTGCTTGGAGAAGGAGCCAAGTTGCCTTGCTTATTTTGGTAATGCTTGGCAGAGTTGTCCTTTTAAAGTTTGCTAAATCAAGGTGAGTATATATTTAGGAAAAGAACATGCATTCTCTCACTCTGCCACTAGCTGCTTTACGGCCTTTGGAAAGCCACTTTGTGTTTGTCAAAGTGGGGTAATGGTATTTATGACTTTGGTAATTTGCCTTTTTTGTTCAGGTGGAAAGCATGAGAGATAAGGGCCAGTTGTGTAGTTACCTTTATCTGAAGTTTCTGTTCAGTTTTTCATCTTCGTCAGCTGGGAGATGGTTTTTGACATTTTCTCTGCTCTGAACTTCAGCTATGTAGTCTTTCACTAGTTTGCTTGTACTGCATTAGCTACCAGAAACCAGCGAGTGTTGACACACATTGTCAGTGGCATAGCTTATGCATTGAGGTGCTGGGTGTTGGATGCAACTTCTGTGCTGATGATATCAGACACATTTAGAAAAATAAGGTGACATTTCTGGCCACAGACCTCTCAAGCGATGTTGATTTATGTCTCTTTGCTTTACCTCCTTTTGTAAAGTGAGAGAAATAACGTCTCAGAATTTTACTGGTAGACTAAGGCATTTTGCAGAGAAGTCATCATCATTACCCATTCTTATACACGGGGGAATGGAAAGAGAGGAGTGAAGTGACTTGCAGAAAGACTCAGCATTGGTCAGGACTGCTGTCAGCTGGGTTCCAGTTCACTGCTTGCCCACTCTGATGGGTATATTTTCCTATTCCACAGGGGTGTGATGAGGTTAAGTCCCTTAATGTTTATGAATGTTTATGGTGATAGAGCAAGACAGGAACCTAGGCAGATATATTAGTAGGGGAAAGGCAAACCCATAAAGAGAAATGGTAGGATTTGAGCAGAGTATATCTGCAAGGAAAGGTAATCAAAGCAGAGAAACTCTTTTGAAGGGCAGAATTTATTTACAGCATGCATATTTGATACAATTTGTCCTGCTCTCAGCTGGATAGCAAAGGCCATGGACCTTTCAGAGACAGAATGATCTTGTTACTCCAGAAGACTTGTCATTTCCCGGGTCTTATAGCAAAGCTTTGTATATGCAGCTGTAGCTTAAGTAAACGTCATGTCTTGGATGCTTCACTGAATAGTACATGCACACTTTTTCAGAAGCATCGTTGCTCTTTGAGCCAGCTGCCTTTGTTTCTAGCAGACCGCTGCTTTGTTGGTTAACCCTGGGCATGAGTTTTGTTCACATATGTTATTAGACTGAACATATTTTCTATTTATACCACTTGGGGATACAAATTACTGTGTTGTGTTTAGCAGGCACTAGGAAGAGTACATCTTTATGATAAAAAAAAAAATTAAATTACAGAGGCAAAAATTTATTCAAAGGTCTTTTCTTTCAAGGTTCAAGGGAAAATATTCAGCAGAAACAATTGATGGTCTCTATTTTTATATCCCAGAAATGCAGGAGGTATTTGCACATTTGTGTCTTAATAGATTTTGTTGGTGGAATTTGGTTCTGAAATTAACAATGGACTTTTGAAGAAATGAATGAATTTTGCTGAAATCCTACATATAATTTAAGGCAATTAGGGAGATTACTAGTAGCATACATACTTAGATGTACTGTCTTCATGACTTTGATAGTTGTCTGTGGGCCTAAAGTTGCACTAGAGGACTGAGCTGAAGGACACTGCAGCTGGTGTTAAGATTTTCATTGATTTTGTGAACCCTAAATCATACTTAGCCAGAGCTTCCTTTGCTTTCTCTCTCCATTTCTGGAGAAGATGACCTTTACCTACTCTGTGGTAGAGCTCCAAAAACATTATGCAATCTATTGCAGTATTTTTGTTACTGCTCAGCCTTTCCTGCTCTCTTTAATAATGTGCACATGGAGGAATCATAGAAAAAGGCAGATAATTAAAGAGAGTTTTGCTGTTTATGTAGGAAAACACCTGTGTGCTCATTCAGAATCATACAGCCCGATCAGCAGGACATTGAGCACTTTTCATTGTGCTCATGACTAGGTGTTATCCTCATCAACATAATAAATAATACACTTCCTTGTCACATCACTCTTCCTGGTTCTTTCCTCATTATCCACACATTAGAAAACACATGAGATTTCCACGGATAACCTGATATCTAGAAGGCTTTTTTCTCCTGTATATCCATAACCGAGAGTATTCTGACATCTGTATTTCAACCAGATTGGGGTTATTTTAGATTTTTGTATATGATTCTCGCTTATGTAAACTCACACAACCTGCCTGCAAATTTAACTTCAATGATAAAAGGTCTCATCAAAAAATTGAGGCAGGCTAGAATGTTTGGTTAAGATTTAGTATCTTTCTGACTAATTATAATGCCATGTCGATATATGCTCTAATATGTGTGGAAAGAAAATGAACATATATGATACAGTTCTATTGTACCAGGTCTTTTGTAAACAATTAACGATTAGGTGGATGTCTGAAGCAAGGGTGAGAGAATTGATAAACCTATTCCAAGGGGCTTGAAAAGTTGACATGAATTCTAAACGTAGATTAGGAGCAAATGATGACAACCAAGCCAGCATTACCTCAGTTGATTAATTTATAAGGATACTGGTCAATGATTTTAACCAACAGCTACGCATAGTAGAATCCTAATGGGATCTGTCTGTTAAGATTACATAAAGTAGAGCATTTGATTTATTTCATAGCTTTCCAACGCTCCACTTTAACTTCATACAAATAATGCATTAGTCACACTGGATAAAATGACGTATTGAATAAAGTTGTGATTTTGTCTGCTTCTTATAATCTGATTTTTATAAAGGATTAAATCTGTTTTAGTAGTTTATTCATATCATAAAAGAGATTGTCAGTTGAATGAAATCTTTACATCTGCCACTTTCTATCTCATTAGAAAAGACAGCAACATAAAGTTCCTCATTTTCTCCCAGTCTGTTTTATCCTGTGGTGTGTCTGAGCGTGTATATCTTCTGTACATGTTTGTATATTAGAATGTCAGTGTCTTTTCGAAGTTGTGGTTAAGACTGCATCACAGCTTGGTGGGGTGGGTGAAGTGGTGTAATACAATGAGGTTATAAATGTTCTGTCAACGAAAATACCCAATCATGAACAAATGGGGGATGTGGCAAGGGGTGAGCGTCAAAAATTTGAAAACAGTGGCTTTTAGGGGCCTGAGCACATGTGTATGCACTGACAGATTCTGCAAGGTATTTAAGTACATGCAGTGCTTTACTGTGAGTGTGCCTACGTCAGCAGACACAAGTGCATGCCTCATAATAAGTGCATGTTGACTTATGGCTGATTTAAGAGGGCATGAAGGTTGGGTGTTCCTCAGAACTTAAATGCAAATCACCAGTTTTGATCAAACTGTCCAATTCTCTGTCATGGTTCCAGTGGTTTTTAAAGCATTCTTTTAATTCAAATGCATGGTTGTCGGTTTTATTAAGCTAAATATTTAACACAAAATTACAGATTTAGGTATTTTTATCCTTTGTTTTCAAAATGATGGTTTGCTGTTTGTGTATTTTATTCATTTTGTTTAAATGTCTATCAAT
The DNA here is from genome assembly GCA_013399075.1 of Chloroceryle aenea. Classification (NCBI taxonomy): domain Eukaryota; kingdom Metazoa; phylum Chordata; class Aves; order Coraciiformes; family Cerylidae; genus Chloroceryle; species Chloroceryle aenea. The sequence continues at coordinate 211,296 of VWZY01003287.1, forward strand.
GGCAGGATGCTGCTGCTGCAACTGGCAGTTGTTTTCACATAGACCTTTAAAGTCAGAGCAGCAGATGATCTTATCATAGATGTTTTCTTATTTGTATTTAAGGTTCTTGCCATTTCAGTTTAATCCCATTAAGTAGTTAGGACCTGACTTGGTCTTCTGAACATGAGGTTCTATTTGTTTCTGATGTTGAGCAGAGAGGTAGTATCCAGGTCTTCAGTTTCCTTTTTAGTAAAAAAAAGCAGATTGAGGATCTCTGCTCTCCCTTCTGAGGACTTGCTGAGAATGAAGCTTCTTCATTCACGTTTTCATTTGTTGATACATTTTGTGGTTTCGCTGGCTCTGGTGTTTCAATCTTGGCTCCTTTTCCCACGTACTTCGAATCAGTAGGAGTATTTTGATATAAAATGTGTAGTTAGCCTCTTCTGTAGAGCAAGGAGCTGCTTGTAAATGGTGGGAGCAACTGTAGCGCCTGGGTGGGCAGAGAGGCTTGTGCCAGGCTCTGCCCTCATAGAAGGCCTTGAATTGCCAGTGTTAGTACAGGATTTACACCCATTTGGTTGCCAGCACAGGATTGGGTCTGCCTCTGACTCCAGCAAGCTTCTTGAACGAGACTTGAAGAATCGCCTATCGTTCATTGGCTCACTTTATTTTAGGAGAAATGACAACGGGACCCTAGCTCTTTGTTCACCCTGGCCTTTCCCTCTTGCAGCAGTGATGCTCACTGGCTGAGCCCCACAGTCACAGCTGAGTCATTTTTTGCTTAAATTGTGTTTGTTACTGAAATTGAGGGGAAAAAACCCTTTACTTGTCATGAAAGTGTTTTTGGTCATGAGTATATTGCCATGATGAAGAATGCTCCTCAAAATGGCAGTACTGTTTGCTGAGGTGGAGATGCACCCTGCGCTGTAGTTTTTGGGGCCAAATCCAGGGAATGTCCACAGATTTGTTTGCTGAGGGCAAGCAGTTTCCATTTGGTGTTACTGAATGAACAGTGCCCTCTTTCTCAGCTAAATTTAAATATCCTCTGTGGCAGGTTTGCCTACACACACGAAGAAGCTCTAGTATCTCTGACCTTGCTTTAAAAATGAGTAATCCTAAGACACAGCTCCAGTGTGTGCTGGCGTTTGGCTCCAGCAGCATGGGGGGAGGTGGGCACTGCAGGTGTCTCAGGAGCCTTCCCCAGCCACCCTCCTCTACAGCAGACATGGCTTGTTGGAGAGGTCATCCTGGAGCTGCACATGGCTGTAGCACACATCCATTACTGCTGTCAGAAAACCTGGCACCTTCTGTATGCAGCGCTCTTTAAATAGAAGCATTTGTCAGCTTTCTTACATATGTAGTAGCATAAGTTCAGGGGCGGACGCACACAGATTTCATCCCTATAGGAATATTGCTATTTAAGAACATGAATGGCTGCTGGACCCACCGATTTGTAACACACCGAGGACTGTTGCAACCTTCCAGCACTTGGTTAACAAATTATCTAGTGAGGTGGTTATGGCAAATGACACAGCATAAGTATTTAAATATGAAAGAGCGGTGCCACGCTGTTTATTTTTTCGTCAGGAGTACTGACTCTATCCCTGAATAAACAGACAGCAGCCTTTTATGGGAGATTTTTTTTTTAATATATATTTTATTTGGCAGCTGTTTGTCTCAATAGGAATGCTTCAATAGTATTTATTGTATTTTGTGCTGGTAGGGGGGAGAGCCAAAGCAGAATCTGAGCAGTTTTACTTGCTTTACTTGTGAACAATAAGAAAATATTGCTGTATTAATTACTGTTGTGTTTTATTGGCAAAAATAAAGAGATCCTATAATATGAAATTGCTAATATAAGAAAGGCTTTGATTTTCTCATTAGCACAGGATATTTTGCATCTGTTCTGGTTCATGAGTGCATTGTCGGCACTTAAATAATAATAATGACTCAGTAATGAATAAGAATAACAGCAAATAGGCATGTGAGTATGCAGGCAGTCAGGCACCCTTCGGTGTTGTATCAGTAGGTTGGCTTTGGAGGTCTTGCAAAATGAGCTGCTCCCATATGCCCATTCAGATTTTCTGAGATCATTGCACAGCCTGGAAATCCATTTTGCTTCTGGCATGGCTGGGTTATATACAAGCACTTTTTAATTGTGTGTCAGGAATAAAGTGTTACAAAGTTCTCAGTTGAAATTGAAGATGTATGTTTCTTCCACTTAAATGTTTCTAAGTTTCCATTTCTGTTCTATTTTTAATTTATTTTTTGTGTGCATGTGGATAGTCTTTAAGTATCTCATTATTTTGAATTTGTGAAAATCTCAGAGGTCTGGATTGGTTTTCCAGCCTTTCAAGTTTGTTCTTAAAAGTGTATCCCGGAAACACCTTCACTACAGTTCAACTCCTTTTGTTCACTCAGTTCAACTCAACGGTCCCTGCTTCTGTGGTTACTATTACAAAACCAGATAATGTTAAACTAACGTTAGCAGTCTGTCTTGAACATCAAAAAGCCTAGGAGTCTAATATTAATATTAAAGTTTCAAATGCTGATTTGATGCTTGGTTTATAGCACTGTCTCCCCTTGTATGAAGTTGCCTGCCTGTATAATATGCCACACAGTACAATTTATGGATTTCATTTTTTCCAGTTCTTATCTAATACTGAATAGTTAAGGACAGTGACAAATGAAGGATAGCACAATACACTATTGTTAAATCAGTGGCTAATTTAATCAAGAAATGTTAACTTCTAGCCTTATTCTCAAAATAATTTGGACTAATCATGTAGCTTAATGGTTCTGAGTTTGAGAAAAGGAAGATGCTTAGTCCAAGTTGGGGGAAAAACATCAGCAATTATGCTTTGCGTTACTATTTTCTTAAAACGCTACTCAGCATTGCAAATTATACCCTTATGACCCTGCAGCACAAGGGAGAGTCATAAAAAAACATGTGTGTGTATAAACAGTAATCTGGAATTTGACAATTCTGGTCAAAATACTTAAAAGTTCTGGGCTGACAGATGAGAGGGCATCTTCTGTGCGAAGAGTCTAAATTGTACCTGCTATTTGATGGTACCTTAAGAGAAATTACTAAAAAAATGGCCTTATTGATTGCTCCAAGTAATATTTGCAGTATGAAATCTGCATGTGTTAATGTGCACTTCAGCGATATCTGGGAAGCAAAGGAAAGCAAAAGTGGATTTTTTTTCTTTTCCTTATTGATCAAAAATGGGGTTTTGGTCTAACAGTTCTTAACTATTAACCACACAAACCTTACAATGCATGCATGGTTAAAATAAAACAGCAAAGGAGAAATAAAAAAGATGATAAAANATACCCAACCTTCTCCAACTAAAATAGTTCAGCCCTGGATAAACCAAAAGAAATTGGTAAAGCAAGTAGTATAATAGCACGTGACCTGTGAAGTACTTAAAGTGATCTCTGAATGGAAGCTACCCTAAGTCTGCTTCTTGTCACAGTAATTTCTCTGGCTTAAGGGCAAACTCAGTGGGTCTCATTGGCAGTACAAGAGCAAGTAGATCACCAGGTAAGATCAGATAGGAGTCTCTGGTGGTAACAATGGAACTACAACACAGCTCTGCTTTTGACACCATTTTTGCTGCTATTACTGCTGTTAATAAGTGTGCTAATTATCATGAACCTGATAAGGCTTATATTAATTGACTGAATTAAATGTTAAATAGAGAATAGTTTAGTAGACTTGACAGGTGCTGGTTTGCCTAGTTGCAGCTTCAGAGTAAAGGCATGCTTCAAAATGAAATAAATATCTGTATTTTAACCCTTAGATCTTGGAGAGGCTTAAAATGTTCATATTTGAGGACTCAAATAGAAAAGCTTAAGTATATCAGAATATCTTCTTCCTTTCTCCCCTGTCCCACGATACTTCATGCGAGGACAATTAGGTCTTGGAAGTTTTGTATTGCGATAAAATCCCTATGTGGTTATTTGTCACATATTTGCATGTCACAGACTCATGTGGCCTGTTTCAGTCTCCAGACACTATGACAGCAGTAAATGTTGGATAATAAGTAGCAACAACAACCAGTGCTCTGGCTGTAGACTAGATGTGGAGTTCCAGTTAGAGGGCACATTGCTCTGGGCTTTTGGGCAGATCATCTCTATATCACTCTACATGTTCACAAAACGGATACCATAGTATACACATGGCTTTAGGAGCAGTTTAGAGCATGCCAAGTAGTTCATTCTTATGTCCAAGCAAAACATTATCAGTATTAAAGCACTCTTCTTTTGCCTGGGAGGAGGGCTTTCCTGATTTACAGAAGTGTTTAAATGCTCAGTGTTGTAAGAGTAGACTTGGAAATGGACATGGAATAAACTACCATGATACCTGTGGTGGCATTACAGACATTTTTTGGAAATGCTGGAATATTTATAGTATATTTTTATGTATTCTGTAATTAGGCATTGCCATTAATGTATACGACCTCTTCATTTTAATTGTCAGGAGAGCCGTCATGCAATAACGTATGCTGCAGCATGCAGCAAGAGTCATCAGCATTTGTCATTTCTCAGCTGTTTTATGACTTTTAAAATATTTTCATTCTTTTTCCCTTTCTCCTTCCAGTAAGCAATGTATATATGTACAGCAGACAGATCTGGAAAACAGTGTCCTCTGACTATCAAGAGGCCTTGGACAGAATAAGTTTCTTCCTCTGTGCCCAGTGTGGTTCTTCCTGTGTGCTCAGGCCTGGCTGCTTCCAGAAGGAAGGGACATACTTCAGTCCCCCTTCTTTCTGTGCTCAATGCCCACTCTAATCTGAATCATGCTTGCTAGCGACTGACTTTTGCATTCATTCTTGCTACATAGTACTCTCTCTTAAAAAGCACTCCCAAAGTAATCTTCCCAGTAACCCAACAAAAGGCAAACCTAGTGTGAGCCTTATGCAGAGTTTCAAGACTCTGTAATGTCAATGTGAATGTGAATAGGACTGGAGTGGTACCTCAGAGTTAGTTTTGATGCACGTGCAATAAAAATAGCTGTGTGCTTTCTGCCCTGTGCATGCCACCTGTTTCATTGAAAAGAGGAAGTCTTAGTTGCTTATAATGGTCATGAAACTAGCTGCATTTTACTGGGACATACAGGTGCAAATAACCCCCTATTTTAAAATATATAAGGCAATAAATTGGCTGTTGAGAAATTAGAATGCAGCTGGACTGATGTCCAGAGCAAGAGTGACTTAATTCTCTTGGTGCTCCTTTTTCTACAAATGCATGGTAATTACCAGACATTACACTTTGTTTTGGATTACAGGATCATCACATGCTTTTACTACATGCAGTGCTTTATTGAAACTATCCTGCATTATGTCTATAAAGTTTTTTAAAAAGCAAACAAAGGAAAAAATTACAATTACTTCCTGCCTGAGGAATGTGCTGCAGGGCTTTGCTTTTTTTTAGTTTTTAGTTTTGTATTCAGTAATTTACTGTTTGTTCTAGAGCAGCAGTGAGTGGGAGTTAAACTTTAAGTGCACATTTGGCTCTTTAAAAAGACATTTAGTGTACAATTACTGCTGTTTACCATCTTATAATTGTTGTGTGTTTAGGCTTAGTCAAGCTTAGGAAGATGGGTATCTGTAAGCTTTGAGGGCTACAACTCCCTGTCCTAGTTTTTTACAAAATATAAAGTAATTACATATATTGAGACAGATAGAGAGATAATACAACACCTTGTGCTGTGATATTTTAGTGATTAGTGTAAAATAAACACATAGACAAAGAGAGGCTATGGTAGAAGATGCTGTATGTGGCTTCAGCTTCAGTCAATGATACTCAACATGATGCTCAAATCAGATGGGGGAGCCAAGACTGCTCTTCATGGAGACTCCAGATTCGCTGGTCTGTTGTTACACAGGTGCATGGTTTGCAAAACACTCTGTTTAAGTGAGGGGCTGTATTTGTAGTAACAACTATACGTTACACCACATCAGAGAAACCACCTGCTGTCATGCCTCGCTTGGGAGCCTCATGAACAGAGCTGTCAGCACATCCAGTAACATAGAGGAGAACTACCTCCATCAGCCTTTTTTGGTGAATGGTGGACATCTCTGTAGATAGAAAATAGTAGAAAGGTGGATGAGTATGTAGTTGGAAAGGCTCAGATCTGGATCAGGATCTCTACAGTGCTTAGAGTACAACCAAGGGTTGGAAGCTGCAGTTTGAGGTCCATCACAGGAAAAGGGCACTTGCATGTTGCATCTTGCTGTGTAGCTTGTTGCTTGGTAAAACCGTTTGTCTTTTCAATAATACATGCACAAAGTACTTGAGAAATATGGCTGAATCCAGGTGTAAAATCTGTAGGAGATGGTATTTCCATTTTATGGGCACTGAAATGTGATCTTATGTGACTTGGCAAATGTTACTTTGCTGGCCTACGTTGTCTGGATCTTCTTGAGGAGGAAATATATTTCTGAGGAATGGACTGAGGTGGGAATGTGATCTCTACAGTGAAAATGTAAATTAAGTTGTATGGGTTGATTTTGCTTTGAAGTTTGTTGAAAAGACAGTTGTGTGAGAACAAAATGTAACAAATGTGTAACTGAAAGTGCCAATACTTGAAAGGCAGGAGGGGATTAAAACATCATTTGCCAAAAAAAGTATCTTCTTTCTTTAATTCATTTTTGTGACCCACTGTAATTGGAAGATGTAGCTCCACTGTTTTTCTTTAAACAGGAAAATATTATTGGATTTCAGGTCAGTCATCTGAAAGTTTTCACTTAAAAATGTAATGAATGCTTTCAGCTCTATTTGTAAGAAATGTTTTTGGATTACACATGCTCTAGAGAAACAAATATGTTTGAGGGCTATTTTAGAACTGAAAACCGTTGAGAAAGTGTTTCTATAATTCAAAAAAGATCTGAAGCTCTAAGTATGTTTTGTGACTATCATTAACTTTCATCCTCAGAATGCAAAGGACAGCTAATCCTTCCCTCCTTGGTAGGAGTCATATGCAGCTTTTTAACTTTTATCTTCATGGGTTTGGGTTTGGTTTTTTTTAATGTAATTTTAATGAAAAGGTGGATCTGGCATTATAAAGCGGTTGTTTATTGCTTATCTTCTGATGTCACAATGATAGGAGTTCCAGTGGTGTTACATTTTTTTTTCTTCTTTTTTTGAATAATATTAGATATATTCTGCAGTTAAACTTTGATCTTGTGTTTAGTCCTGTGTGTTGAAATCCATGACACTTTCTTTGGGCTTTATCTGTAGCCTTTTAAAATCAACTGATCATTTTTTTTAGCAGACTCTAATAGTCTCTGAAATGAGACCACAAAGCTTGAGTACTTGGGTGTTACAAAGGTGGAATATGCGGAGGGAGGTGGTGAAGACCAAATCCACCCTCCCATTTGAAGGGTGGAGATAAAGCCTGATATAGTACCCCACCTCTCCTTGATAAGGCTGCTCTGTCTGTGTTAATGCTGTTCCTCCTCGCCATGGTGAACTTCACCCACTGACGTTAAATCCTCTCTCATAAGTAACTGGTGTACAAGCCTACTCTGTGATTTCCAGGCGTGTCAAGGGATTTAGCTGTACAAGCTTTTTCTTGTATCTGAAATGCAACTTTTTGATAGTAATAGAAGGCATGGATCAAAATCTGTGATTCATCCTTTCTTGTACCCATAAAATCCTGTAACAATAGCCAAGCTAATTAATATAGTTAATTAATTTGTTCTGACTGCTAACTAGTAGGAAAAAACCCTACCACAAACCAGAAATCCTAAAGCCTTTCTACTTGTAAAAAAAAAATAATTATTTTTTTTGTTAATGTGAATACCCTTTTTTTTTTTAAATGCTAAACATTTCTATGAAAAAAAAATATTTTTCTGTAAAGTATAAAATTTCAGCAATCTTATGTCAGTGCTGGTGGAATTTTTTTTAATTTAGAAAGGGATCATTTTTGCCAGTGGAGGAGGAAAGCTGTTTTGCTTTAAGAAATAAATCTGAGCATCTCTTAATAAACACTAGCATTACTGTGTTTTTTATCTCTATGTGCTTTCATAAAAGGTTCTTTTTAGTGCAATACACATTTGGTTAAATTCTGCAATACCTTAATGCCTTTCATGCTAGTGCATCCCCAGGCACTTTACAATCTGTAAAGTTAACATTAGAAATGCAGCACATAAAATTCCCTAAGACAGTCCTTTTTAAAATGCTGAATAAAACATCTAAACTGTTAAGTTTGGATTAAATGGCCCAGCAGTTGGTACATTTTTTCTTTCTGTGAAAAATATGTTTGAAACAAATGACTGAAATGAATAAAGGCTCTGTAAATAATATGACTTCAAATGATATTCATGAAGGCCAAAATCTGCCATTCTGGAGGAGAAAGTCTAGACATGTACAAAGTTCAGCTCTTTTAATTAAGAGAGAGCAATACGCTGCAGTGAGTCAGAGCAATTTTATAATCCAAATGCTGCTAAAAGGGGCTCTTGTCAACTTCAAAATCTTATTTGTTTTGTAATCACTGGGTAAGGAGACTTGCTGGCTGAGGAAGATATATGTCTCTCTTAGGTTTGAATGCAGTCCAGCCTGGTAGTGACCAAAAGCTGTTACCATCTGATAACTGTTTGTTAGGCTACGCAAAAGAATTGTAGTCTCCAACTAATTCTCAGTGTCAACATCGGAAAAAACACCCCCACGCTTGGCACTAATTATTGCCCTTGCTGGCAGCCCTGGTGAGGAGGCCAAGGTTTGACTGTTATTTCCCCTTTCAGTCCTTGCAGTGGTCCTGCTGAGAGTATGTGTGTCTGGTTTGTGGTTAAACGGTGTATGCTCTGTTCTCTGCAGGGCTGTCAGCCTGGCATCTTTTGTAAGTACTGATTTTTATCATTAAAAACCCAAGATCCTTCATCATCTTCTCACTCTACCTTTAGGTCTGCCGTGAGGTGATTTTTTTTAGGTTGATTGCAGGTTTTTTGTTTAGTGGCTGTTTGTTTGTTTTTTTAACAAATAATAAAGAACAACAAAAACAACAACAAAACCAACCAAAAAAGAACAACAAAAAAACCCAAATAAAATCAAAACACAAAACAACTCCAAAAATAACAAACCCAACAAATCCTCAGAGCAAAACAAAAGCAGTTAGCAGGTATGAATTTGTTGTGCAGGATAAAATGAGGCCAGAAAGGTGCTTTTAAAAATTGTTGGGTGTTTTTTTGTTTTTTTTTAAATTAAAAGAAATAAAATGTACACTGAAAAATAAAATCAAGAATAACAACCAGCTGATAGCAGTGGCATACATAAGAGGAAAAAAAAACCCCAGGATTATGCAGCCTTGCAAAGAGCCAACAGATGTTCAGGGCGGGTTAGAAAAACAACATGATCAACGGTATGAAAACTGCGACAGATCTAAACAAACCCCCAAAATAGATGCAATTCTAGAATAAGCCTGAAAAAGAGAAAATCATTATAGGCTTTCCTCAGCACAGCCACTGGTCTCTGATAAAACCAGATTGAAACTTGTCAAAAAAGGGAATTTATATCATTGTGGGTTTCCAGCTTCATTGCTAGAGACTTCTCATGCACCTCTGCCACTGGGTAAAGTGGAAACATGGTGGGAATGAACAGTCTGTTCCTCAGACAGGAAACGTGCCTGAAGAAGGAGCTAATTGCTGACCCTGTAATGGAGTGACACTTTTTTAGGAATTGGAACATAGTTGTTGTATCACTTAAAATGGTTGGTTGCTTTTTTTTCATTTTACTGGACAACTTGAGCTGGAAGGAGGTCCACACAGACTGTGTAGTCATATAAAATCACTTCTCTCGCCCTTGATGCAGTGGTGTTCATTCCTATAAAATAAAGGAAATCGGCCGTGCAGGTGAAACCTGATGGGCGCGTGGTAGTGTCAGGGATGCTGCTGTCCCTTGGCTGTGGATCACGGCCACTGCTCTGAGGCTCAGATCAGTGTTATTGATAGACTTAACCATCCTATTCTCTCAGCACTGGAGAAATTGCTTGTCATGGCAGAACTGAGGGCAGGATGTTTGAGGCGGGGCTTGGATCCGTAGGAACCCAGTTACTCTCTCCTTGAGGTGCATAACCACTTGCCCTCAGACACTGGTGAGACAGGAATGAGTCCTCTGTGATGCATTTAGTGGTTTGAAGCCCTTTCACACCTCTTTGAAATTGTTTGTCACCTTAACTACCACTTAATGGATCTAATGCCCATTTACTCCAGGGAGGACTAAAGATGTAGACATCTGAAGCTGTCTCTGAGGGGACATCTGGCCTGGGCAGGAGCCCATTTGTGGGACATCTGCATGCAGGAGTCCTTCTGGTTGAGGGATTTGGGGCTGCCCTTGGCCCCAGCACTGCAGCAGGGAGCCAAATTGGGGGTGAAGATGGAGATCGAGTGGCTTTTTTCAGGAAACCTTCTTTAGTGTGGTGCTGTCTGCTACCTACTCCAATGTGAGACCACAGCTGTTGGAACCAGCCAGGCCTCTTAACCTGTGACTAAAAAGTGCCATTTTGAAAAAGCAAGTATGTATGGGTCTGGTTAAGTTCTTTAAATTTTAAAAAGATAGAGTGTGAAGTATCTTGACTTGTTATGGGCAGGGTGTGATGCACAGGTGGGTGCCTGCTGAGGGAGGCCAGCTCCTGTGGGTGCCATGCTGGGTGAGGTGTGCTCCTGCTGCCTGGACTCACACTGGCCTTCTCTGGGCTACTGGGAACCCTCTTGAAATACTAATCATTGGATCTACATTATTTTGTATAAATTATGCAAATCTGGTAGCAGTTGCGCACCGCTGTGGTTTAAGTGGATCTCATGCTGTACTGACAACTTCACATTGGACTGACACAGGTTTTATTCACTACAGTAAATGGGTTTGCTGTAGAGTGTTTGGAATGCAGCCGGTCATGGTAAGTGGTTGTAGGTGATGCTGGTGCACTCTGTTAAGGTTTATTTAATAATATATTCTTCAGTGGAGAAATCCAGAAGGTCAGTGAGCTCAACTCACTGATGTACACAGTTCGAACTGGCAGTACTTGAGCCATTTTGCTGTAGGGGGATATTTGTGAAAACACTGAAGTGATCTTGTACTGCATTAAAAACAGGTAATTGATTTGGTTGGGTTTTTTTCAGGTTTAGGAAACTGAGAAATTAGCTTTGCATCGTTCAGAAGTGGGTCAGGCTCAACAGCTGCCACTGTGCCTTGGTTTTCATCATTGCCTTGCTTTGTAGCAACTGTGCCACTGGCTGCTCTCCCCTCTTGTCATCTAGTGACATCCACTGTCCTCTGTGCAGCACACTGAGCAGAGCTGAGCTCTGGGCATATGTTTCCAGAAGGAATCCAGCTCTAGCTTTTGAGATGTAAAGGTTAAAGACTTTGACACAAGATAATTATAAAAGGAAAATTAATCTCTTCTTGGATCAAAACTTATTGTGTAAAAGAGTGTGTAAATTACGGCGTGCAAGTTAAGTAATGGCTTTTATACTGAAATCTGGAATTACTGTGATGAAGGGGATGGTGTCAAACTGCGGTAATTTATTTCGGTTTGGTTTCTCAGATTTGCAATGAATTGAAGAAATTCAAATTTATAGCAAGTGGGTCTTTGTAAGAATTTCTCTGCAAGAATGAGGATGCTTTATGGAACTTCCATCAGGGTCATAGTCATACCATTATTCTAGCTAGGACTTCTAGTTAGAAAGTTCCCATGTATGATTTGTTTCACTGGCTTCTGTAGGTGGATTTTTCAAACTTTAAATGTTCAAACTTTAAATGTTTCAAACTTTAAATTTTCTCATTTAACTTGCATCACTGCTTTTCAGTGTTTGAACAGGGTTATGGTGATGAGCATAATGCAGTATTTTGCTAATGAACCATAAAACCTTCCAAGCACTCTTTACTTTTATTTTTAATTTTTTTAATTTTTTTTTTTTTTGAGGAAGGTTTGGAAGTTGCTGGATTTCTTTCCAATTGATGTGTGATTGTAGTTTTTGTTATTACACTGGAGAATAAAGAGCCCAATTGGAAGTTTTCTTGGAAAGAAAATTAAAGTTCTTGAAGTTGTATTTTTGGTAGAGTGAATCAGATTAACTACAAGGCCTCAATTTTATTCACAGGGTAGGATGGTTATGAACTGGTCATAAGCATAATTCACCTTTGAGTCACAGCACTTCATACAGAAAAGTATTGTTGATGCTGCAGAGCATATAGTCTGCCTTGCAGTAAATCAAAGCCTAGGGTGTAGAGTCTTTTGGTATTACATTTAAAGTAAGCAGTGAGCAGGCTATATATCTGCTGTATCTAAACTGTGCTCTTTTGTAAACAGAACAGTTATTTTTGAACCTCTAGCAGGATGTTTCTGGCAAAGGGATAATGCAGTTGGATCTTTGCATGGACACGGGCACGCACCCGTGTTTCTCACTTGGTGAAGGGACTATTGCATATCATTCATTTAACTGACAATTCTTTTGTGGTGTCAGTATCATTTCCTAGCAAAATTGGCTAAAGGAATTGTTTCAAGCACAAAAGATGTTTTGAACTGGCCTAATTAGTTGCTTAACAGCCAATAACTTTACAATTCAGACAGAAAACAATTCCCAGATACAATTTGGGATATCTTTCCATTTGTTTAAAAAAGATTAGGCCAATAGGAGAAAAAAGGATCTTTACCCGTTTTCACTGAGCAGTGAAGTTTGAATATACAGCTTGCAATTGAAACTATTTTTTTCCAAAGCCTTTGAGGGCCGTTTCTCAGTCTAGTGTAAACAATTTATTGTTAAAGTCCTAGAATATTTGCATTTTAATTAAAGGCAATTTTAATTAAATACAATACTTTTAATCAGAAATGCAGAATTTAGGCAGATAGTGTACTTGCATGCTAAGCAAGCTTACTCTGAGGGGACCTGTGTTCTGTGTAAAACTGGTTTTTGTAGTAGTGTAAGCAGGAACGTTCGAAATGCATCTTTCTTGCCTAACTTAACTACATAGAGTAATATTCCTCCTGCATTTTTTACCTTGCAGTAAGATAAGTCTTTTTACAGGCAATTAACCGAAAGAGAGGGTGATGCAGAAATCTTAAAGGGGCAGTAAGCAGAAAAAAAGTTTACTTTGAACTCCTTGGGATGCCTATAAAAGTAATTAAAATTAGTGTTGCATTGTTAAAAAACGTTGGGTTTCAGTGATGTGTTCAAAGTGATTTTTTTTTTTTTTAAAGCATAGGCACTGTTGTGACCACTTGATATCAAATAATTAATGTCACGTGTGGATCTGCTTGTGCTTGGTGCATTGTATGTCCCTGTGCATTACATGCTGTAATGATGACAATATAACAGCATATTGAGTTATGACCCTTTGGTTCTGCTCTGCGTGTAGATGAAGCTCTCTGTGCCCAGTCATAGAATTAGTTAGGGCCATAATGGGCATAGGCATAATAGAAAGTTGGGGTCTGCCATGATTTCAAGTAAAGTCTAACAGCAGGCAAATATATTTGTGGAGCTTTCCTCCTTCATTCTGATAGGAATTTGCTTAGGTCAAGACTGCATACCTGGACATCTGGAGTAAATCCTCCTACTTTGAGCTATGAACTAGTCTTCTGAAAAATAGAATGATAGCCTGACTCTGAGAGGTTTTGATTTGTGGTTGGTTTATTAATTAATTCTTATATGGTAGTTTTTATTATACTAAGGTAGGCAAGGTGTAGGTGGTCTTCTCTGCCCCTTCTGTTTGTTGGAATTCACTTAATCCTTTGTAAAGTAACAGCTAAGAACTAAAATGATGAACAGTCATAATATGAAAAGATGATATTTTGTGTTTACCCTTAGCTACTTATTTTGAAAGCAGTATTTCTCATTAAGGTCTCATAATTGACAATCTGCTCATAAAAATGAGAACGCAAGTGTCACTCAAGATCTGTTTAAGACTGAGATTTCAGCTGTGATTTAATATAATATTGGCATAATGTTTTAATTCAAAATGGATATATAGCATGCATACAGAAATATTTTCTCTTAGGCCTAAAGTTACTTCTGGTAATGGCAAAGCAGTTAATATATTACCTCTGCTAACAGGAAAAGTGCTGCATATAAATATTTTTAGTCAATAATGTATTTTAAAAAAGGTTTCTCAGTGGGATCAGATTTATGTTGTCAGAAAAATTTATTCAGCTGACAAGTGCAGATGCCCAGCATATCATGTATTCTAAGATTTACAAAGCAGTTTCTTCCTGGATGTCAGTTGGATGTGGTTATGGCAGGGTTATGTAGAGAACTGGGGAATCAGTCCAGGAATCCTTTTGTGCAAAATCCTGCCTTAGATTGGTATAATCCAATAAACCTCTGCCTCTACATGTCCGTAGTAGCTTCTGGTAGCATTAGATACTCGGGTCAAGAAGGGGCAGAGCACTGGAGTCAGGATCTTTGGTACGGATCTGAGAACAGAATTTTGCCTGAAGCATTTGAGATTTTCCTTATATATTAACTGGGCCATTTTCCTCCCCCTGTTACTTGTGTGTTGCTGCCAGCTGCAGTTCAGCTAGGTAGAATTTGGAGATTGCTCCTTTGGCTTTCACAGATAAAAAGTAGAGGATAATAGTATTTGTGCGTTAGATTTTGCCAAGTGTGCATGTTTCAAACAGTATTGTTAAAGAGCCTGCACATTGTTTGTTGTACAAAATATGTATATAATGAGAAAAATATGCTTGAACAGAGATTTCACGTTGCATAGGGTAGCCAGACTGTATAATGAGTAAAAAAGAACAATGCTGCTTAAATCCAGTTTAAAGCTAATGATCACAAAATAATTTAAATTCAGCTCCTTTGAAAATTTAAAAGTCATAATCCCCATTTGTTTTTGCAGTTCTAGGATCAATTTGTGAACTTGTTGCATTAGTCTTGATACTTTTTGATGGAGCTGTATTTGGTTACACTGATTTTTTTCCAAAAATCTTAATTGGTCGAATGGAATCTTTTCTCCCAAGATAGAGGCAGCTAAAGTCAAGGAGGTTTTTAGCTGCTTAATTAGCTCGATTTGTGAAATGATTTGGTATAGGGCATGTCACACAGAATTTGAGATATTAGTGCTGACTTTGAGGTAATCCATCAATTTTATCAAATAAAGAGCTGGAATTTTGGGGTTTTTTGATCAATAGATATAAAGTAAGCACCCTCGTTCCCTTCATTTTATGTCCTTTCTGAGTAATTATAGTTATCAGCATAAAATTTGCACTAGAGTTAAATAGAAATGCATGATTATACCCAATGATACACTTTTTTTTTTTTAAAGAAAGAGAATCTAATAACAGGATTCTGTATTGATTGTGCTGCTAATTCTGCCTCGTAGCACAGACTGGCAGAAGGCAGGTAGCTGAATTGTATTTAACGGTTTTATTGTGATGTGACTAAGATGGATGTGACATGGTCCTCTATTATTCGTTTGAGAGTGTGGACACTAATGAAGCCATTAGCTGAGCTAAGGCAAGTGAAGAAAATAGGGAAATTACCATTATTCTGAAGCCATTAAGTTGTAATCTGCCACTTTCTCTCCTTACTCAAAAAGGCATCTTCTTTTTAAGGCCTCCCTGTCTGTCCTTTAAAGATTCATTAATTCATTAACTTTCCAAAGGAGATGGAGGAAACACAATTGAAATTTTAATCAGCTCAGCGTGTCATATTATTAACATTTTGAGTGTATCTGTATTCACTGTTGCACCACATCAGGTTAAGGTTAAATAAACTACATTACAGCAAATAATGTTCTGTTTCATACCGTAAAACATAAAATGTTGAAGGCAGAAATTGGTTTCATGGTTAAATTAAATTACAATACAGAGCTCATATTATAAATTCTGTTATTCAAATGTATGTTCTTTGGAGGAAATGCAATCCTACCTCCATATTATCAACATTAATATTTTCAAAATATTCACGATTACTCTATTCTGTGTGAAAGGATATAGAAAGCACTAGGAAAGTTTTTTATAAATGTCTGCTTTTACCGTATACTCACTTATGATCAATGCTTTTATTTTATCTTTTGTAAAGTGGCTGACTTATTTTAATGTCTCTCTTCCAAGAGGTCATTCAGACATTGTGTACAATTACAGATGCAAAATTTTCTTATTACTTTTGTTTAGATACTATTTTTATTTAACTCTGCCTTCTTATAAATAAATAAATAAAATTTTAAAAAAAATAAATTTCCTTTTTGCCTCAGTTGTACTGGAGTGTCCTGGAGCACAGTAAGCAGCTTTTGGCCTGTGTTGTTGGAACTGATTGAGGTACAGCTCAAAACGGAGGAGTGCTCTTTCTTGACAATTAAAATACCCCAGATGAGCAGGGAGGGCGAGCTCGGAGCTGAGTATGGGAACACTCTGATACCTGGTAACCAACAGGAACGTTTTTTGGGTAAAAATACTTTTTTATTTTGGGCTTTGTTAAGAGTGGGTTTATTAATGCTTCAGTTAAAAGAAGCCTAGTGTTCAGACACTTTCTGCGAGGTGCATGTTTTCAAAGGATTTCAAGCAAGACCTTAAACTGTTTCAGGGACAGGGCTTATGGATGCACAAGGATATGGTGGATAGAAATATGTAGGAACAATACATAGTGGAAAAAGGTGTATGGTGCCAAAAGCCTGCAGGTTGGAGGTAAGATGAGGCATGAATATGAAGTAATTGATGCCTGACTGTGCTGTTGCTTCTATGAACTTAAAGTTCCTTTCTGGGTTCATCAGATTTCTTCTTCCTATAATTTTATGTTTGGAAACACTTTCTATTTGGGTCTGAAACATGTTGTCCTATAACAAATCCTGAATAGCTTGAAGTTGGTATTTATGCTAGGCAGGCAAGCCTGGTATAAATCTGAGGTGTTTTTCTTTTCTTTCTTTTTTTTTTTTTTCTTCCCTCCTAGCTGTGATAGTGTCAGTTTGATATATCACCTTTCATGTTGTGTTTGTACTTGAGGTCAGGAAACTTCTGAGTTGTGTGTATCATCAGCATTGTAAATACAAAGTAGCCTTTGGCACCTTAGTGTGGTGCCTTGCAGTGGATTTGTCAAAACAAAACAAAATCCCCTCTTTTGTTTTCCCCTGGAGTCAATTACAGTCAGGATGAAGCAGTTAGTGACACCAAGGATAGTAGTTGAAGCATTGCAGGTTAACTTGCTTATCAGAAGTGCTGGCATTGGTATTTGCTAGTATCCCTGGCCTGCTTTACTGGTCCATTGAGAGAACTACTGCTTTCAGCAGGACTTGCAACACT
Organism: Chloroceryle aenea; assembly: GCA_013399075.1. Classification (NCBI taxonomy): domain Eukaryota; kingdom Metazoa; phylum Chordata; class Aves; order Coraciiformes; family Cerylidae; genus Chloroceryle; species Chloroceryle aenea. Next base: position 228,514 of record VWZY01003287.1, read on the forward strand.
TACTAAAATTTCTTTGTAGATTTTTAAGCTTCCAGAAAGTACCGACCCAAATAAACTGATTCTGCAGTGCCAGTGCTGGCAGTCTTTTAGGGCAGGACCTTTCCCCTTTTGCCCATGAACAAACCCTTTGATCAGAGAAGTGGAGACGTTGTGCCTTCCAGCACTGTCCTGCATACTGTGCCCTGCCCCATAGCTTTGGGCACATACTGGCTCCATCACTGTGGAGTGTGTTCTGCAGGGTTATCCTATACACTGGCTATCTATCTATCTATCTATCTGTCCTATACACAAGTCCTAAGTGTGTGACAGCTGTAGAGATCTTGTATACACCTTTGCAGGAGCTGATACTGTTTTATGCTGTATGATAATACAGGAGAATAGATACATGCATTTTGTATGCATACATGCACGTGCATACATATGCATGTATATTATCACATGTGTACAGTGCATTTCTGTGTTCTCAAAAGGCTTCTTTGCAGCATTGCACAGGTTGATATAGTTGCAGTTGGTTTGTCCGTACACTTGGAAAATGGACTGGTGAGCTGTGGTTTTCCTAGGTTCAGTACAGCTGTGGCATAGTAATTTAACAGTAACTGCTTTTCTATGTCTTAGATTTCAAAATGCTCTTTCCTATACTTGAGTATCTCTAAATTTATAATATGGAATAGTTTAAATAGACCTATTTCTGAACAGAGCTTTTGCTATTGTGCAGGAAAAGTTTGTTTTGACTCCCTTCTCAGATAGGTCAGCTCATTAATTTTGTGGCAGCTGCAATGGTGTAGGAAATCTGGCTCAGGTAGTCCTGTATTACTGCTGCATGTCAGATACAAGCTGGCTTTTCTAAGTAGTGTCTGTATGTAAGATTACATCTTAGCCATGTTCTGAAAAAAATAAGGAATTAAAAATCCATGGGACAAAAAATGATCCTGTGCCTCAGAAACAGCAGAATGTAAATCACCTATTGTTGTTTTGGTGATTAAATCAGTAGGTGTTCATTACAAATCCGCAGATTAAGCAACTAGTGTTGGTTTCGGATGGAGTTTCCAGACATATCTGCCTACAAGTAAAGTTTGGGACTTAGTCACATCTGCTGGGATGTTCTTTGCTTGAACCAAGCTTTCTTGTTATCTCCTCTTGCTGGCTGGAGATTAGCATAATATATTGAGTACAGTAAAAGGTCCAGGCATCCTGGCCAACAACCAAGATATGCTCTATACTTAATACTGCCTCAAATTTCTCATGAATGGCCTGTGATTATTCCAGTTACACATAACATAGGGAGGCTTTGAGATAGACTTTGTCATATGGTTATGAGTTCTTTTGTAAATAAAGCAAATCCTCTGGAGTGAGCATGAGTAATGGTTGATCCTGAAAAATGAGGAAAAGGACTGTATTTTGAAGCTGGGTGAAAAAAACACGTGTTGTAATTTATTTATTTACTTCCATTACTCTCTACTTCTCCAAGCACTGAAACACAACCAGAACATAAGAACTTATTGCAGATCTGCAAAGTCCTGTACAGCAGGGACTGCTCTTAGTTATTGCTATCAGCAGCAATAAATGTAATAAACATAAACCTCTCACGACAGCCTTATACATCCCTCAGTCTGTGACTTCCCCGGCGGCCAAAAATAGATGAACTTTGCAGCTGGCCTGAAAGGGGTTATCAGCAAACTCTGGGAGTGCAGACATGAAGAAAAGATCAGTTTTCAGTGTCGCATGTTCTTAGTGGAAAATACTCTGTCATTGGGACCTTCTAAACTTGGGAGGGGGGTCTGGCCATAGTTGTTGCCGTCTTCTCTATGAGGCATAGGAGACTTTTTAGTAGGCAAAATCCAAACTAGCAGGAGTATTAGGACCTAAACCTGGTGTCTAAAAGCCTATGTCAAAATTAGCCAGCCACCTGGACAAGCTTTGGAGTGCCAGTGGCACATGTGAAGAGGGATGCCAGAAATAGGTAGCCCCAGGATTGTACACCAATGTCTTAGTTTGAAGTGAAAAACACAAGAAATGTCTGAATCTGAAAACTGAGTTGCAGCTTTCCTGACTCTTTCCTAAGATTGTTATGAAAACACAGCCCCTGCTTGTTTTCAAATGGTGTGTCCCTGGCAACTCCACCATTCCTGACTGCGCTTCAACATCTCTTGATAAAAAAGATGTGCGGGGATTTGATTTTGTTCCCCCCTTCCTTAAGCATGTGTAGGCAGGGATCTTAGTGCTGCGGGGTGTGTCACCTGAGCATGTTGAATTTATGAAATGCACTTCTTGTGAGCTTGGTTTGACATGAAGAATATATGTGAATAAACAATGTTTGTGATTCAGTTCTCCCTCTCGTGGTCAGACAAGATCCTTTTCACAACCTTCAAGTACAAACATATTAGATGTTTCTGTTTGTTTGATGTAACCTGCATCTTTTGGAAGACGCCCATGTTCATAATGCAACCAGGATTTAGTGGGGAAGTTACTGATGGTTCTTGAAATACATATATTGACTTTTTGCCACTCTGTGAGTGGACAGATTGGAGATCTGAACTGAACTGCGACATTCTGTGGAATTGTATTAACCTTACTTATACACACCTCCCTTAAGCGTTTCTAATTTGTCTCTGTTTAGGTGTTAAAGTACTTCTGAAACATAGCTCGGTTTATCATCCTCCTGGCACTCCTGTTGACTCCAGTGGGTGATGCAGTGTGATCTCTGTTGCTTTTAAAGGATGCTGTAGCATCATCCTTTTTGATAGGAGCTCTCCTCTAAATAAGGAGAGTAGGATTTGCCTCTCTGTTATAAATCCCACTGTTTGGTAAGAAAATTCCTGAGGATTTAGTTCAATGATATTTAAGTCTCCACAGAAGCAAAAAAAAAAACCAAACTCCAACTTATTAAAAAACCTAATTGCATAAATGTTCAGAATTAAGCATTCCAAAATCGATTCTTAATTAATGTTTAATTGATTTCAGATATAAAAAGGAAACAATGAAGAGCATTTTCAAAGATGTTCTTTACACAGGGCTTAACAGCCATTTTCTGTCAAAGTAGATATTAGAACAGTACCAAAAATTCTGTTGTGGAGAAAGCCACTGCACACCAATTTATGCCTTTTTTTTGGTTTTATCACTGAGAAGCAGAAGTTTTACCCTTATTAGTTTTTTTTTCTATTCTATTTTACATATATTTTCTGTTGCCTACATCATTTTCAAGTGCTGCTAACACTTACTTTAATCCACTAGTGTGAGAAAATGATTGCCACTGTTTTTAAAACTCCTGATAAATTCTGAAGCAATGTTTAATTGCTTATTATGTATTTCTAAGCAGTTAGTTTCCTCCAAGAATTGGCTAAAGATTTTTCTCACACAGATCTTGACTCAAAGATTGTCCTTTAGCTAGAAAATATTGATTTGCTTTTGTTTGGCCCCTGTGGAGAGCACCTTATCTCTAAGGCTGGGTTTTGTTACAATGAGAGTTGACAGAATTCAGATTTATCCAGATGAAGTCTGTCGCGGTCAGTAAAAATGTTAAAAGAATCACAGTAATAAAATATTTTATTAATCTTGTGATTTATATTATTTTATTTTTTTTAATCAAAAGCAGGTTTTAATGATCCAGACATTTGGGGGAGTTCAGGCTTTTGAAGTAATTCATGCTAATTGTCTCATCTACTTAGGATGTCATTTGTCTTCTGTGAATATCAATGCCTACATTCACTTAATCCAAAATCATTAGTAGCCAAACTATTAATAATGAGACTGACTAGCAAGAGCTTTAAAATATGTTAAAATATATTCAAGATTGTTAAGACAGAAGATAAATATTGCATTTCAAATTATTTTATCAGAAAAATTATATGAACCCATACAGAAAGAATCATATGCACCTTTTTGTTACGCATATCGGTTATTATCTTATTAGCAAGCATATTGTGGCAGGTCAAGGATCAGACTTACATGCTATAGCTCAAGAATTGTGCAAGATTAGTAAAAGGGTACTGACTGTAGATGGACAGCCCAGACTATTTAAGTGAAGTGCGGTGGCTGCCTAGCTGATGTAAGCAGGGAGATAGGTGCCTTTGAAGAGTGATTCAGCAGCTCTCGGTGCTGACTAATCACTAGATTTAGCCACTAGCAAATGCAAGATCCACAGTGATGTCTGAGCTCCTGCCTTTTAGGGCTGGCATAAGGCTCTGACTCAGGGATGAATCTGCCCACTAATGATCTGGTACCTACAGCCCTCTTCTGATGCAAAATATATGAGCCCATCTTGTTCCCTTAAAACTAGCAAAACCCTCCACAAAATGTTTCTGCCTTAATAGTACTTTAGCTTTTCTGTAATAACCTGGTGACAGAGAAAACATGGCTTTGGGGCTTTCAGCACCCTGAGGGGGCAGAGCCTGCTATCCTTGCCTGGAAGAGGGTATCCTGGAGAAACCAGCCTCTGTGCATTCACCTGAAGATGAGCTACAACGTAATTGAAAATGCAGCAGCCACAGCACCAAACGTAAGTCTGATCCTGGAGCCTCGTGGCCTGGGATTCACCTGAAGGGGGTTGGTTGGGTCTGAAGTATTTATATGTTTTTCTAGCAGGTAGGAAATGAACAAAGTAACCAGGATCACTGATTCTCATCTTAGGTGACAGATGTAAGCTGCTGTTACAATGTGGGAGTGTACACATTGCCTGTGAGGTTCTGCAGGCCCTGTGTGACCATGACTTCCATAGCATGGTGGGTGCTTTGTGTCCAAAGCACTGGTTGCTTCCCAGTGTCATTTAGTGCTTTTGGTTTTATCAGATCTTTCATGCTGCAGAGGGAAGGAAGTTAATGTGAAGGTGGGTTAAGTAGATGTGGAGGCAGTAGCTGAGAACCTGTCTCTAGCTCCCCAGACCTGCTCTGTCATCTTTGTGCTCAGGCATAGTCATGCCATGTGATGAGCAGTGTTAGCCAGGTGTGGCTAGCAGTGGAATATGACCAGCCACACAATTTAGCTGCCTTGTTTCTTAGGGACAATGTCTTTCTTCAGTCCACAGGGGACACTGCATACTTGGTCGCTTCTTTTCTGAATGTTTTGGGACGTTGGCCTCAGGTGTTCTGCAGCAGCAGCTTTCTGGCAATCTCTATACTTCAGGGAGGTATCCCAACAAGAAAATTGGTAGACTCCGTGAGAGTGTTCTGCAGATGTTATTTAAGTTAATTTTCCTTACTACAGGTACATCTGCAGGCTATAACAGAGCTGGCATAGCTGGGCCATTCCAGTTCTATAGTATTAGCCTGACATGCTGTTGCTGCCTGGCACAGAGGACGTGGTAATGTTGTTAGTTGTTAGAGTGATATGTTTTCTATGTAGTTACCTGAGCCAGAGGTAGTTTGGATTGCCAAAAGTGAGAGTTGGAAAACTTGAAAAGACAAATGAACTTGGATATTTAAGGATCTGTAAAATATCCTCATCCTGGATGCTGTCAGTTTGAGGTGTGTTTCTTCATTCACATTAAATCTGATACGTAAACAGGCTCTCCCAGGACAAATGCTGTCCTGCCTTCTACTCTTAACCCACCTCTGCATTTGTTCTGCCTGCTTTCTGCTGGTATTGGCTTTTAGGATGTCATGTGGTGAATCGTATCTAACTAATGATCCTCCTGCAAGTGTTCTCTCTCTCTCTTTTTATATATTTTTTTTTGGGGGGGTGGGAAGGTGAGGGAGGGAAATTGTTTTTCATCCAGATTAATTTCCTGGTCTATGTGTCTGTGCAGTTGCATGAATGCCACTGCCAATACAAGGAGGAGAACAAAATTACTACTAAATGAAAATGTTTGTGAACTGCCATCTTTAGATATGAAAGAATAAGTATGATTACTTTATTAATATTACTTTGCTCTAGGTTTTCACTCTGTAGGCTAGGAATATATGTCTGTAATCATTATTCTCTCTTGAAATGTAGTCATCAAGCATGTTTTGTGGCTTCTCTGAGAAGATACGTGTAGGTATGTGTACTGAGGCGTTCCTTGTTTAGTAGTTGAAATACATTTCTTGGTGGAAAAACATAACTTGACTTTGCACCACAATGGCCTTAGCATAAATGATTCTGCTGCATCTGTTTGATGGTGTTAGTGTCTTTCAAACACGTTGTTCTGAAGATGTTTTCTCTAATTCTCACCATTGTCATAACTCTGCTGTTTTCAAAGGGTGAAGGCATTGAATAACTCAGTGGTCTGTGTTCGCCCAGTGGCCATGGCTTCTAATCTTGCCATTGACCTTTACTGTGTATTTTTTTCAGTTTCTGTATATGAATTTACGCAGCACTACACTGAAGAGTCTTTTAACAGTTTAAAAAAGTGATTTACATTAATAGAGCATTCTAATTCAGTGTTAATGTTGCAACTGTAGAAATCCTGTTGTAGAATCCCTATTGGTCTTCAATCAATGACCTGCATATAAAAAGTAAAGAATGAGCAATTCTGATATATATTTTTTAATTTTGTAAACTTAATCATAGTAGCCATAGGTTTCTGAAGCAGGCAGTTGCTTCAAATGTAATTCATGTTGAAGTAAAGTGAATATATTCTGGATAGATGTCTATCCATTATAAATTACCAGCTTCAGATAGATAGAGTAAATATTTGAATTCATTCAGTTCCCATGTTTTCTTGGTTTATTAAGGCAGTAGGGGAAAAAATCTTACATGCTTGTGAATATACATGTTTTCAGATAGGATACAATTTTTTCTTCCCTTGTAGTATGTATTTCAAAGTATCAATTCACAGATGACTTAATAAATTTGTAAATGCAGTTAGTGTTTTATTTGCAAGATTCTACTTCTTTTTTTTTTAAGCCTTTTACACAGAATTCACTCAGTTTACATGTATCTCTTTGCATAAATACCAATAATGCTTTAATTTATGGGTGTTTGCTGTTGGGCTTTGTTTAAATGCGTTCCATCCAAAAGGAATCAGAGCCTTCTATTCTTGCAAAAATGAGTAAACCCCACATGAGGTGAATTTTCATACAATCCATTTCAAACCTGGAGTTTTCAGGGTATAATTTAGATATTGCATTGGTGGTTTATGACCATGTAAAGTGTAGGTGTGTAGGTAGGAGGTTAGATAGATGTACTTGTAAATGGCTAGAAGCAAGGAGGCTGAGTATGGTCTCCAGCAGTGCATTTTTCAACTCACAGTTTCACATCTCTATCCTAAGGCATTAGATTACTAATTCTCCAAAAGCCAAAGATTTGTTTTACAGAAGAAAATTCTGATTTGATTAAGATAGTGCTTCAAGACCTAATGTTCCTTTAGCAAATCATGCCACGACTGGAAACGTACATGATTGGAAATAAAGTGCATGTTATCTGAGAAAGAGAGAAAGTGCTTCATGATTTGGAATGATCCTGCAGAAGCAGTGTTTAGTGTAATGACAGTACACTTAGATTAATTATAGCACTGCTTGCAGGCGCCACTATATACTTACTGTTGTGTCAGCACTTTTGCTGTTAACCCTGTGTTGCAGAAGTTTTTAATTTGGCTCTGAAAAATGAGTAAGTCTTCTTTTTGGAATTCAGGCTTTGTGCTGCATGCTCTGAATCAACTTCTAGTGAGAGTTTGAATTATAGTTTTGTATCCTTAGCCCTTTGAAGTGTATAGCTGTAGAAATAGTCGTATCTATTAAATATTGTCTATGTTTTCTGCTCTGCCCATGTTTGATGGGAAGTTTAATTTCAGTAAATGCATAGATTGTGTTGTGATCACTTTAGATGGTCTGAAATAAAGCACTGAGAAATTTGACCTTGAAAATTGGAAGGTGTAAATAAGCCACCATTTTTCTATTTGGTATGGGAGTAAAAATTAGATTTGACTAAATACATATTTATGTGATCAGCTGCAGTAACTCTGAAGGATTGTTAAGGTCTGAAATAGGCTTGAACATGGCTTAAAAGGCTCTTTATACAAAAAATTCTAAAGAAGCTATTATAATTAGTCACGTAATTGCTAGAGAGTGGTTTTTAAAATAAAGATTCAAAATATACTACATTCATAGAAGCGACAGTGAAATTAAGTAGCTTTTTGACTAAGTCATCAGAATGCTCTTTATCCTCATTTTACTGTTGATGAGACAGTAATAAATGTTGAGCAAATAAACTTGCTTTACCTAGAACATATCATCCTGCAAATACAGAAATCTCTGCAAGTTTTTCTAGCAGTTCTTGGTCTCCTATCCTCTCTTCTTTCTAATTTCCACTCTTAGATTGTATTTTACCTTTTTCTGAGTAGTGCTGGCAAGTGGCTTTTATCAAGAACAAATGATGCCATAAATCAGGACCAAAATCAATGATGCTGTGGGGCTGTAATACCGAGATGCGGTTATGTGGGCCTGAGTGTTTTACCTGCCTCTGAAGCCAAGACTGAGGCCCTGGGTACTGTTCCAACCTTTGGCTTCTAATTTACTGGCAAGTGTGTGTGTGTATATATATATATACACATACAGCTGTTCTGTCTCAGTCTTAGAGTGGAGATATCAATATTAAACTCCTGGTTTAATATGTTTTTCCTCATAATGCAACAGTATAAAGTGGACATTCATATTCAAGTAGAATTGCTTAAGAGTACAGAAGAAACTTAATCCTTCCACCCTTAATACTACTAGAATAGGATTTAGGACTGGCAGGACTGGCTGAGGTGCCTGGCAGCATATTGGGTCCCTTCTTTTTCTTTTGAGCCTGTGTTCTCTATAGGTGCAAAGGTTACCGCGTGCTCAAATAGTAGGACTGGTTCCTTTAGTTGAGGAAGTTTTTATTGCCCAAAGCAACAGGGTCCTTAACATCACGACTGGCCATTTCCACCTGTAGTTACTGCTCTTCTATGTGATAGGTGGTAGTATAAACAAGAAATGATTTGTGCCACTGGAGTAAGGCCATGTGTGTTATGCCTAATATAAAATGAGAGGGCTGATATGAGTGCCTCTTGGACCTGTCTTTCATTACCCTTTACACTTCTCTTTCCTAATAGAATTTGGAGGAACCGAACACATGCCATATGCAGGGTTTTATTAGAGTGCTTTGCCTCGGGCCCTTAACTCCTTTAGCTGGTCATTACCTGACCAGTAAAGACCTCTAAACGGGTCATTAATGCTTAAGTAATAAACTGTTTCACAAGACTGTCTAGTACAGAACCTCTTCTATCATTTTTACAGTTACTGTTTTATAGATAAATCAATGACCAACAACTGGATATTCTTGTTTTGCTATATAATCTCGTAATAGCGGCCAGAGTAAATAGACAGTGGGTTCAGTTAACTGTGTTCAGAAGAGCTGGGGATGGCCACATGCAAGAGGGACCTGGAGTTCTATGTAGGGTATACTGGGAGCCAGGTAAAGAATGAAGGCATGTTCTACTGTTAGCAAAATAAAGAATATCTGCTTATAAGGCGTGGTTTTTCTTTTCTCTCCCCCCCTCCCCCTCCCCCCCCACTTTGG
>VWZY01003287.1:238000-365582 GCA_013399075.1 Chloroceryle aenea
GGTTTAATAAGGTGGCTTTTCTTCCCTCACTGCTGATTAGCTGATTTAGGCATGAGTAGGCCTCAGAATAGTCTAATGTTGGAAGAGAGAGATTTCCCACTTTCACAGGAGGTTTTCTGAACTAGCAATTAGTTAATAATGTAAGTCTTGCACTCTTCTATACCATACAGCTGTTGGATTTTGAGTTTGGTATTAAGTGCTTTCTAGACACGGCAGTAAAAGGAGCTCTGACACACATTTTTCTCCTCATTCTCCACATGAAATTTTCAGGCACTTCCTTCAACCAGCAGATCTCTTAAAATAGGTTTCTGTGCACGAAGGTGTACAGAGCTTTCTTTGAAAATGCATAATGGATACCCCACAAATTTTGGTAGTGTATAATTGATTGACTGTTGAGAGCTGGAATAAACAATCCAGCCATATACATCTTTTCCTATGTTAGCCTTTGAGGAGGTGCCCGTCTGTGATGGGACTGGAGTTTTTTCTTTGATTTTTGGCTTTGCTTCTTTTCTTGGTCATAATGTGTGAATATTCCAGAGTGGAATGAAATTTGATGTTGAAAACAGTTCTTTGTAGACACACAATGTTTTTCTACGGTAAAACGGAACAAAACCTCTGCAAATCGGTGACTTCCAGTGTCATTAGTGCCCATGGAGCAAACACTTGGTAATTATTTTTCAAATAAGTTGAAAACATGATAGTTATGGGACAAGTTATCTTTATCAGTGTAAAACAATTAATATTGAACAGCTGTTTCTTTGATAGGACTAGCTGCAAAAAATGTTACAGTGGCATGTTTCTCTATTCAGTTCCCTTACCCTGAATTAGGAGTTCTGCATTTGAATCTAACAAGACGAAAGATTTTTAAAATATGTGAGATATTTATTGAAAGAAACAATACAGTAATTGGGTTTTTTCTTTTTCTTTTGTTTTTTTTTTGGAGGGAGAAAGATCTTGTTGTGTAAAACCCTTAATGAGACCCACCAAGGGCTATGAGGTGACTTAATCCTGCACATTTTTATGCTAGATCCTCAAAGATGATGCTGAAAGTCATAACATTACATATAGTAGTACAGGAATTGTGTGCTGACTTAGAATTTAAGTAGGGATGAATGTGACACAGCACTTTGTTCAGTTTACAACACTCATAATATTCTTAGCACCTGCAGAAGGATTTTAATTCGTTTAAATCAGAAATGCACCAAAGCTAACATAGGATTAGAAAGCAGGTAACTCTTCACAGATTGCAACTCCACAATTGTCCCATTGTCATCCTTGCTGATGAACAGACAGTGCTGGTGTGGTAGCGGCAGTAGCAAAACCAGCATTTGTACTGAATGCTTCCTTCAGACTTGCTGGACAGAACCGGTCCTGTGTGTCACACTGCTGTGTTAGAACGACATCAGGAATCAATCTGGTCCCATCTGCAATTGCCTAATATAATCAACCTCTATTCTGTTTAGTTCAACTCACTACCTGCAGTAAGTGATTTGTGTGTGCATGAATATTAAACTTCCCAAGCAAAACGTGTGAGTAAATATGAGTTGACTATAAAAAAGTTATTTATGTGCACTGAAAATGAGTGCCCATTATTGTTTTTATAAAGAAGCATTATATTGCATCATCATGGTGTGAATAAAGATTCTTTCCTTCTTCTCAGATAGCAGTGTACAGTAGATCCCAAATAACATCTCTGTATTACTGTTTTCACTTCTAGCTAGTGTGGTCTCTCTTGTTGTAGTCTATTTGTTGTAAAGATTTTCTTCTCTAATTTTTTTAAATCAAACCTCTGTTAGAGAAATTTTTCATGGCTCAACAGCTCTTAGGTTTTTTTTTTTGTATATGACTGACTGCAAGTATATTTGCCTAGTGATTACAACAAGGTAGATACAATATTTACAAGCCTTAGCAATTCCTGTGCAAATGCTGTCTCTGGAGAAGGGCACAATAACAAAGCAAGCAAACATCACAGTTATCTAAACAATAAGAAGTTGCAGGCATTAGGGTGGTGACTTACAACGTGGATGGGAACCCTGGAGTTTTAGAGTAATTTATGGGGATGATGAAGAGAGGGATTTCGTTTAAATACAGTAACTGCTGAAATATTTCTAAGTTAAAAAGTCAACTAGTGGTTAAGTAAATATCTTCTTGACCCCTTTTAACTCTTGTGATGTACCGTTGTTTTAAAGTATTTACTTTGAAATGCTTGAGTCATAAAATGACCCAGGAGAGATGGATTGACCACAGATAGTTAATGCACAGGATTGAGTTGCTTAAAATTTAAGCCCCATACCCATTTTTATCTAATCTAATGTTCTTTAATTGCATGAATGAGGTTATAAATGGAAGGCAGTGGAGTCTAAAAAAAAATAATTTTTAAAAAATTGGTTTTATACAGTACTGAAAGAAAGCATTAGGGGAAAAAATTTAGAGAAGAACAGAGATTCCTTCTTGTTTCTATAGAAACCAGTAGTGATCAGGAGGGGAGAGAATTTCTTTCAAGTGTACGTTTTAGTGAGGCTGGCTCAGCAGCTCAGCACACTGGAGGGCCGGTGTAAAAAAAAAAACAAACAAAACACCAAAACCCTCTAGTGGCTTGAGATGTGGTGCTCCTGCCCCTCTGATACCAGCTGGACTGAGGATAACACATCACTGAGAGTTTGTGCTTCACGCTGCTGTGGGCAAAGGGAGCTCTTCACACTGCCACATCCCCCTGGGAGCGCAGCCCGGCAGCTGAGCATCACTGAGATGGGGAAACCAGCCCCGACGGGAACTCACACGAATCTGATGTTAAAAAGGGGAGAGGATAAAAGGGGAGGAAAATACTGAAGGGGAAGTGTGCTGTCCTGCGTCAATTAACAGCGCTAATTGCTTTGAAGCAATAATCTCCTTTAGTTTTATCATGACAGAATCATGGCCACTGAAATATCATGTGTCAAAACGATTATAGCCAGGACTCAGGGACTTGGCTTTGAATCGTTATCTTCTTTCTACTATATGACATAATCCCCTCCACAACAGAATTGTATTCTTAATTATGTTCTGTTTTCCTAATGTCAACTAAGTGTTGCCATGAAGAGCAGTTCACGGAAACATTTGAAAACCAAATTCTAAAGCAAATCTAAGTCTTAATACTGTATCTTTAAAATAATTGCAGGATTCCTCTAAATGAAGTTCGGGTCAGATGCCATGTCAAAAATAACGCAGTTCCAATTTGCTGCAACCTGAAAGATCCAAGAAGTGACTGAGGAATATCTAGTAACTGGCAAAGACACCTCTGTTTGACATTTACTTTCACATGTAAACAATGGAGCACTGTATATTGGCATCTGAATGTATTAGCTGGTGGTGATCCAAACCCTGGTATGAATTTAGATGGTTTTCCTTTCTGTTTATAAATACATAGTCTTGATAACAAGGGAACATTTACTGCAATGTTGCTCTGCGGTTGTCAGAGCAGAATGAATCATTTTGAAACATAAACCTCCTCAGATCTCAAAAATATCAAGGAAAACATAAAACATAAGGGAAAAGGATTATAAAATACAACTAAAAATGGTTCTTAACATATTTAGAGGCCTATGGGCTGTAAACACTGTAGATTATCATTAATGAAACTCTCTGCCAAGTACACAAACCACAGTTCGGTAGCAGCTGTTAAGCAAGCATTGTTCAAAGCTGGATAATCCCTTGAACATTATATGTTGTGGCTCTGTACCTCTTCCTATTAGTAATCAGATAATTGCCTTGCATTTTCTGTTACACGTTTTTCTTTTAAAATTCAGTTTCATTCCTCTTTATGTCAAAAGGCTTTATCTTGCAATAATCACTTAGGCAAAAATCCCGCAGAGGTCAACAGGCAAGGCTGCGGTCTCCTTTATTTTATGGAAATCTGGTGTAATACAATTCAGTTCTGTGGCTTTACAGTGGTAAAACAGAGAACAAGGCGCTTGAATTGTATTGTAACTGAGTTACATTTTTTCCCATAAAATAGGCTTTTCTAAATAATTTGGGAATAAATTAAAAATACTTTCTGCCACTATATTTTACTTGAAAATTGTTTGCTGTTACATGGTGGCAGGAGGAGGAGAAGGTAAGGGACGTTCCAATTCCATTTGTACAGGAGTTCAGGTCTCTTAGGAAGGCTTCCCAGGACATGTTAGGTAAGTGTCTGGCAGAAAGAAATTCGGAAATTACAGCAACTATGTTTTTTGCAGCATTAAAATATCCGTAAGTCATAACAACACAGAAATATTGAGCCATATCCCTGGTAATTGTGAGTTCCCTTGAGCTCCTTTGGCTATTAGGGTTGAACTGAGAGAGTAGCTTATCTTGCACTTCTGGAATTTCTCATAACCCTACAACAAAGCACTATTGATTTTTCTCAGCCAGGCGGGAGGGGTGGAAAGATTGAAGAAGGTCATATGTAAATGTGCTAACTTTGATAAACAGCTGGTCCAAATTTTACTGAGTCTAGAACCTCACCTATGCTAAGTAAATCCATTTTTAAAATCCTGAATTATGCATCTGCTCTTTCCTCTCAATTAGCACATTGTGTCCCTGCATTGGAGTGTTTAGCCTAAGAATATGTACTGACACGGGCCGTTCGGTTTAAAACCACCACATCTTTTTGATGGGCACGGGCTTCACAAGCTGCTGGCATGAGCTTTCATAGTTCAAGATCTGGTTCCAATCCCAAAAGTTAAAGCAGATGGAGACATAATTCAGAGAAGAGAAAATATGATTCATCCTTAAACCTGCAGGGTTGCAGGGACTAGTACTTCAAATTGTTCTATATCCCATGGCACAAGCAGAGGTTTCAGAGATGGTGTCACCCCCTGTGACAGGCAAGACCTAATGGATATTTTCTGGCAAACGTATCTCTGTACATGTTTAAGAAGAAAAAAAATTCTTAACAAAAAAATTGCAACCTTTTGGTTTTGGGATGCTCTAATGCTTTCTGTTCATTGCAGAAACGATATTATTAAATGCCAGACAGCAGGAAAAAATAGAAAAAGGATGGTTTGGAAGACAAAAAGAAATGCATTTTCCCTCCTTTTTCTAGAAATAAATTACCAGTGAGCTAGGATCTGTCTATAGACAAGGCTTCAGGAGGCAGATCAGATAGCAAAACTATTTCCTTGTTCTAGTAAGAAGCAGTTTTCACTGAAGACAGGAATTTAGGAGTATTTCTAAGAGAAAAGGTCTTGCAGCAAAAGTGCAAATTGAGCAGCATTGTATAAAGCAGCTAACTCACTGCTCCTCCTGGCAAAGTAATCCAAATTAAAAAGGCATCTGTAATCAACAAATTACAAATATACTCATCTCAGTTGCTGTGAAAGGAAGACATGTAGGAAAGGATATTACTATTTTAAAGTGCAGCTAATAAGTTTGGAGAAAGTATTCCTCAGTTGCTTTTTTGTAAGAAATCCCACTCTGTGCAGAGTATCTGCCCACAAATTTCTTGTATCATGTACATTAATTTCTAGGTTATTCCAGAAAAAAAACCAGCTCTGCAAATATTCTAACTTTTGGATGAATTTACTGATACTAGGATATTAATGTCGTATGTTTCCAACAAAGCACTTCGACCTCTGTGAGAAGGTTGTGACAGTAGCAGTTTCTGTTCCCTGTTTGGATACAGCCATTTGGGGCTTCCTGGAGTGGTCACGGGCTTCAGCTGAAAGATTTTCTTGCTCTTAATCATCTTTACAGTTGCATAAATCTCTTGCATTGTCTTGGAAGTTGTGTGTTAGTTTGCATTTGCATTTCTTTATGATGCGGAACATGTCAGAATCTGCCAAAATCTCTCAGCAGCATTGCTATCCGGGAAGGCTAAATAATCTGTGATTAACACCACATTTATAGAGGGTTTAGTGTGCCAGTGGCACGCAGAGGTCAGGGGTGCTTGCGGGTAGCTGTTGCGTACAGAACATCAGCTCCAATGCTAATACCGCTGAACACTAATTCATGTTTTATTGTTAGAGATAACATCAGCCAACTACAAAAGTTGTCCTATGGTCCAGTGCTCTTGTTTTGATTTACAAGACCACAGTAATTGATGGTCTCTAAAGTTGAGAGAGATGGACACTGTTGAGGAATGTTACCAGTTTGGGTATTGGGCATGAATATGAAAGTAAACCACTTTGCTTTCATACTTCATTAATTATCATTTTTCATAAAAGTGCAAAGGGAGGAAGAGGTATAGAAAATGGGAAAGGGAGAAACTGGCATAAGAGTCAGATCCCATAAATAATCCCATTGCAGTTTTCAGAGAAGCTGCAAAGTAATTGAGTAGAGTAAGGGATTGAACAGTGTTTTCCACTCCCTCACACACACCACCCCCATAGCCCCCCAGCCCCTTCTCTACCTCACCCTATTATGGGATAAATCATTGTTTCTGAGATGACTAAAAAACAGCTGACCTGGTTTCCAGGCAGAATCTGAGACTTTCCTTATGTTTTAAAAGAAAACAAATCCCAACTGTTCACAGTTCCCCTCAAGTGGAATCCAGGAATGCCTTCAGCATTTGACTCCAGGTGATAGCAGGTTCACAGATTCATCTAGAACCCAGTCACCTGCCTTTTCTGATTTGGGCAGTTTGTTTTGGGGGACATGAAAGAGTGTAAAATCTTCATCGTATCTGAGGGGGAAAAACCCCACTTTTCTTGTCATTGACCACATGTGGAGACTTTGAGTATAGAATTCTTATTAAAGGATTATTCTAATAAGATAAAAAAAGTTATCTGAATTTCCTCCTGGAGAAAAACTGCAGAAGCAAGTAACTGTTGTTAAACTGGGTGGAACATACACTTTGGAAGTAGAGATCCACAGTAAAATTCAGATAGTATTAGAGGAAGGTGCTATTAATAAAAAAACCCTCAACAAACATTAAACTAAAAAACTTTGGAAAAAATAAATCTAAAGGGAAATGAGAGGGGAAAACCAATGCTTTTCTACCTATTTGCCCCCTTCATTCTGTGTTTCATTTAGTAAAGCAGTCATAAACATTGCTAAACAGTCAAAAAAATTAAATGTTGCTGTATAATTTATGGTGGTTGCAGGATACATGAGAGTGCACTTTAATTAGCAAATTGCATGTTTATTTTATTTGCTTAGCGTATAATTTAGATTGGATAAATGTGCTTTGACTGGCTATGGCACCTTGGTATCCTCATTTGATATAATTTTTAATCACATTGTTTTGGAATTTTATTGCAACATTATACAGTTGATGTAACAGAGCACAATTAAGTATGCTCAGTTCACACCTTGCTCTTGAGGAAATTACTTTTTATCTGTATGTGGATGGAGCACTTTGTATGGCAAGTGAGAACTTGGGAGTAATAAAGAATGTGCACTGTGGGCGCTAGAGCTGCAATTTGAGTAGTAAATAATAATAGTATTGATGGTGCCCTGTTAGTGAAATGTGTTTGGGAGAAAGATAAAAAAACAGAAACAAACCCTGGAAAAAGGCAACTGGAAATTATTATTATATACAATTGTATATTAGCTGTATTGTATTATATCAATATCTTGGCGTTCGAGCTAAACTGAGGGAGGCTGAGGATTGTTCTAGGTGCTGTACGTAGCCAGAGGGGGAGAGATTTTCATCCAGCAAACTTTAGAAGAGGAGGCAGATGTTGAGCTGAGGATAAGTAGGTGATACAGGATGTGGGAGATTATTAGACAAAGCTGTCACCTCAGTCCTGGGTCCTGCTCCGCTGCTATACTGTGATCTGTCTTGGGATGCAGACCAGCTTTTAAAATGTTACGAGTGTAAGGAGTACCATAAAAAAGCAGTACACAGGGAGAGGCATGCACAGGCACAGTGTGTGCTCCTCTGATTCTGTGACTTAAAAAATATTTCTACACTTTTTGGTTTGTTTTCTAGTGTGTAGTTGATAGCGCTCAGGGAGTGTCAGTTTGGGATCTGTTCAGGGTATGTTGACTTCGATAGCCTTTGTATCTGGAGCTCTGTTTTCCCTGTTGTCCACTTGGCTTTTTTACATGGTGAGAAGACAAAAAGAAGTCTGTGTCCATGCTTTGGGGAAATTCAGATTCATTTTACCATTTAAATCCCCACTTTAGGTAAAAAGTTCAGCAGTATGTTCAGCTATTCTGTAGATGTTACTGGAGTATGTAATAGGGCTGCAACCTGGAGGTTTTGGAAGGACAAAGTAGATTGATTTATTTATTATCTATTTATTAACAGAAACACATTTCCTAAACGTACAGATATTAATAGATAATTTTATTTTGCAGTGTAAATATGGACTATAGAAAAATTAATTGAGCTCTAGAATGTGTCTCAGCAGTGGCATTTTATGTAGTGCTTTGACTTACAGAATTCTGCAAAAAGCTATTCTTTTCACTTACATTATATGGACTTTTTCCATAAGGGCTGCCTGAGTATTACATATATGCCAGTCTGAGATCCCAGGCGACTCCTGTGTCGGGAAGATTGATGCTGGGCCAGATTATGCTTTCAGTCACACAGGTATAAATCTGGGGTAACTCTATTGTCTTGCTTCCACTGAGAAGAGTATCTGGCCCACTTTCCTTTCTTCTCTGCCTTTGAGTAATTGGCCCTGTAATGCGCCAGTGTTGCTCTAATGTGATTGGCACTGATCGTTTTGCTGTGACAGGACGTCGGCAGTGGTATGTACTGCTCGAACACTGACATTACTTACTTTGTTACAGTGTGTTTTGATAATGTTATCTATAAAGAATGTTGCTTGCACTGATTATGGTTATTAAAATATACAGAGATCAACAGATATGGCAAACAGCTGCTTAGTCACAGCTGATGTGAAAAATTTGATTTAATGTAAGTTGCACAATTTGAAACTATATCCTCTAGAAAAACACAGCCAATTAATCCTTACTGCATGTGAGCTAGCTGACTTTGTTTAAAATAGGGTTATATCAGGGTGATAAACAGGGACTAAAATTAAAGCACCTTTCTGAAGATTGTTGAAATATAGAAGAAAAAAGCAAAGCGGGGAGTTTGTTTGTTTTGGGTTGATTTGGGTTGGTTTTGTTTTTGTTTTTTTTTCTGGGTGCTTTTTTTTTTTTTAATTGAAGTGTTGGAGTGTTTAAGTCATATTTATGGGACCTATCGTGCAGATGTCTTAGTGCTGTAAGAAAATATCTGTGGTATTTAGATCTAGTGATGCAGTCCTTTTAAATATCTGTATTGCTCTATAAAGGCAGACAGTGCTTCCCAGCATTCCTTATGGAACGCAGGGAGAATGGCATGGACCTCTTGAATAATTAATATGGTTTTCAGAGCAGTAGTCATGGAAACCCAGGCAGTGTCACATATATGGATTTTAGGAATTAGGCACATTTTGAATTGCACATTTTAGCCAAAAAAGAGCATGCTGTAAGTCCTAAAGATCAGAAGCATTTTCTCAGTGAGTCTTTTGTTTACACTGACAAAAACACATATCTTACATATTTTTGGATTTAAATAATATTTGAATGCCTAAAAATGTACATGGTAGCTATTTAAAGGTCTTTTAAAGGCACCATCTGCCCTAAGTCATCTTTTAGGTGTCTTAGTCTTTTTTCTCTTTTTTTTTTTGCTTTTCTTTTTTTTTATTATCCCCCCCACCTTCATCCCAGACCCCTGAAGATATTAGGATGTAGGTTTTAAACTGTACAGCCAATTGCTGTTTGCTTAAAGGACCACAGCTTTACCACAAAGTTGCTAGGCCCTTTCTATTAGTTCAGTTGTGTGGCTTTTTTATCTGTCTGAAAAAATGTCTCTTCAGGATCAATATCGTCATTACCTTGGGTGTGTATGTGGAAGAAGTCAACCAGGCAGCAGTGAAAAGCTATCATCCAGTCCTCAGTAATATTGTACGTGTAAAGAATAAAAATAGATGGAAGTTATTTATAGACTATAAACCCTCTGGTTTCATAAACCATTTTATACTATTATTTGTCCAAGTCTACAGAGTCTCTCCTGAGTTCATGGCACATTCAAAAGCCTCTATTTTTTATTTCTGGCTGTTTGAATTGGGAAATTAATTAGAAATACACTTAGCAATTTATAGACATGAAAAAGCCATTTGGCCCAGTAAGCCTACTTTCTTTTACCTTTTTTCATCCTCATTTTGTTTTGTAGCGCTCTTTCAATCTATTCTCTGCTAATAAAAATATCAATCTCTTTCATAAACTCATTGAGACTTTGTGGCAATAATATTACTTGGCAGCGTAATATGGCATATTCATTACTCTCGAAGCAAAATGATTTTTCTTTACATTTTGTGATCCAGATTCCTCAATTAGATGCACGCTTGCAGCTTTCACTGAAGTAAATGGGAGTTTTATAGCTGTCACTGATAGCAGATACTGGCTTTTTATTTCAGAATGTGAAATACCCACAGTTTTGTTTTGTCAGTTAAACTAGTAATGAACAGGTTCTGCTCCCACATCTCTGTGCTGTATTTTAAATTTTCTTAATATGAAATGAAATATTTCTGTTGAGTCATTTCAAAGTTATATCTTTCCTAGCAAGAATAAATTCAGTCACATTGGCTTGTCTTGACAACAAATCTTTAAGTATCCAAGGTGGTTCAAGGTTTTTAAAGTTGCACCTCCTCTACAGTAAAACAAACTTACCTGTGTGATGCTTAAAACTGTGGACAGAATTCTGGTTGTGAAGTAGTTATAAGAGAAATCGTCTCACTTTCTGTGATTTGTATTGCAGCCCTTTGATGCATCTCTGTGTCCTTGTTACTTTTTCTTTTACTGCAGCTATACACAGAACAAATGACTTCAGAGATTTTTCTGCACTAAGCTGTAAATACCTTTCCAGTTGCTCTGAGCACTGTTTGGCTGCTCCTTTTCATGTGTATTCCCTCTTTTCTGGCTTACTGTGCTGCAGCACTCCCAGCTAAGTTGCCCACTTGTAGATGTATGTTAGTGATGGGAATAGTCGTGAAGTCAAGAGGACCAACTCAGAAAGCTATGTAAATATCTGCTACCTCTTGCAAATGTCTTGTAATTCCTTGAGGACTTTCGGGACTCAACCCCAGAAATCTCCTGCAGTTGATAATCTTCTGAATTGTAGTGTTGTCTGGGAAGAATCATGGGGAGCTAATAAAAATGCTGAGTGTCCTTCAGACTTGGAGAGTGATTAGAGAAGTTAAAGGGGGACAAGAATATTGTCCAGGACTGTAGCTGCATGTGAGACCATATACTGATGAGTCCAACTGACATTCCCACAAAAACATCTTGGGTCACATAGGAATTATAACCAACTGAGGAGCTTGTCTTCTGGGCATGTTTGGCTCTCCATGTTTTCTGCTGCCTTTCAGGCAAGACTCCAGTATGGTAGTGCTACATACCTTCCTTCTGCCATTGTGAACTGATATGTTCATTGCACCAGTACTATCCTAAACTTACTCCCACTCAGGGCTGTTATGCTTCCGGAGTCATAGAAGAGGTCGTTTTAATGACAACTTTTTGAAAAATCCAGTTGTCTTCTGGTTTTAATGCAGAAACTATTTAGCAGTTACTTAGTTTCCTTCTCACAGAACTATACCTATATTCTTACATATAGAGACACACAAACAATACTGCAGTCTCAAACGATGCTGCTGTCATATTTGCAAGTAATCTGCTGTGCCATCATTGCTGCGACCTTTCAGACCACTCAATGTAAGTTGGATTCTTATCCTCAGTGGTCTCTGTGGCAAACTAAAGTTGCTCACAGATTGTCTTCTAACAGTGCCTGTCAAGTCAGATGATAATGGAGAATCTGGTTCTGGTTGCACTGGCCTATTTCCAGTGCTACACCAATTGCAGCGGTTTACAATGCAGTCAGTGGTTTATCGAGGGTGGGTGCACCTCTGCTAGCTGTCACATGCTTGATCATAGCCATTGTGTTCACCCTGACTTCTACTCCCTGTTGATGGAAACACCCATTCTTGTTCTTAAGCCATCAAATCTGTGAAAACATTATTGGCTTTGTGGATTTGGGCTTTTTAGATTGACATGTTACAATAACATCATGCCAGGTAATCAGTGGAAGACACTTCACATACTGCCAAACTTCTGCCAGATTTGCATCTTTCTTTACAAGGACATCTTGGTGTCCAGGCAGGTGTTTCGGCATTTAGAAATTTGAAGTAGTGTGCAATGCCAGGCCCCTGGGAAGAACACAGTGTGAAAAGAAGCAAGTGCAGAATAGCAGGGGTGGTACTGGAAATCCTCCTTGTGGGCTATTAAAATCATATCTCCTGGCATGATCCCATGGAAAGATACATGTAGATTAGGTTCTCCTGCAGAAAGCTAAGTGACCCTGAACACAAGTTTTATTCATTGCTAAAGAAAGGATGTGATTAGACTGAGGGAATAAAAGGATCAATAAATATGTTTTCTGCAGAAATTGGTAGGTAGATGAATGAAGAGCACTGTTTTTCAGTTCATCCACTGGTGCTTCGCACATGACTGTAACAGCAGCAGTCTTACAGTATCTCGCCTTTGTAAGACCTTTCAATTTTATAATTTGTCAGTTTTCACCAGAAGATCAAGCAAGGAGGAAAATATTTGTGTAAGCCAATTTAGATTTTGACCTCTAGAGCCTAGACCCTCAAAGCCCTCTCTTGGGGTGTGTGGGCTTGAACTGTAATTCTTATAATGACATTCACCTCACTGGGCTTTCTTCAGGATCCCTCTCTCCTCTCAGGCATGCAGTGGAGAAAATCGGGTAGGAGATAGATGACTGTTTTGCTCCTTCTCTGAAAATCTATGTTCAAGTGACTGCAGGAGTATCAAGACTTAATACATTCTTTCCTGGCTTAACAGAAGAAAAAAAAAAAAAAAGTGTTTGTTTGGATATCTTGGTGTTCATAGTTTGTTTTCATCATCTGTCCAGGATTGTGTAAAAGGGGCTGGTATGAAGCTAGATTAAAGAGGCTCAAAGCGCAGCTGATCTGTCATTTAGTACATTGTCAGTAGAAGAGGCTGTCTGAATGCTGCAGTGGGCTTTAGATCTTGGTTCTATCAGCTCACAGTGGAGATCAGGTGAACCACTGTACCTCACATAGTGAAAACCTAAAACCGTGGATCTTTGCCACAAATCTGTGGCGTGTGGCCAGTTAAGGTTGGTATTAGTGGCAGGAGAGTCTAAATATGCTCTAATCATACCTATCCCACCAGCGCTTTTAGCGCAGTGACAGGATGATCGTCTTGACAGACATTTGAGAACTTTCTTCTTTAAACACATACAAAAATGGGGAGGGCTGAAAAAGGGAGGAGAGTAGAAGGTAGGAAAAGCTTTAATGCTGCTGATGTGGCTGCTTTAATTTGCTGTCAGTGATGCCACCGATGTTAATTCTGGCAGGGTTAATTATGAGAAATTAAAAAACTGCTCAGAACAGACTGTACCCTTCGTACTCCAATAAAGAGGCAGCTCTGGCGTGAGAAAATTTCTTCATTAATATATATCCCCAAAGGGCTCCCGCGTACGGCTTTCTGAATATGAATCATAAACTCCTGGGGACCCTGCAGGAAGCAGGGGAGATGGGATTCAGAGGAGATTGACTATGTTACTTTTACTGCTTCAGGAGAATGACGCTCAGGCTGGCAGGAAATCTCAGTGCCGGTGACATTTGGAAAGAAGAATTTATTAATTTGCATGTTGGCATGTTACAAGCTTTGAAATATGGTTTTAAATACGTTCTGTATGGACACTGCTGTATCAGTGTTGGGTACGTCAGTCTGTAGTACATGCAGCTGTTAACATGGAGCTTAGCATAAGCATTGTAATTGTTTACCATTTAGTATTTTGCAAAAATGGCTTTAGGGCATGCATTTATTTCTCAGGAAAATTTCACCGGCTTCTCACAAACTAGGCACTATATACCCTTAACCTCATACATTATACTGAATGGTAATGTGGTTATACTAGATACATTGTAGAAAGTAAACAGAGAATACCACAGATGATATAGGCTGAAAAAAGGATGTGTCCCAGAACAATAATCTATAATTTATATTAGTATAACTTGGCAAAGCCACATTACCAAGAAAATGTAAGTGCAAATGGAACTAGATAAAAGTGAAATACCTCAGTGATACTAATTCTCAGCAGAAATAAAGCCCTATCATTAAAGAATTATGCACCTAGATCATTTGTAGTGTAATTCTGATGCTGACTCTGTTCTGCAGTGCTGGTGCAATTTTGAAGTCTCTTCCCAGGAAAGGTATTAGGGTCTGCAAGTCATTACTACAAACAAACCAGTTAAACAAAGTTAACTTACACCACAGAGTGTAAAAGGAGGCCAGAGAACTAGTTTTCTCTTTTTTTTTCCTCTAATAGACAGTGAAGCACCAATATACAGCCTTTCATTCAAGAATCTCAGTTGTCTTCAGAAACCTTAATTAATTAACTTTAATGGCAGCTATAGTCCAGGAGTATTCTTTTGAAACTTGATGTAAATGGTCATTCAGAGAACTGAGAAAAATCAGTTGAGATGGACCTCTAAGAAAAATGAAACATTACTTAAAGCAATTGAGAGTACTTAGGGGCAACCTCTTAGGAGAAGAAGTTATTTAAGCAGATTGGTTTTTCAGACAGGTTATATTGTATATTACTATTGCAATTAGCAGTGTAACTTCGGGCAGCAAGGGTCTGGAGTAGGATGTGGGACTTGGGGGAAACCTGTGTGCACCTGCAGTCCCAGCATACTGGGATCTCTGTCTTGACAGCTCTTTGTACACCGAGTTAACCCTGCTTATCAGTATCGTTTTATTCTTCCAGTTGTTTTGTTAACATGGAGCTAGAGGTACAGGTAGTCTGAGTGGCACGTACAAGACCGCAACACAGTATGATGCAGTACTGCTGTGACTGAGGAGCAAAGGCAGAAAAGCTGATGGCCATTTTCTTTGTTCTAACAGTAGAATCCCACTTTATACCTATATAACTAAACATCTCCTATCAAAACTAAGGGAAAGATTAGGTATGTGCTATAAAAATGGCATTTCCTTTGCCACTGAAAAATTACTTTAACATTTCCAGGAATAAAGACCTTCTTTGTTTTCTCTGATTCTAATCCCTGTCTCCAATTTCACCTTAGAAGTGTGTGTCCCTCCCAAACCCTGAATCCCTGCTGTCACCAGCTGTGCATTTCTTGGCAGAAACCCACTTATCAATGTTAAGGATGAACTTTGAGGCTCATTGAATCATTCATTGTAATCCTCATGTAACAAACATAACATTTCAGCAAGATTTCTAATTACCTTTTGACTGTTTTTTTCATAATGCCCTGTTGCTGTTGGAATAGCTCTCATGGCATACACAGAAATAACATTAGACTGTAAATCTATCGACTGGAGTAGTGGTAGGAGGAAAAAATGTAGAAGGGGAGAAGGTCATTTTTATAATTAGTGTAATATATCAACATGCTAGGAAGCTGAAATGGAAGAAGTTGTTAGAAATGGAAATTTGACTGAAAGTGAAAGTTCATCTGTGAGTCTCTTCTTCTACACTTCCCTTGTGTTACCTTACTCTCCAGAGCAACCCTTCTGACAGCTCCTGCGTGTACTGTTCTCACAGGCCGAGTGTGCAACCCAATACATGTGCAGGGCTAGCTGCTTGTACCCTCCTGGAGGGTGACTGCTTTAAAATATTCACGTAGTCACGTAGTAGAGATGGGCACTGTTCTCAAATGACTTCAAGCCGCTGCTTCCAAAGCCGTGAGGGGAGTAAAGAAGCAGACCAGTGCCAGACTGGGTTATGCAGCTGTGTCTTCTCTACTTCTCATTCAGATCTACATAGATCAGTTAGAAAGCACTGGTTTTGCCCAGGTTTTGGTAAGTGGCAACCACTGGATGTGCAATAGTTCCCAGTATTAAAAGGAGGAGTAGCAGCATGTGAGTCTGAGATCTGTGGTGAGGATGGTCAAAGTCTAGTCAGATAAGTCTGATGTACTGATAGACCCGGCATCAACTGGGAATCAATATACAGACTTCTGTGACTGGGAATGGCTACTGTAAAACCCTTTCAAAATCTTTTGATTTCTCACAGTCTTTCCCAGACATCAGCATATTATTTAGGCAAAGATCATGAAGACTGCTCTGTTTCCAACTGGATTTTTCATCTAAAATGCAGCTCAC
Organism: Chloroceryle aenea; assembly: GCA_013399075.1. Lineage (NCBI taxonomy): Eukaryota > Metazoa > Chordata > Aves > Coraciiformes > Cerylidae > Chloroceryle > Chloroceryle aenea. Next base: position 254,135 of record VWZY01003287.1, read on the forward strand.
TCGCAACTTGTTACTGTCTAAAGAGAATGCTAACGCTGCCACATTTCCTCATTAGCTTTGCATAAGACAGACTCCTGTGTCACAGCTGATGGAGCCTTTATGAGCCTTTTAGCCAAATGACTGATGTTTCCCTCGTTATGTCAGATCTGAGGGCACTGCTGGCATCTTTCTTTATTCGCTGTCTAACACCATCAATCGAGCAGCTGCCATGCACCCATGATCAGGCTGATTATTAAAATGTGCTCAGGAGGCTGCCGACACCAATTTTCTTTCATCTGAAGAGGCCAATATACACTGGCTCAAGCCGACAGTTATGTACATGGAATATTTAGTGCAGGAACCAGCAGGTAAGGCTGAGGCTGATTCCTTACAACCTGGATCCAGTCCATTGGGATTATCATTAAGATGTTATAGAAACAATGGTGATGTTTGTTTGGTGGGTTTTTTTTGTCTCCCTTTTTAAATAGGGAAGCTGTACTTTTTGTTGAGGGGCACTTTCTCTAAAACCCAGCCCTTCCTGTAACACCTAGATGTCCCTGGTGATAAGGGGTCATAGCCATTGAACTTGAGAACTGTTAAAAACGGACCTTGCAGGGTTACTCAGCCCTATGGTTTATTATACTAGTTCTGCTCTGCTGTCTCCTCATTCACTGATACATCAATGTCTTTCTAAGACACACAGCCCTTGCCATCTTTCTGATGCTCATAGTAAAAAGAGTCTTCTGCATACAGTGTAGTTCAGAGCCATGGGCTGACCCAGCATGTCAAGGATTGATTGATCAGGAGCTTAAGTTCACCTGGACTTTCCCTACCAAAAGCAAACACACCAGCTTGGCCATGTGTTTAGGTGTGCAGCTGGGAACTCTCCTGTTAACCCCCTTCAGCATTTGGGGGGCTGATCATGAATGGCTTCCTCTCCAAATAGTAAGTTAAAATCTTTATTCCTAATGCACTTGTGATTTTCATATTTAAGGATGACCTGTGAAGGTTTGATTGATTATTTATTTATTTATTTTTATTGTTTACATTTTCTTAACCCTAGGGACATATGTATTTTTTAAAGGAATATTTTAAGTTTAATGGTTATCAGATCTAGTTGTCTTTGTTGTAGTACAGTGATGTGGTTGTGACTAAAAGATTTTGCTAAACAGATGTTATGTAGGGGTTTTATACATAGCCTCATGTACGTATTATGAGTATAGCACAAGGGAGGAGGAGGGGAAAAAACAGGCTACAGAGCAAGGGGGTCTATCACTGACTTTCACCAAGCTCTTATTGGAAAAAAGGGGGCAAAAGTTTTATGCTCCTATGTAGTGGATCCCCTCCTCTTGTCCTTGTCCTGCCCTGTTTCTTAATGTGCCCAGGCCTCCCTTTCTCTGCATCATCTTTTCTAAATCATACTGGTCTATTTAAATGGTTTCTGCCTTTGTGAGACTGTTCGTTCTCTCCAGTTGCTGCAGTGTTTAGACCCAATCTGTAAGCTCACTGGAGAGGAATTCTAGGAGCTGTGCTGCTCCCTCAGTTTGAGCGTTTTTATACTGTCTATGATCCTACAGGCAATGCAAACCCAAACTCTAACACACTATGTAAATACACACTTTTTTTCACCGTTCAGTTTTTACTTTTCTGAAAAGAGAAAAAAAAAAAAAAGAAAAAGAGAGAGAAAAAGAAAATGTACTAAGCTGCCTGTATTGTATTCCTTGGGGATGGAGATCCCTCATAGAGCCCATGATAATCAAAACCACCCGTAAACTGCTAATTAGCTACATAGCACTGCTGAGCACTGAACACTTTTATTGTCTGTCTCAAGTTCACACCCAAGAGGTTATTTCTCTCCTGAAGAAAGCCCTCTCCTTAGGGAGAGACTAGAAAGGACTAGACCAGAGTGACTGAATTATCAAGATGCTGAGAGTGAAACCCCAGTTACTTTGAAACCTGTTTTGTTCCGGATGTATTGGTAGGAGGGTTTGCTGTGAGAGTTGGTGTAGGGACACGTCATAAAGGCGGCAGTTGCACAAAGAAGAAAGTTTGATTATGGTCTTAAATCTCCAGACAGCTGTATGTGTGTGGTGTTTTTATGACAGTAATTTTGTGTGGCTGAGTGTCCACATGTGTGTGATGGTGTGTGTGCTGAAAATTCCAAAACCACGCTCCTGTGCAGTTTTTGAACTCTTTATTCTGGAATGCTACAGAATCAACACAAATTCAAGTGGCATGATATTCTATGCTATTAAGTGAATACATTTTTCATGGCCCACCTGCTAGTGTAACTAATTAACAACCATTCTCATTAATTACATTGATCAGGATCATAAAATAATTTCAAATTGCTGAATATGATCAACAGGAGTAAAATGGTTTCACTTTAATCCCTTAATGATTTTTTCATGATTAATCAAACAAAATGTATGTAGTTATTTGATCCATTTTTTCTTCTTGAAACTGCAACTCAGGGCAATTACCAGAGACATAAAGTTGGTGCAAACAGAACTACATTTCATCTGGTAGCTAATTAAGCAGTAAGGCACGATAGGATAAGGGGTGTGTGAGTTGTGAGGAAATCACCCCCTGAGGATTTGGGGAAAAAAAAAAAAAAAAAAGAGTACACACAAGGACCTCTACTCCCCTAGGAATTTGATTATCTTCATATAACCATATACCCTGCAATTACCTTATTGCTAGCAGGATGTTCTTTAAGATTTTAAACAAAACTGAATTAGAAGGGGAAAAAAAAGTCTTGCCAGATTCTGATCAGAGCAATGGTGAGCTACAGTCTTGGGGTCCAGCTGGAAGGCTCACCAAATCACATGTCATTTACAACTTGTAAATATCCAGTCACCAGCTTTTTTCAGTAAAGCCAGTGGTTACTGCTGGGTCTTTGGATGCTGTATTGTCTTCAGACATTTGATAAACCCCGAACGCAAGCTATTGAACTGGGATGTTAAGTATTGGTAGGTAAACTGTGAGGATGCTTCGGTATACGTAGGTGCACAAGATAACATATGAATCAAAAAAAAAGCTTTACAATTATGTTTGTCGTAATTTATTATACTTTTATTACTTCTCATTATCCCAAATTACTGAGACATTAACAGCGTTTTGCATGGTCACAGAGCTAGAACGGTTTATAGCCGTACTGACATATCAGCAGGTTTCTCTGCAACAACCAGGCAAATTCGGCCATGTGTTCCTGTGAAAACTTTACCAGGCAAACATTTTGTACTTGAGGCTTGGAGTCTTTTTCCTGATTTGGTAGCTAAGCTTCTGTGGCTTACCCAGCAACAGAGATACAATAGCGTAGTCTGTCATGGTAATGCTTTCTGTGTGGTCATAAAGATTCACAGTATTTAACCTAGTTTTGCATGAAATAACTAGATTTAGATCAATTGCAGTCATTTTGTAGAAGAGAGAGAGAATATTAACTTGGTCTTGAAATGTGATTAATTCCAATTTGGTGTTTTGAAAGATAAGCGATGCTCACAGTCCTGTTAATTAAAAAATTTGGAGTTTTCCATTTTACTTCATGCACTATTTTTTAATGAAATAAGTTTGTCTTTTTTTCTTCTTATTATGACTGATGCTTGGTTCAACATGCCACAGGCTTCCTGAAGGAAAAGTGGTGTGTACTTGTTGTGACCCTATGAAATGAAGATAAATGGTCTCATGCATGATACATTATGGGCTTTATGACATGCATAAATATACAGTAGATTGTATCCTTTCCATAAAAATGTTCTTAGATTTCTAATATTGTGTTATAATGCGGTTTTGTTAACAGGATGAGAAATAGTAAAAATACGTAGGTATTAAAATAGGATTCCAGATTTGTGTGCTGTTCATTCAACTGTCAGCAATTGCTGCCTCTCAAAGAGCAGTGTGACTTTGACCTTGCTAAATATTCATTTCATGTCTCCACCATTGCTTGATTAAGTCAGGAAACTTTCTGTGCGTAGCTGTACTTGGCATGAGTCTGACGGCCATGTGGAAACACTTTTTTGGTCAGGGTTAGGAATGAGCTAGACCTTGTTAAAAACTAAAAAAGCACAGGAGTTAGTAGATTTGCATGATCTAGAATCACTGGTTCTTATGAGAACTACTGGTTTCACATCTTATCTTTAGTGTGCAGCAGTTGTCAGGACTGTATTATATATTAAGAGGAGGAAATGTCAGTTATTAACGTACTGTAAGTGGCCTGGCTAGGAATACAAAATGACCTTTAAACTAAAAATGACAAAAAAAGGGAGGGGAAATAAAACATAGATTTACTTTACAATTTGCTTTAGTATTTTTATTGAGTGTGTTTGTCATCTGGATTTTACATCTTGCTTATGCTGCTAAGCTCAGCCACTAATAAAAGCAACGATGACAAAACCAATAATCATCCTTAAAGTTTTACTGCTCTCTGAGTGTATATGGGGTGCGTGCATGTGTGTGGTGTTTTATCTGTGCCCACATTTCTCAGCCATGACCTCTAAAGCCTCGATTGAATGCCACTTTGCTAAGAAGTTGCACTGTGCTGAGGTGCAAGTCACCCATTAACTGACAGGTTGCGGGACAGATTCTGAATGTATGGGAAGCTGTACATCAGGTATTCTGTGGTACTCTGTTGAGCTGTGTTATACGACTTGAGCTTACTGTCTAATCTTGGATCTTATTTGGAAAAAAAAAATCTTGGAGCAAATTGTGTGTTTTTTAAACTTGGATTGTCTAATTATTGTTGTTAATTGAGAAGGCAACAGGGTGTGGGAATGTTTATACCTGTAGATGTCTGGGTGTTTTGCGCTTTTGAAGTAAGCAGCAGTCAGAGTTGATAAATGTCTTGGCTGGAATTTAGCAACACAATGAACCTCTGTATAGATATCCCACATGGTATCAATTGAAGCTCCATTTAAGACCTAATCGTTGGCCCATACAAGCAGAGAAAAGCTTGGCTAGACAGATGGAAAGAGCTGCTTTAAGAAGGGATCAGAAAAGGCATTGCTACTCGGCTGGCCTAAATCCACTAATCTGATGTTATTATTAGCGATAAGGAGCAGCGACCAGGATAAAATCTCATTCTCTGCAAATGTCATTTAAATAGGACTCTGATATTTTCCAGTCAAGTAGACAGGCTTTAGTCAAATAGTGAGCTCTTTATTTGTAAATGCAGGAGGAAAAGAAAAGCTTTAGTTCAGCAAGTTCTTAAGATGTCAGCTTACCAGTATTGATTAATCGTTCAGCAGTGGCAGCTGCTTCTTTATTAAAAGGGTAGCTCTCCATACAAAAGATATCAGATGTAGGAAATGTTTGTTGACAATTTACCTTTTCTCACAATGTGGCAAGAGCTCAGTCTGTTACACATTCCCCTGCTTTCTGGCCCTGCAACTCAGATAATACCCATGCAGGAATGTATTAGTCCATCTGCACAAGGTAGATTGTGGCAGCTGGACTCGGCTGGAAATGTCGCTCTGTTTGAAACAGACCTGCAGCACCAGTTCCCAGCATGGGAATTAATTTGTGGAGAGACAGTGCTGCTTAGGAAAAGCCTTTGGTTTGGCTGTGTATGGATGTTTGGAGCATATACAAAAATACAGCCTGATGAAGCCAGAGCAAAGAATGAGACGAATGCCTGAACTTCACATAATGAGGGATATGACCTAGAGTGCATCATTGTCCCTTTGCATTTTCAATCTTTTAAAACCTTTGATTTCACCCACTGCTGAATCAAGTGGTTGGTCTAGTAATTTGTCACACCACCCTGGCATCTGGAGGTGTGCACAGACAGTGGGGACTTAATGCAGCTATGCACTGATAGGTGTTCTTAGCTGAGTATTTTCTTCTCTCTCTTTGAATACATTTCTCCTTAAACTTAAGACATGTAAATTTGAATGTCTGATCATGTGGACTCTTTCCATGGAAAAAAGTAGGCAATTAGATAGATTTCAGGCTGAAATGATTGACCTCTGCAGTCCCTCCCTTTGCTAGTGCAGGGGAAGCTGATGTGCTTAGTGCAGACCGCTGTCACCTCATTTCCTGACTGTGTTTCTAGAACAAGTTGAATTCCACTAACTGACTGTGGGACAGCGGCAGCAAATATTGCATGATGTACTGGGCTCACAAGCCAGGCTTATCCCATTGCTTATATATTTTCTTGCCAAATGCACAGCTGACGAAAGAGACAGTTGCTTTTCCAAGGGTTTAGGAGGGATCTTAAGTCACGTTGACATGTATGTATTTTCTTATAAGTACAGTTAATAACCAAATATTATTCTAGAAATCTGAACAGTTTCTTTGCTGTACACCACCCTTGACTGAATCTCCCATCTCCCAATTCTTCTTTTGGTTTCCTCTTTCAATCTGTGCTGTCCTGCCATGTTCTTTGGAAGTAAAGCAGTCTGAATTTGGCCTCAGCTTTCATGGAGGCAGGGGAATTAAAATGGTTTTAAACCCACAAACTCTTGTCTCACCTTCAGCAAATACATAGCTATAGAAATAAACCAGAAATATGCTTTTAAATCCTTGTGATTACTGAATGCTGAACACTCTTCTTGAGTTAGTATACTGTGTTTTTTTGTATGTCAGATACATTCATGCTAGTGCCTGCTCGATGAGAACATGTCCAATGTAGACGGTCATATTAAGTGAAGTTGAAACTATCCACTGTTTGAGTTATGGCTGGATAAACCAATTAAGGATTTACCCAAATCTTCACTGTCATGTCCAAGTGCTTGGGATACAATAAAGAATTTGATTCCTTGTCCTTTTCATTTATGTGATTTTGCTTTATACAGCACGCTGGCTTCTAGTAGATATTGGATGTATGAGCTTACTTCAGGAAATCTTGATTTATGGTTTCTATGAACTTCTGTTCAGATGAAACCCCAAATTAATTTTTGAGCTCTTCAGGGTGATTACTAATTGTCCTAAACAGTTTTTGCAGAGGGTGGTGAAATATTTGTTATTTGTCTCTGACCTGAAAACTGCAAATTTTCATAAAGGGTCTGTGATAATATTTATAATTATAAAGTTTTTTAAAAAATTAAGTGTCTGTGTCAAACACTCAAGCAGACCAGATTTTACTTGTCTTCTGTTGTTAGTGAGATTGTGACATTCTGTTAATCTCAAATGCCTGTAGGTATAGTTTGGGTTTTTTAGGTGTTCTGAATTAGTAATTTATGGAGTCATCCAGCAGTAAATTCACCCGTTGACCTTTGTTCGTGCTGTCCGACTATTTATGGTTTAGAACCCAACTGGGGCAATCTGGTGGATAATGTATGTTACTGTGGTGTGTCAGACAGTTATTTTTATTTAGAAATTAAGATTCACTTGTAAATTGTGTTTGGAAAATATCATCTTCTACACTTATTAACTCCATTTACTTACGAAGCGCTTGTATAGAGATCAGTAGGTGACTGATAGTCATATAGTTTTGTCCAAGTTTTATATTTTTAAAGGAGAAATAATATTAATTGAAATATCAATAAAACTATTCACTGTTGATATTACGCTAAATTGAATAAGCAGTTCCCTAGAGTTGACATTTCTTTACTTCTCACAGTAACCCTTTGAAAGCATATGTAGACTTATAGAAGCCAGGGTTCGATATAACTTGATACCGATATGACTCAACATCATATAAATTTCATATTTGTCTTGCAAATACTGTTGCTGCTCTATTGTTAGCTGCTTTGAGCAGAAACTGGTGTTAAATCTCTGTGGTGGATATAGAGTACTGCCCACTGGTAGTGAGGGAACCTGATCCCAGGGAGTAGAGAATATTTTCACTTGTGATTTTCCATCTCCAACCAAGGTAAAGCACCAGGCTCCCCAGATGCAACCATATTTCACTTTGATATATTACACTGTTTATATAATCCTTATTAAAAAAAAAACACCACCAAACNCAAACAAACCCAAATCCAAACAAACAAAATGCAAACCCCCACCAAAAAACCCCCTCAACACTCCCAAAGCTCCCAACTAAACCAAAACCAAGCACCATCACTCCTCCAAAATACCCAGACCTACAATGAGTTACTTAAAATGCCAAATTTGGAAGAATCAAAAAGTTGCTGTATGTTCCTATCTGTAAGTCATGATCTAATTGTAAAATATCTAATTGTGGCTTTATGGGGAAGTCAGTAGAGTCTGAGAGCATTCAGTTGCATTTGAAGAGCATAATGTAGAAAATGAGCTAAATAGTATTTAAGCCAAAGTTCTGTTCTCTGGTACACATGACAGTCCTTTGTTCCTGGCAATACTTGCCTTTAGGTGACTGAGGGCAGCACTTGGACTGCTGTTTTAGCGAAAGTTAGATGTAAGTCAGCTGGTTATCAGTGTCCCCCACCTACAAATTTCACTCCTATTACAAACTGATAGTTTTAATATTCTCAGAACAATTACTGACACCAGTTATCTACTTTTAAATACCTGGTATTCTAAGTAGCAGTATAATGAAATGGAGGAGGAGGGAAGTGTGGCAACAAAATTCTTCCCCATTGTTTTTATGTGGTATCTCCAAATACCTTCTGTCAACTCACCTTTAGTAACTGTCTGTGGAGTCAAGAATTACTGAAGTTTGGGGAACCTTCTTTTCTTTTTAATTAAGAACCAGTGTTTAAATTATATGATGGGTGGACTGTTTTATTGAACTGAGCACAAATGCATTCTGACAGCAATGCCACTTTCTGCTGGGAGGAGCTCTACAGTGTCCTGTAGGAAATGACTGATGCGAGAACAGAGGGATCCTTTGCAACCTGTGCTGATGGATTTGAAAGATGCAGTTGTGTATTATTTTCTAAAACACATCTAGAACATGAGATGGTTTTGGTGTTAGCTCCTAGGGACCACAGGAATGCAAATTGAGAGCACTGTATTTATAAAATAAAAATAGGTGCTAGTCTGAAGCTGTCTACTAGAGTAGAAATGAATTTTAAATTACATGTGCCTGAGGCTTTACCTTACTTGCCGTGGGCAAGGCAGATCCCCCAGACTTGGCACTGTGTGCACAGCTATGCTACTGACAAAACACTGCTTTGGGAATAACTGAACCTATACATTTTGTAAAGCTCTTCCTTCTGCTGAAAAAATATTACCAGATGATGAAATTTTTTTTTTTTTTGGTCATCCTGCCTGAATTTTTACTCTGTCATGCTCAAGTTAATGCAGAGTTAAATACAAGGCTGAACTTCTACTCTGGCTGAAAGTGGTGCTCTGCTAATGCCATCTATGAATCTGAAGCTATGAGCCAGATTAATGGAAATGAGATGTTCCACTTTTCCACCAGCCCTAAAAGTGATTCCCTGCCGAGTGCAGAGGAGACTTGCTTTCTGCTTAGTGTAATTATAAAAATCCAACCAGACCAGCAGTGTTTGACAATATCAGCTTCCAGAATCAGCAGAATCAAAATATCAGCCCAGTGTTGCACATCCTACGTTTTATTTTTCTTGGAGCTCTTTGGTGATGCTTGTATTTTTGAGAGGAGGATTAAAGACAAGTTTTCATATGGTGATTTTATAGGTTTTTAATCACTAGTCATGTGTGGAAGCATGTAAGCAGGGACAAAAAATCCAGTTCTTGAAGTATTTTGGGGTTTTTGTTGTTTGTTTGTTTGGTTGGTTTTTGCTTACATGCTTTTCAGTGCCTGGTACAGATAAGGTACAGATTATCTCTGGTTAATTGGAAAGACATGGCAGCTGCTGAGTAGAGCTGTTGGATTGAGTTGGATTGCTCATGTGAGTAAGGGCAAGTTCAAGCCTTCTTTGTGTCACTTGTCTCTCTGCTTCCTATGAATATAAAATGTCTTTTGGCAATGGCAATATCAAATGGTGAGACTAGCACTGGAGAGTTTAATATTTACAAAAACTCAGTAAAATAAAGAGCTCTGGAGATTTGATTCCTAAGTCCTGAAATCAAGTATAAGAACCTCCCACATCCATGAATGTATGTTGAGCAGAAATGAAACATTTAGATTTTGCTTCTCTTTTTCTATTTATGCCTTTAGGGGGCTGTAGTAGAAATGGAATACATAATGTATTGACAGGAGATATATATTCCACTTGTGAGTAAGGCTCTGAATCCTCTTGGCTTCACTGTTTCTGAATCATCATGTCTTTCCTCAGTGGAGAGATAAATATGGCATTCACTTCAACCCATTTAGCCCATTATTCATTTTTATAAAGCAGGACCAATTAAGACATTCTTTTGTGTATTTGCACATTCTACATATGGAGCAAAAGGGAGTTAAAAATATCTGTTGCAGCAAATGTGACAGGATGCTCTCTGAATACTGAACATGTTACTCCTGCAACTCCTCTGAGCAGTAAACTGGCTTTCGGGAGCTGCTGAAAAACACAAATAGACACTTGTTTGGTTTTGGTTTTGCTCCATTTCTGATTTGTAAGATGCAGACTCACCCCTTTGCTTATCTAAAAAAGTGCATTCCTTTCCACTTTCACAGCTGCCTGCTATTGAATAGATGTGAATAGGTGCAGCTCTGCAGCAGTGCACAGAGGCAGGAGTGACCAAACTGTTTCTGAGGCAGATACGTCGACTCCAGGGGGGATCTGTATTAGGTAGCACTGGTGTATCAAAATGAATTATTTTATTGGTATTGCTGCTTTCTTTCAGAACATGTGTTTTGACTTTTTGTTCAGTCTCTGAGAGTTTGAGAAGACAATGAAGTTAAAAATAATAAAGAAAAAAAAACCCTAAGAAATGCCTGCTATTTCAGGCTTGAGGAAATAAGCCAAAATACACATTTTCAATTCCAACAACATTTCAGAGTGGTATAAGTCTCCTGTTGGCTTAAGTGTTTCTTGGCACAAAATGCTGATTATATATGTCTCAAGGAGACAATCAGCATGTTCATACAAAAGTCTCAATCCCTAAAACACAATAACATGTGGTTGCCACTAAAGATTTTCTGTCGAAATAGATAAGTTCTTCTGGATTACGATATGGGACTTTACACTGAAAAGCTTTGTTTTGCATTAAAAGGTAGTTTGTGGCATTGTGAAGTGATGAAATGGTATGCAGCATAATACAGTTTGAATGGAAAGGAAATGCAGTAAGATATAAACTGGTTTGATGGTATTTTTCCTAGCAATTCAGTAATATTTAACTATTGCATTGCAGCCCAGTCCTTACTGAGCAAGAGTGGAGTGCAAAGCTTTTCTGCAGAGCCTCATGCGCTGGCACCATGGCCCAGTGCAGATGGGCAACTGCTGCTTTTGCAGAAGGGACTGTCTGGGGTAAGGTGGTGGAATGGGCCAGTCCGTTTTGGTGGGTCAGAATATACACAAATGCCTCCTGTCTTGTGGTTCAGTATTAACAGTGATGAATTTGGGTGCATCTCATTGTATCTTTTGTGTCTGCTAGGCTGAGTTTTGTTTTTCACCTAAGATCCTTTCCAAATCTCTCTTCTGTTGTGGCTTAGAACTTCAGCATCTTTCTGGGTGCAAGTTTATGAATGTCAGTGTGAACATATGTTGGAAACTTCTGGTCATGCAATTTTGTTGTGTTCCTGTGATGAGTGTCATGGAGACAGAAGAGGCCATTTATGAACAGGTCTGACGTTCTCAGGCACCAGAAACACACCCACAGAATGTTGAGCCCACCTGCTGGGCCATGGAGGGCAAAGGTAGAGGAGAGCTGTGGTGCTTGGCTGGAAAAGGCTTCTTTTGAGCTCCAGTGCCTGTTTAAAGGCTGCAAATGGCACTGCGTCCCTTGCTTTTCTACTTAAATTGTTAAAATAAAAGTTATTTTGTTATTGTTGAAAATTGATGCTGCGTAAACTAGTTTGAATTTGACTGGCTTCAGCTTCCAAGCACTGGATCTTGTTACGCCTTTTTCTGCTAGATTAAATACCCATCTGCTCTCAGCAATCTCTTCCCCGTGTAAGTACTCATAGTCTGTGATCAGTTTGCCTCTTAACCTTCTCCCTTATGAACTGAATAGACTGAGCTGTAGTCTCTCCTTGTAAGGCAAGTTTTTCCAGGCGCTCTAATCGCTCTTGTAGCTCTTGTCTATGTCCATTCCAGGGCTTAGAGGAGGACGTAGGGAATAAACCAGCTAAGAAAGAGAGGCCCACTTCTGTTTGATTGAGCAGTTCAGTATCAGGAATTGTTCATTCCTATTGAGGAGGCTGAGAGGTACATTATGATGGACAAGAGTAACAAAGCAGTGTGTTTCATCTGGCAAATAGAGGGAAATTCATGTCTCTATGTCAAGCATGTCTCTTCTAAAAAGCCCTGTCTTTTCAGTCATTAGTAGAAATTCAGCTAAGCCCCTAGCTGCTTTTCCTTCTTGGTCCCTCTGTCATACGTACGTATTTTCCAACATGTACCTGCACTGACTGGTGTGGAACAGGTCTCATCACCTCTGATCCTACCTGATGCCTCTGGTAGAGTTTCTGTATCTGCTTTGTATAATACCAAAATAAGTGTTAGAATGGCCACAAGAGGTTCCCAATAGAAGCACCTTGGTAATTGCATGATTTAAAATATTTTAAGAATGATATTAAAATAATGTATATATTATTTGTTACTTTATGTGTAACACACCACTGATACACTTTTGATAAACACAGTACCTGTATGCACAGTTTAGCTCACCTATTACTGTGGCGTTTCTGGCCAATTTCAGGGCACAAGTCAGTCACTGTTTTTTGATAGAACTGTTAAGAGGGAATATCTGTCTCCCTTTTTTTCTTTCTCATTTTCTAAATAGCAAAATAACTAACTTTAGGCAGATGTGACTATATCCTCATGCTGTACAGTTAAATAAGGTTTTTTTGTTGTATCGAGACTCTATTTAGTATAAGCAACTAATGTGAATAATTGAAGATCTTGCTGAGGTCTTCATATTGATTGTATTGCCCGTGGTTTGTTTGTGCTAAGCATTTGGGATTCAGTAGACATATCTTGTAAACATGTTCTGCTTTAATGTTGCTCACATGTAAATAGGGTACATTGTTAGGATGAAGGTTGCATTATTGAAGAATCAGAACTACTAATCCTTGATAAAATCAGAATGCTCTAAAAAGTGTAAGCAAATGCTTTGTCCTTCAGATTATATGACCTGAAAATAAAAATATGGAAAAGGATTTAATAAAACATAGGCTACCCTGTGTGAGAGCTCTCTCAAGACTTTTCAAGGAGTAAATGGTTACCATTACCAGAGGTAATGTACTTCATTTGCTTTCCTAAGAAGCTGCTTTGATATTAAGAGAAACTCGTGAGCTAGGATTGGAATTTGGAGTTTAAACTCCTGTAGGGTATTTTATCTTGTGCCCTAGCAGCACAACAAGACCTAACAGTGTCTTGTTTGGTTCTGAGGTCAACTGTATTACTGGGCATCAAACTGGCTTTTAATAATTTCATTGTTATTTCTCAAGGATTTTTTTAGTTATATTTTTTTTTTAAATTGTGCAGCTTCAGTAATGATTTTGAGCTGTTACGTGCTGTGATTACAGAGTAGCTGATGATGACTGTTCAAAATTTCCCATTTAAAAAATCCTACATATATTAATAATATTTTTCTCTCACCAGTTCTGCATTATACGTGCAAATTTTTTTTAATTGTAAATATGAAACCATACATGGTTTCTTTATTGTAGCACAGCTATAGCTGGCTCCCTAGAGTACTTCTCTGAGCAGAGTTTCCTAAGGGAATAGTAGTACTTGGGTGCTTTGAAGGTGAAGAGATTATGCACGCACACCTCCTTTCTTAATAATGATTGAGTGGGAATATGTATGTAGAGAAGGTAGTGTATATATTTGTGTGTCTCTTTGAAAATAATTTTTGCTTGGGTGTTACATTACCTAACTTGATGTGATTTTGATAACTACTGTCTTTTTGGAAAGTGAAGCCATCATTCAAATGTGCTAGGGACTGATTTTGTGTTTGCTGAGGTCAGCAGGGAGCTTCCACTTAAGTTTGAAGAAATTTGGTTCTGGTGCACAAAGGGGAAGTTGATCCACAAGCCTGTGAGCTGTGCTTGGGATAGAAGGAATGGAAACTTCACACTGGAATGTGGTACTTGCCTTTAGACATCTGAAGGAGATGATGACCCAGTGGAACCAGAAACAAATGTATTCTTGCCACTTTTGCAGTTTCAGTTTCTGAGGTGTAAGAGAAAACTGTAGCCCATTAAACTCATTACTTCATCTGTGAGCCCCTTTTCCTCTTCTTGCTTTAAAATGCAGCAACATTTTCAACACAGAAGGTGCCCATTTGCCTCATGGGTTTCTCAAGCACTTACTTGCATGATTTTTACATGATGTGTTTCTTTTCAATTTCCCCCTCTGGTAACCCAGATGGTAGGAAGTGAAAGCTGGGGGGAATTTAAGAAACTGGTGCAGTATAAATGCATCTTTACATACATACCTGCTTTGAAATGTGGCTCAATGTAACAAAAACCCCAAAGTTTGGCAAAGGTGTCCTCTTTGGTGTTTAAAACCGGAGCCTTGTTTTGACAAGTGAGAGTATGAATGCTTAAACGTAAACATCATGTCTCCTCCCCTTGCTTTTGGAACTAAGAAGTGCCATTTTCTTAATGTACAAAATTCCTAAGTTTGGCATGGCAGATGAATTTAATTTTGAGGCAGAAATATGTCTATTTTCTGTTATTGGTGCACATTGATTTCATTTATTTGTAAGTGTAACACTGAGATTGGAATTTCATCAGGTACAGCACCCTCTTGGGGTTGTTTAATTGGATTTACCATTTGCAAAGGATGGGCAGGTAAATGCATTAAGTATTCATATTAGTTGCTGGGTTTTTAGGTAAAAAGAAATTACTTGACTCCCAGTTTAACATGGTCAAGTAATATATACAAAAATGTCCAGGTGCTGAGTGATGGATTTTCTTCTGATCTGCCTGTTGGTTTGTTACTTAGCTGGCAATAGCTATGCTCCAATATTTCACATTCTGTGCTACTGTACAAATAATGATAGTATTTCCAGTTCTCACAAATTATGATTATTACCCAAGTGCTGATGACTGCTCTGTTTTCCTACTCTTTTCTCTGGAAAGCTCTCTTTTTGCTGTCGTAGGTCTCTGCATGCTCCCCTACGATCCTGCTGCTCTCCAGTAGGGTTTTGTTAGTGTTTGCTGGATTAGCAGGATAATTTGCTTTCCTGGCATGTTTTGCTTGTCCACAGGGACAGCCTGCTCAAAAGAAGAGAGACCTAACCTGGTGCATCAAGATGCAGAAACTAGTAACTATCATTAGTTCTGAGTTTGAAGCTCCTGGAGCTGTACTGCCCGCTCTTCAAGAATAGTAAGATTGATGGGTCTGTTGGTAGTTCAACATGCCAGCCCAGCCTGCTTCTAAACTGAGTTGTAGTGTTATTATCCTTCAGTGACAGATATGTGCAGTGATGGTGATCTTTGACCTGCATAAAATAAGTCAAAGGAATAAAGCAAAACTTCAAAGAACATGAGTGTGCCCAACACTTTCAAGCTTATAAGAACAATATACTGTTAGCGTGAGTATTGCGGAGATTTAATCAGTGCGTCTGTATCTTGGCACGTTTTTGTAATTAGAAATCAGCTTTAATTTTAGAGCTAGAATTTCTTTCCTTTTTCTTTGTTGTTTTTCTTTTTTTTTTTCTCAGAAATCCATCCCGTGTTTTGATTTTCTTTTAACATTTTGCATATCCCGTGCTCTGATTTATCACAAAAATGTATGTTACATATGCAACAAGTAAAGAGCACTTATGGTCCTGTTTTTGACAGAAGTTGCTTGAGCCAGCTGCAGTAAATTTTTCCTGATGCAGATGAATGATCAGGAGGGTGATTGCAAATTCCGGAATTTTCTGATATAGGGAGCCAGCAAACAGCTATAAAACGCAGAACAAATGCATCCTATAATGTACTTTGTTCATTTATTTCATACCATAAGGATAGTTTTGGTTTAATTATTTATGATAATAAACTTCTGAGTAAAGGCATTCTGCTGTGTTTTGTAATGATAATGAAACTTGAGTGATGCAGGTCCTCTTCACAGCGTCCTTGATAGTAAACATGTCTTGCAAACAAAATAAGAAGCTGGTCCTATGCTTTTTTAGGGTTTTTTTTTGCTATTTAAGTAGGAGTTGAAAGCTTGTTTTCGCCTTCTCTCCTGTCTTTCCCTTCCTCTCAAGATAAAACAGGGGCCTAATGCTGTTTCATGTATTGGAAATACACAGTGTTAAAAAGAAGCTCTTAATTAAGGCTCAGTATCCTGAACTTTTTAATGGATGAGAGCTCGTGGAAAGCATCTTAAAGAACCTTTCCAAACATCCTCTGCAAGCTTATAGGGAGCATCACAAATTTTTCCACTGGCTGCCTTGATTATCATGCTATGGGAAAAAAAACCCCAAGGAGTCAGAAGTACAATTAAAAAGGCCTCTGCAAGTCACCTGTAAAGTCTTTATGTGCAAATTATGGCAGATGCAACTCAGAGGCTCTACAGTAGTTCGTTTCTAGTGGCGTCATTTTTTTTCCCCCCTCTTGCTGGTGATCTATTTAAGCAAAAACTATTGAAGCAAAAGGCATTTCCTGGGGAATTAATGATCGGATGGGAGGAGTTGATAACCTGAAGTACAAATGAGAGCCATCTATCCCAGCCCATCGTTAGTCTCCAGAAAATGCCCTGTGCCGAGGTCACTGATTTACTGATTTATTTTATTTATTTTTTTTAACTGTTTGTTTGGTATTTTTTTTAAGTAAAAAGGGTAAAGTGCAATACCAATTTGCTGTCTGCATTTTTAATGATGCTCAATTATTGTGCTTATATTTAATCTTTTTTATCCTGGTAAATTGATAGGATGACATACTAGGGGGTGCTTAAGTATACAATAAATAATATTTATAGAGAATTTATCAAGAATTAATAGATCTCTACTAGCCAGCTGTAGTACTTAAAAATGTGTTAGTTTTTTAGTAATTTGATAATTATTACTCTCCCAGGTGCTAAATTTGAAGTGTTTCTTTGCTGGTGGTGACTGTGGTGGTATTACAGCTGTAAGGAGGAAAACACTATAAACAGAGTATCAATGGTAACATTCAATTTAGGTTTCAACACTTAAAACTTTATACACGGGGGTGCATTTTCCAGTAGTCAATGCAAATAGAGATGCTGTAACAGTATCTCCTTACCATTAAAAATAGGAGGTTAATAGAATTGTAGGTAGTGAGACATGAACAATGGAAAGTGGTTCTGCTCCTGCTGCTGCCACTGTTTGATCCTGTGGCCGTAAGCAAATACTTTAATATCTCTGTACCTCAGTTTCTCAATTTGGAATCCATGTTGCTGATGGCAATTATTTGCTTAACTAATGTTTGGACATTGTTCTGAATTAATAGCAGTCAGGAGAACCTTTATTCCCTTTGTTACCAAATTTATCAATATTAACAAAGGAAAAAAAATGAGCAATTCATCTGATGAATCCCAGGATCTCATCAATCGGTGTGGCATCTTCTGCCTTTGCCTGATGATTTCTGTTAGCAGTATGAGATGGAGGCCTGTAAAAATGTTAAATCTTCTAGATCAGATTTGGCTACAAAATCCTGTTTAAACTAATGCTTTGATGTGATTGTGCTGTAATCTAGTGAATTAACAGGATGATTTTAGGAAAGTGAGCAAACTATACTGTATTCAAGGAAATACTTAGCCACAGTTGGTGCAGAACTGAGAAAAGTAATTGTTAGAAATTCCCTGGGAGGGTTCACCCTTGATGGGTTGACTGAGCCAAAACCCATGAGATCAGTAGGTATTGATAGACCTGCTCTCTGTTAGGGCAAGTTGACGTATGGAGGGACCAAGGTCATTTCTGTTCAGGTATTGAATCACTGACACAGAGAAGAAGAGAATCCAAGGAGTTATACAAGCGGATGCTTTTATATTTCTAGAGTATATGTCTCCTGATATTAATTTGGAACAATACCAGTTAAAAGAACATAAAACTCTAGTTCTGTCTTCTGACTGCTGCTTAATGTGTTTAATACCTGCCCCGCAATGGTGATGAGATCCACACGGCCGCAGCCAGATGACCTTCTTGAAGCTGAAATCATTAAAATGTTTAAATCATCAAAATAAGTAAAGGTAGATGTGAAATGTGGCTGTACGTGTGCAGTCACAGGGCACATAGCTAACGATATGCAAAGTGCTGTAGAGGCTGCTAGCGCCAGGCGCTCTGCTCTCCCGGCTCACCCCCAGAAAAGCCTTGTTTGACCATAGCCAACTGAGCCCACGGGTGCTGGCTGGTGGCTCCCGGTGGGCAGGGAGGCGCGGTGTCTCTAGGACCTCCTTTTCTCAATGTTTGACTCTGTTCTGGCCAGAGATGAGCTACCTTAAATGTTGACCCTTCCTGTGGAAACTTTTTACTTGGTGTTTAACTGAATGTCACGCTTGGTTCATCTTGCTCCTTCCGTCAGCTCTTTTCAGACTTGTTCTCTGGAGTGGGCATTTGTGGCTCAGGAGGCTAGGCTAGACCTGTCAAGGCCCTTGGTTCTGTGTCTCAGGCTTGTCTTAACCATAGGTGGGGGTTATCTGGCTATAAAATGCACTGTGTAGGATTGTGTGCTTGAACTGATGTTACATTGGCTTTAGAGCTGTAATTATTCTTACGTAATGTACGCTTTTTTTTTTTAGGTTTTCAGTGTATCAATGCAAGACTTTCAAGTGGAAAATTGTTAATTTACTATAATGAATTGAAATGTGAAAAAACAAATATTTAGTTAATTGCCTCATAAATCTGTCTGTTACTATCAGTGGAATTAAATTGATAAACAGTTCTTTAAAATTAATTTCCACTTGGCAATGTGCAGATTTTATTTTATTCAAACCCCATTAGTTATTTGTATGAAATAAAACATAAATTTGTATGTCTGTCAATTAAAGAGTCTGTGTGACAAAACATGCATTTTTCTACCATGAGTGCTGAGGTTTTAATGTTTGGCATAATGAGGAGATCTCAACGTTAGTTATTTTCAAAGGCAGTATTGTCTGAAAAGTGGAAGTGTATCATACTTCCATGATTGCATCCTATCACTTTTCTGTCACTACAGCTTAGCTCGGAGTCCTTTTATAGTTGGGGTCAGAGGACCATGGACATGATGCTTGAAGGTCACGTGTGGTTTTGGACTGTTGCCAGTGCTGAAAGTGATACAGGAGACTGAGGGGAAGGTGGGATCTCTCAGGGGGACTATGAAGCTGTTTTCTGGTTGCTGCCAGGATGGCAGGTCCTGGTGAGAGGAGTAAGTTGGTGTTTTATGTTACTGGGGCCCTATTGCCTCCACAGGCATAACTTTTCCCAGCTTTAAGCCTGCTACAGTAGCATTTGTGGGCCCCTGGTATGAAAGGAGGTGAGAAGGCCAGTGCTCTTGTACTTTCAACACCTAATGACATTATGCCCTGTGCAGTATCAGTTTGTCAAAGTAAGTGGGGCACTACACAAAATTAAATAATGTGATACGCTCCATCCTTCCAGCAAATGTAATAAGAACATCCTTGATGACCTCTCCCAGTGACGTTCATCAGGAGAAAACTTGTCTCTCAGTGAATGACCCAATGTTCTGGAAATGCACATAAAGATAATTCCTTCTTGCTGTATGGTGGTGTTAGATAGTCTTAAATTTCCACTTGATGGTTGTCATCTAAGAGTTCAGCGGGGGATGAATGGTCGCAAGTTACAGCTGCTCTTACAGTGAAGTTTAATGTCTGAGAGTCGGGAGTCCTCACATTTCTCCCCACAGCCATCTCTTACTACTTTAATGACTCTCATCAACTTGCTTAAACTTTAATTCTCTCAGTTGTTTTGCTCGACATTAGTCTCGCCTTCCCAGAGGTGTAATCGGCATGACTTGCTCTGATTCGTACAGAACTTTTGAGATCCCACAAATAACCAGCTAGAGGTACAAAATATTAGTGATAACAGTGACCTATAAGACTTCAGAGGAAGGATGTTGCAAACCTCCTTCATCTAGCTTTAATAATACTAAAGTAATCAAAAGAAGAAATGTAATGTTTAATATTTAAACAAAATTGCATTCACTTTCTCCTCATGCTAGCGGAGTATTAAAGCAGGATGGAAGCTAGTTTACATATTTTTACACTAGGCTATTTTATTATTAAATACTGAAATGTGCTGGAGTTGGCCAGCCTCCAGTGAATATGACTCAACTTCCATTACATTTTAATATTTGCATGTTATATAGTATAATATTTCTATTAGACAAATGGTTGATGGTAGGGAATTTAAAAAGGATGCACTTTTATTAAATAACACATGTGGTCATGTTAAGAAAATAAGTTATATTAATTTGTTGATTGACATCAGAAGGGACAAAAATATAAAGGATTTGTAGTGTAAATAGATGTTATCCTATATACTAGGATGCAGTAATCTCTGTGTCTGGTCTTGAAAACACATGATATAGTTATTGCTGTGAGTTGTGTGTCTGGGATTGTTCAGAGACTGAAGAGCACAGGACTCTCTTGTCTGTTTGTCTATAATAAGTGTAGGTGCCACTGGCACACCTCCTCCTCACCATTCCCCTCCCCCCCCCGCAATGCACATACTCTACAAAATACAAACAATATTATTAAATCAATTAGGTTTTCAGAGCTATGAGTGATTAAGCTAGTTGGAGATAAGGTGATAATTTTCAGATGAGTTGTGAAACTTCCTGCCACAGGGTATTCTGTTTGAGTGCATTCTTTGGAGGAAAGTCTTCTAGAGATGTTAAATACAAAGATACCAGCTCCTTTTATTTCACACATAGCTGCATGGGCCAAACATTTCTCAGGGCAACATCAGTATTTTGGGGGATCACTTTGCTCTGTTCTGGGGGCTCTACAGGGCATTTGCTGTTGGCCGTTGTCAGAGGTAGGATGGATTAAACAAAGCTTTGGTCTTACTTTCTTCTGGAAATTTGGTCTTAAATGAGCTTGTTTTCTTCATTGTGATATTTCTGTCATTCATGAAGTCAGTTACACATGTGAGATTTCAAACACATTACAGAATAATCAGGGAAACAGATACAGAGTCTGTTCGTCTCTGGAAAATGCAGCACTGGGGTAATCATTTGCATCACACCCACCTTAAATAATCAAATAATTTCAGACTTGAGGTTGTACATTGGCCAGTCTAAATAAGAGTGTTATGATTTTGTTCTGTCTAAAGAAGTGAAATTATTTTACAGTTTTTAAGTGCCTATTTTTAGTTTTCAAATCCCAGGGCACGTTTCAAACTTGTCAGTAACACCTACATGCTGTATCCCTAATAGCACAGCATTCCATGTTGAGTTAAATTTAAGGGTGTTGGTTTTTTTTCAGGGAACATGGTACATTTGTTTTAGTTTTTCTTAGTGACAAAGTCTGTGATCTGCTCTCTGGTGTATGTGTGTGTCAGGATTTACCGTGGGATAGAAGCAAATTTGGTTATTCCCCAGTCACTTGGTTGGATGTCATGTGTGCAATCTATAACATCACTATAAAAATAAATGAAAATTGTGCTTTATTTCAAAGTGAGAAAGGCCTTTGGGGTAGGTTGGGAAGTTTATTCGGTATCTCCATATTTTTATTTCTTTATTTTGAAGAAATTCCTAAATTTCATTGAATTTGCCATTATCAACTAGGAAATCTATGCAGTCTATATCTGTTGTAAAGAATGACCATCGAAGCTCTCTCTGTAGTTCTGGCATATGCTGGTTTGTACTTAAGACTTTTTAAACTCTTGGCAGTTGATAAAAAAATTCTGTTAGCATGAGGACTAAAGGAGAAAAGCTGCTTTATACCAGTAAGTTGCTGCTGCTTAGAGCTGGCTGTGTTCTGAGACCTGGCTTTTTTGTCACTATTAAATGGCTAGGTCCCATCCAACCCTCATTGAATTCACCGGGAAACTTGCCAGTAGCATCAGCTGAAGTTGAACTATGCCCTTCGAGAGGATGTAAACCTCAGCAATGCTGATGAACTTTGTGCTGCTTTGGTTAAATTATTTTGTCATACTTTATACTCTTGTTTAAAAATGAGGAATAAACATTATATGTTTGCTGAAGACATGAGCAGTACTTGTTATGGATTATCTACCTCACTAGAAGCCAATGATGATGATAATCTATTGACCTGCTGGCTCTGAATCTATTTAGGAAAAATAAGCACAAGTAGTATTATTGCTTCCTAAGCTGTGCGTAACAGGCACCTTGTTGCTATGAGGCTTCTTAAGGTCTAGTGGAAGATGGATTAAAAATTTGGAGTTTGCAACATTTTAGGTTCTTTCCAAGCTGATGACTATTAAGTCTGAAGCTACAAAATCATTGCAGCTCCCGCAGATTACTAGTGCCCAAGATGGGCAATATGTTTCACAATGGCACTGAAAAGGGAATGCATGTTTGCTTGGTTTTGAAATTAGAGCACCTTGTATTTATTTGATCATCTCTTTTCTTTCCAGTAGATATTACTACAACAAATTGAGGCAATTATATAGGGTTCCAACTGAGAGAAGAATAATTTATTTAGAAGATAATTTCTCTAGCCAAACAGTGTCCTCAAAAACAATCAATTAAATTATACTAGACTTACAACACTATTTTTCTATGCACTGTAGCGTGAATCAGTCTGTATGTGTGCAGTGCACAAAGAGACCTGCGTGCACTTCTCCTTCAGTCTACAATTGATGAATGAAATAGTCATCTTACTGAATTCTTAAATTTCCTGTGCTGGTATTCTTTAGCACATGGTAAGTTTAAGAACACGCGGTTAAAGAGCTGCACAGTGTGTGAAAATACTCAAGGGACTAGAGGTGCCTGTTAGTAAATGAATGCATTTATTAGAGCTGTAGGAGTAGCATGGAAGCACTTCCGTGATAAAATACTCAAGCAGCTGAGTCTGCTGATTCATCTGTCTCAAAAGGTTGCGTTAATCAATGATTGTTTTGTAACATTTTTCAAAAGGCTGGATTTATTTCTGGTAACTGTCTATTACGTATCATTGTAAATATTTCTAGAAAATACAAATGTGTGGACTCCATTTTTAAGGAAGCATCCTACATGTGCCCAGAGAAGTTTTGAATAACAATATTGAAGAAAAAAATTAATAATAAATATGAAAAAAAGATTAAGACAAAAGTAGAGTTCCAAAATGGTTTTCAGCTCAGATATAAGAATTCCATCTGTACACTTTAAGTAATAATAAGTTAAAGAGTTTTTTTGTTTTTTTTCGTAAATGCAAATGCTTTTTAATCTTTGAAGGTGGTATATGTACCAAAAGAACCAAGAACCTTAAGAAATTTTTCATAATTTGAGTTTTCCAGGTGACAGAAAAGCAGACTGTAATAAGCATTGTCAGAAGAAGTGTAATTGCATCAGTTTAGTGTTATGCCTTGGGAGTAATATATTTATATGTACAAGCCTACAGTTTGTCGCAGTACTATGCCATGTTTGCTGTTGATGTATATAAAGAATAGTGTAAAGCATGTCACTAAGCACAACTATATTAATCTGTATGTAGCACATTAGTACACAGAATGCTGGTGGGCATGTGAAGTATGATGGCAGGTAGGAAGCTGTTAGGAAATACGCTGGTAAATATGTTTGAATTAGTACATACTTTGGGCAAAGAATTAATGGCTTCATTGCCATCAATGAATTCTGAAGCAAAGTCAAATCCCAGGAAGGAACAACACAATTAAAAAAAACACTCTAAAATAAAAAATAATAATAAAAAAACCCCAACAAACAGAAAAACCCCAACCTGTCATATCCCATTAAATTCATATGGGCAATGAAATTTGGAATTTACGTTGAACCTCCTTTCTCTTTTAACCCCCTTGTAATGATCAGAGTCCCGTTGCAGTCACAGCACATCACCCATCTAATAAAGCTTCCTAATCCAACTTCTGTGTCCTGAACGCAATTCATTTGATGCCAAAAATGCTCATAAATTTCACGTGTATGTAGGTTTGTTAGGCTTTAGCAGTGGTTTTGTGTAGATTTTAACTAGAATACTGGATTCCAGGTGTTTCTGGGAAGTTGATATCAATGCCTTAATGTGCATTTATTTATTGAAAGAAAAGACATGACAACAAAAATAACCCCATAATGTTATCTTAACTACCTCTTTTATGTACCTATCAGATGTTTACTCAGAAATACTGCATGTTGGAAAGCTACTTTATGAGACTAATGTTCTGATGACTGTTTGTCTTTTAATGTCCTTTTGGAGCTGTAGTTACAACCATTTTTCTCTTCAGTTTTCTTTTTTTATTTTTTTTTCTCCAGATTAGCTTTTGTTTCTCATACTGCAAATTTGAACTGACAAGACCACTGTAATAGGACTCCAGAACATACCTTGAACACACATGGTTAGCCAAATTACAATTGTTGATGTCATTTACATGTGTTGCCTTTCAAAGGATGAACATGTTCATTTAATTCTCTTTTTAAATATCCATAACAGTGTCCCCAAGCATTTTAATAAAATAGAAACAGTTAATTATTGCCGGAAAAGAATATCCAAATATAGTGGCCTGCACCTTGCATCTAAATATATCTGACAGCACTTCTCTCTTGAAGAGAAAATTGCGTAAATTACCAGTTATTATAATTTTTAATAAATAAGTTTTATCTTGACTCTTTCTGTCTTTCCGTCTTTCCGTCTTTCCGTCTTTCCGTCTTTCCGTCTTTCCGTCTTTCCGTCTTTCCCACCCCTCTGCAATACTGTTCAACAACCATACTTTCAGTGGGACCATTTCTATTACAGAGTGATTGAGCTCTGATTTACACATCAATTACCCAACTTCATGGAGATTTTCATGCTCCCCTAGCTGACATCAATGAAGCATAACTGCGTAAGTGCTTTATTTCATCCCAGTTTTTGATAACTCAGACTGATAACTAATCATATTGAAAGACAATGTGCTGTGATACAGGAAACAATAAATGCTCCCCTTTGAAACCTCATCTATTCTTTATACGCTTACTATTCAGAAGCTTATCTCTGTCATCCATTCCCCCAGAATTCCTTCCAAATTCATGTTAAGGAAAGGTTTGAGGATGCATAATACGGAAAAGAGAAGAAAATTTAGTGAAAATAACGATTTCTAGGTATTCGGTGGGGGAAATAACTAAGGAAAATGAAGAATATGACAAATATAAGCCAAACCTTTAGCCTTCTAGCTTAAATTTCCATAAATTGCCCAGGGGTCTCTTGGGTGTTATTTTGTTCAGAGGCTTTAATCTTCTGTATTCTCTATCAAATGTGCTACAGGAATGGCATTTTTTTAATGCAAATTGTTAGGAGATTTAGCTCATGTGGATCGATAACCAGTGACCATCTCAAGTGTTTCTCTACAGAACTGCTGAACATCAAAGACAGAATATTCTATGTTTTAAAATAAATCATTTATCTTGGAGTGCAATGATAGATATGTTCTGTGCTAGATACTTTCGGTAACTATTCATGCTATGAAGAGCACCACAGCATTAAAGTAAATGTTAAATATGAAAGTGAGAACTTGTAAAGCTGTTCTATCATGACTTCACTGGTCCTTGATTACCAGGAGAAAAAAAAGAATGTTAAATGATGATAAACAGAGAAAGAGGAATTTTGCTATTTTCAGTGTGGTACTGCTTATGATGTTTATCAGTAAGTGAAACAAAGACTTCAGTTGAACAGGAAAGATATTGGCCATATTTCTGCTTAAAGATCTGTTTTTGAAGTTCCCCTCATTTACTGAATACATTTTAAGACTTGCAATGATTTTTAAGACCTGAGGCTGCTTGCCTTTTTTTTTTATTATTATTATTATTACTACCATTTGGAATAAATATATTGAAATACCAGAGTGTATACTGGGAGATTGGGACAATCTGAACATATCAAGAAATCCTGTTCTCCTTCCTGTGTACAATAATGTGGTATTCTGCATTTACATGAAATCAAGTTATGGTGAGATAATTATGAGTTACACAGAGGAGAATTCCCGTTGTATTTGCTAGAAGTAGTCTTTTACCTAGTTTGATATCAGGTGAAATGCTTGTTGCCTAACATTTTTACTTGCATTGAAAAAGAATTGCCCTGGTGTAGCAGAGCGAGCATGCATTTTAAGCATGGGAATATTCTCATCGACCTGAGTTAGATTTCTGATGTAGGTCAAATATTTTAGTGAGTGGATTTGTGCTTGGGATGGTTAATACCTTGTGCAGGTATATGAGTTCATCTTTGAGAAAGAACAGGTTCTGAGTTTACTTCACCACTTCCCTGAGTGCTTATGGCAGAGCAGTGATTCTGTCTCAGTCAGAACTATGAAGAAATAACCTCGTGAAAGGATTTTAAATTCTCAAATTTATATCATTTTATATCCACTGCATCTCAGTTTAGAAGCTTATATTTATTTCTTGCTTCCATAAAAGACAAACATTTCAGTTTGAGAACTTCTTTCACCATTTAGGCATATCTCATGTTTTTAGGGGAGGTGGAACTAGTCCAGCAGGGTGTTCGATTTCATCGTAGTGTGTCGTTTTGTGAATGCAGACATGTTATTGAGAACAGCAACTATTTCTTCCCTAACTTGTGGATAAATACTGGTTTTCTTGAATGTTGTTCATTTATCCTTGTGGATGTGTCTGTCACTACTATAAAGCCTCTCTGCTCCAGCTTTGTATTGATTCTTTCTCTATTGGGCTTTTGTTGTTTTGACTGAATCAACAGAGCCATGTTCTCTTCTCGTTCATGATTCTTCTGTAACATCAGGTGCTTGATCATTTTTTTTTTTTCCTTTTTCTACATATCACAGTGACTTATTCAAACTTGTCTGGTTTGACTACTTTCTTTTACTTTTGTCTGCCTTGCGTAATCTTCCACACTTTGGGAGGCTTCTGAGGCCTTACTTAGTACTTCTTTGAAAATAAACCCCAAATATTGGGGCTCATCCTTTAGTTGCTGATCTTATTCCATCAGCTTTCCTTGAACTTTTCCCTCTAACCTTTTGCTCTGTTGTAGTCTGTCCTAAACGTTTTTTCTTTTCTCTCCAGATCTTTTGCACCACATCCTCTCATTTTCACCACAGATGACTGCACAGTCCTTTCCAATGTCCCAATTTTTATTCTTCTTCTAGTTCTCCTTTTCATAAACAGTGCATGTCTGACTTCCATCCCTTATCGACAGTTCTGCATTTTTAGCTACTAGTCCAAAACCTTTGCGCATGCCTATTATCTTTTGACTTGACATAACCTCCTCCTGCCTCAGCCACCACCTCCCCTTCTCCATTGATCCAGATTGTCCCTGCAGCCACTGGGGGCTGCAGTGGGTGTGAAGGGTGCAGCTCCATGTGCCTCTGATGCTCTGTAGGTTCATACAGGCAGAGCACCTGGCCTATCACAGTGCGTCAGCTCACCACTGTCCCATAGGGTGTCCGTAGCTGAAAAGAATGACAAATGGATGTATGCTCGTCTGATTTTGAAGGATTAAATATTAAATGCTGCTATTCAAAATGCATTTGCAGCCTGCCTCCATGTTAAACATAGCAAACCAATAATGAGTTATGGTGACTATTCTTTCTTCCATATCCCACATGATGGTAATTTGTAGATCAGTGATCTTTGTGCTCTTGTAGCATTCTTAGTGCACACGATTCTTGATCTCTCAGATTTACATATAGACTTCCCCATTCAAATTCAATTATTAATCTAATAAGTGGTAGCAAAACAATAAAGCTCACGTGTTTAAACTACATTGTCATGTAATAGCTTTGTCTAGGGAACTGGCCCTTTCAGACAGTGAGTGTCGTGGCCTGCAGCTGTTTTCTTCTAAACCTCTTTTCTAAAAATGTTTGCAAAAGTCTGTATTTGTGATTTCCTGCTCTCTTGGCTTTGGAGGAGCCATGAACTGTTTCTCATACTATGCTGACAGACTGAACTCCTGGTATTCCTCCTGGTATCTGACTATAGTTTTCACTGACACCTTCACCACTAATCACATATCTGTATTTCACAGAACATTAGTTAAGATAAATATTAAACATAAGTCCCAGAGATTGCCTTGTGGCCACATTAAGAGTTTCTGGAGAGAATCCCATTAGGTTCTCAGTGTGCTGCAGACTTAAGATCTTATCAACATCTCTCTTGGGATTACAAGGAACCCAAAGTTGTTATTCTAATCTGTGTATGATCTTAAAATATTTGACTTTCTGTACCCGCATTCAGCGCCCTGTCAAGCATTCCTATAGCAAAAGTACATTTGCAGAGAAATACCAAGTAATTGACCTGACAGGATGAGCAACTGCTTCCTTTTGAATAGATACTTTGTACACTTACTGCTGCTGTAGGACTCCTGAGTGGAAAGTTCAAAATGAACCTTTAATTTTATTTATTTATTTTGTTTGCTTGTGCTGCAAAATAGATGCTCACAGATTAGTGGTCTGTAAACATTGTTGGGGTCCGGGTCATGAGATGTGCCTTTGTGCTCACTTCTTGGCTTCATGGAATAGATATTTTTCATAAACACATGTGCTAAAAGAGAAATACTTAACTATGTTGTGTTGGAAAATACTATTTTTTTCAGCCTTCTGCTGTTAACATTGTAAATGCTGTTTTAGCTTAGGTTAATGCCTTTTAAGGTGACGATGCCATTTTGAATCACTGCAGTTTTCATAACTTTTGAGTCTGTGGTTTTGTAATGTGTCACAAAACATATTTTAGTAGTCTTAGAGCCTTTGCTGCTTTTTCTCAGATAGGATATGACATAATGCATCACTTGATTGCCTAAATACTTTGCATTCTTGAGACCAGAGACAGCTTTTAGCTAACAAAGTGCTGGAACCTCACACGAAGGATGAGATCTGTTCTGTGCTGTAATCTGGTTTTCTGTGACCTAAATGTTCAGTGGACAGATTCGGTTTGATTTGAATGGGCCCAGGATTTCACCCTGAATCTTCATGCCAACGTTGCCATTGGGAACCTGTAAACTCATCAGTAACCTTATGACTGCTTCTTTCTGAAGTGAATGCTGGCAGTCCCTGGGGTAGGACTGCTCCCATAAGCAAAGATGTCTTATGCAGGATATAAAATCCTGCCTACACAAGATCCATTGTGCTGGAGTTGAGGCTGGGATTAGAACTTCTTAAACTTCTGATATTCCTACAAGAGTCACACTATCTGTGGGTAAAACTGCCAAAAAAAATATCCAGAAAGGTCTCCCATGAGAGGGGTGAATATAGTGTGTTCCTACTGTTGCTGGACCAGATTATTGCTGGGCTAAACCAGCCCCCTACTCCAAAAGAGTTGTGGGGCAAGATGGAATCAGCCTTGTTCTCATCTTTGTGTACTAGTTTGGGAAGCAGTTTCTACTCACTTAATCCCATCCCTATGGATTTTAATCCTCATTTAGAACATGAAAGGAAGGGAGACTCGTGCCCCCTTTCACCTTTTAGTGAACAGGTCACTTGTGGTTTGCAGTAGTGTGTCAGCAATATGATTATGTATAGTATAGACAAGTGGATGTTGCTCACAACAGTTTTCCTACTGTGTCCCTCAGGAAATCAGCAAATAGTACTCTAGCGTCTGCAAAAATACCAAGAATGATTATAACAATGTTCTGGAGCTTGATCTTGGTGCCAGTGATGTCACTACATCGGGAGGCGTTGTAAAGAAATAAAGAAAATGTGGCATTTTTTCAGGCTTCTAAATTGTAAAAGGAAAACGTAGATGGAAATCATTCTGCTCAGACGATGTAGGTGGATTTGCATTCAGTTTACAAGCGATACTCAAGCTTTATTCAATCCAAGCCTGAGTGATCTTGAATTGTTTAAACCAATTATTAACTCATATTTTTTACTTAGGGATCTCATTGTGGTGTTAGTCTGTCTTTTTTACTTTCCTTCCCTGTACAAAGGAAGTATATGAGTGTAAGGATACGTGGAGTCATCAAGCAACAGACATATGCTTTCCTGTGCTCTCTGCAGGGCTTGCAGGTTCAAACACAACCTGCCTGAATCATAAGAACTTTAATTGAGTAGATAAAGAGGTCCTCATAATTATAAACTGCAGTAGGTATAACAAGAGGCTAAATACATAGCTGTGGTTTTAATTAGCTGGTGCTTCAAATTAGTAATTGTGGTTTCAGTCAGAAATCAGTGACTTTATACACTGTTAAAGCCTCATCACTGTGCAGTTCATTCCTCATTATATCTCTCGGTGTGAAGCTTTCAATACAACACCATGCTGAGCTAAAAAGGCGAAAGTTGTAGATATTTGGTTATCTTCCAAGTGCAGTGGAGCTCTATGGAGATTTAATTTCATTCTTGCAAGAGACAGGAGAATTAACTGTTCTTTGTTACATATGTAATATGTATGTCTGTTTGTCTGTATTTCTACATATAGGGTGCATGCATGTGCAGAATCTATCGTGGAAATTCTGCTTACAACAGATAACATCAGTGCATATCCTGAATTTGCTATTCAGATTGTTGTCAGGGATTTGGTAGCTAATTAACTGACAAAAAAAGAGCCAAAAGCTTCATAACAAATCAAATACAGGTTGAAAGCACAGAAGTGTCCCTTAATGCTTGTCACATAAGAGATTGTCAGTGCAAGTTGAAGCATGCATCTTTTCCCTTCCTATTTTTTCCCCTCCTTCAGGGTTTTAATTATATCTTTTCTCTCAGAGGAGCAGGAGGTAGTTTGCAAAGCCAAGAGACCAAAGTACTTCAATGCTATTCAGGGGAGAAGTGAATGTGGTCTCTCAGCTTGTCATCTAGGTCTGGCAGGTGCACAAAATAAGCTGACATAGAGATAAGTGACACTCACCATTGCTACTCTGAGGCACTAGCTCCTTTTCTGTTTGCTTGTGCATAGAATTATCTGATACAGGAATCAACTGTCCTAAAGCCTCTTCTGGGAGCCTGCTACAGAAACACTTCTTAAACCCCTCTTGACACCCAATGAAGCCGTACATAAATTTCACCAGTACGTGGGACAGTATCCCACAAGGCTGAACTGGAGCATTGGGATGACATTGTTACATGGGAGACAAGCGTTACACATTTAAATGGATTGCTGTGCTTCACTGACTTCATGTTTGCCTTCTCTGCAGAGATGCATTCCTTGTGGGCACACATGTGCACCTTTGTGTGTATGTGTGCCCGTGCAGTTTTTTACAGACTGTTCATACAACTGCATCAAAATCTATTTTATTCTTTTGCATAATGCTCTGTTCATTTGAGAAGAACACTTTTGTCTGTTTTCATTTTAGAAGCATACTGACTGTTCTACTGCCCAATTTCACATAGCAGTATGATTCTAAATTTACATTTGGGAAAATTATTTTCCCCATAATTTAGTTACATGTTTATTACTATCACTAAGAGCAGGAAAACATCAGCAAAAATGAAACTCCTGAGAACAGTTCTGAAACAAAGAAGCAGCCAGTTAATAATGTGTTGTCTTTTTTTGTCTTTCTCTTCTTCAGTCACTATGAGCAAGACCGGAGTGCACTTAAGCGGAAAGAATGGGAGAGGAGAAACCAGGAAGTCCAGCAAGATGAAGATCTCTTTGCTTCAGGCTTTAACCTCTTTGGGGAACCCTACAAGGTAAATTGCTTTGTTATGCTTTACATTTTCAGAATGCCTTTTACCTGAATGTATTTTAGAAACACAAATCATAGAATGCCCCAAGTTGGAAGGTACCTCCAAAGGTCATCTAGTCCAACCCCCTTGCAGTAAGCAGGGACATCCTCAACTAGATCAGGTTGCTCAGAGCCCCATCAAGACTGATCTCAAATGTCTCCAGGGATAGGGCCTCCATCACCTCCGTGGGCAACCTGTTCCCTTTTTCCACCACCCTCCTAGTAAAGAACTTCTTCCTAATGTCCAGTCTAAATCTACCCTTCTCTAGTTTAAAACCATTGCCCCTCATCCTATTGCTGCTAGCCCTTGTAAACTCTCCAAGCCCTCTCCAGCTTTCTTGTAGGACTTCTTCAGGTACTGGAAGACCCCTATAAATCTTCTCGTCACCTGTAAGAAATGAAAGTATTGCACCTGCCTTGGTACTTCTACTCGTGAATATGCTGCTTATGCAAATCAGGACGTGGCAGCAGAGCAAACTGAATACTCTGCCCTGCACTGCATGCTAGTATTGACAGAATCAGGAATTTTGATTACAGTCCAGTTCAAGATTTCCTCCTCTAAACACACAACAAAGTCCTGCAATAGGAATCTGTACAGCTGATAGCTCTTTAGAGTGGGTTCGTACATACCAAGCCAGCACTTAGTCCTTTTATTTTTAAGAAGAAAATATACCTGAGTTGTTAAAATCAATGTTCTCTCTATAAATGATGAGTCCATAAACTTTCTTGTGCAATCATAACTATCCAAAGAAGTCTTTTGGGAGATTATCTGAATCTTTTGGGAGCATAACAAGGGTATGAAAGGGACTTTTGACAAGCCTTGTTCTCTCTAAGGAGCTTTGCTTCCTGAGATTTTCATCAATAAGGGATGTCCAATTTTATGATTTCTGCTGCTTTGATTTTTCAGTAAGACATTCCCTGAAGAATTCATCAGAATGTACATTTCCATATCTCTTTCTCCTCCCAATCAGTGACATTCATTGAAAGGCCACCACTTCATCTTCCCATTTTACATTGTTAGCAGCTGTAGGGAGGATGAGGGCTCTTTGAAAATTGCCCGAAGAAGAGGAGGAAAGACTGGATCTATTATCAAATGCTGTCTAATAATTATAAACTGGGAGAGTGTGATGGGTACACTTGACTCAGCTGTATTTGGTTCAGGCTGACTAAGGAGTAATAGGCCTCATATTCTTGGGGTGAACTTGTGAGCTGGAAAGCTCCTGGCTCAAGTACAAGGGAGTGAAGGTATCTTGAAAAATATTTTGAAAGGTATTTTTGAAACCCAAAAGTGCAAGATAACTGAAGCACAGAACTTAATGAAGACAACTGTCTTGACTGTACTAGTGACTGAGAGCCAGCTACTTCACCCTATAAACATTACCATCAGGATGAGCCCAATTTGAGCTCTCCCTGAATTGCAGCTGGACTGCATGCCAGGTAACTCTTCCCCTGAGCTGGGACACCTCTCAACGGTAGAGATTACTTACCTGAGCCTAGTAGAACTTTCCTTACTCAAGACAGAGAGATCTCTTCTGTTACAGATCCTTGGTAAGTAACTAAAGGCATGCTGAATTAACACCCTGAAACATTAATAATCCAGGTAAACTCAGTATTATTGTAAACATTGTATGGATATTTCCATTAGATATTGACCAAGTCTCAGACTAAGGTTGGATCCAGATGCACCTGGTATCCTAAAGTTTAGAGAGGAGGTCCTGAACCTCATGACTCTGTGTCTCTCTGTTCTCTGTGAATCATTCTAATTTGATTCTAACTCCCTTTTCCTTTGTTTCTGCCATGCAGTAATTAGTAAGATGAACCTTGGCATCAAACTTATTGAACCTTGTCAAACTGCTGTTAAACTGCATTAAATTCCTTCAAATTTACTGCACTCTGTTCAATTACTATTTTACCTCAATAACACATATTGCTGCTTTTCTCTAGTGTGAGGTGTGTTCCACTCATCTGTGACAGAAACTATGCACTAGGACAGCTTTTGTGGGATCTTCTGTTGTGGTTTTATAAAAATCTAATCAATGCACAATTTCTGCATTGGCCATTTTTTATTATCTTTATGGGAATAACAACCTACTAGGAACTGATATTGTTAAGACTTCCTGCAGGTCGTGCCAATGTCTTTGTTCATGTAAATGGCTATTTGGATTGCAGAAGGTAGACCAATATGCAAATAACTGCAAAATTTTGTGTCCAAACTAAAAAACCATGCCCACAATAACTATTGTACCATAAGAATGATAATATCTAACTTTACATCTGTTTAGCTTCAACATATTTGCACCAAGTATACACAGAGCATATGCTTTATCAAAACCTGAAAAACTAAAAAGAAAAAATAACCCTGGTGATTTTTCTGAGTAAAATTTTCTTGAATTGCTTTTCACCTCCCTGGTAGAGAATTTTGCCAGACCTGTAGGACTGAGCAAAACATAATGTATTACTGTGCTAAGAAAGCACTGTAACTATAAGTTGCAAAAGATGATAATTAAGAGAAAATTGTATGCAAAAATAGTTATATTTGTCTTAAATTTGCAAAACAAAGAGAACCAAGACAGTGTAGACAAGACCCAGCTTTCCTACATTTTATCCTAGGAGGAAAGAAAAAGGATAAAGTAATGGCCTGGTACTTCCTTAGTACGTTCTGCATTGCTAAGAACCAGCCACAATACAGCTTCCTAGGAATTAATGAAAGCTGGGTCTAACTCTCAGTGGATATGTAGTGACTTGTATTCCTAAGCAAGTGCAAAAACTAAAATTGAGGGGTTTGTTCATGTTTTCTCTGAAATAAAATGAAGAGGCCATGAGGTGAGAGCAAATGTTCTGCACGTTCAGTTTGAATTTTTAATTCTTTACCATTTTGAGATGAACAGATCATTCATTCTGTGTGTACGAGACTCGACGCCTTGTGTACACAATAAGTGCACCAATCTTGTTTCTTCTGGTTGCTCTCAGTGGGAGTGGTATGAGATAAAACACTGTCCAGCAAAGTCTACTGTCGTGTTGGGTGATGAGCACGAGGTCCACAGCCTGAGCTGGGCTAGGTCTCCTAACGAGCATCAGTTCAAGGTCTGGCTCGTACGCCAGTGAAAGGTCTAAGGGTGTGAGGTAAGACAGAGACTACAGTGCAAAGGAAAGGTTGGGAATATCAGGTCTCAGGAAATAGAAAACATCTGTTTGCTTTTCTTTTATTCCTAGACCTAGTGTCCTTACGTGTTTATAACAGTAAGCCACTTACATGTTTATAATTCCTTCTTCGTTTACTTCAACAGTAAGCCAGAGAAGGGACTATTGGTGTAGGGAGTATCACCACTGCTGGTCTGGTGTTTTACAGACTGAACAACTGGCCGCTGTTTTAAGATTGTTCTGATATTGGGGACATAAAAACTTTCTCAAAGAAAGCAGCCCAGATTTTCTCAGGGAGCTCGTGTCTCGGGAGATGTGTGGAGTACCTGCCTCCATCTATCACCTCGTTGCTCTAGTTGATGGAACATCTTTCTTTTTATCTCTCTGTTAAATAAAATGTAGGTGATTGTTGTAGTTTTGGACAAGTGTGTGTTTCTACATTGATTCTTTATCTATATTTGTCTATACACGTACAATAAAAGGGATTTATTTTCTGTGGCTATATAGAATACATTTGTACATGCTTATTAAAAGATAAGTGTTCTTTTGAAGCTCTGCTGTCTCATGTGGGGAAACAACACCTTTGAAAACGTGATGACATCCAGCATTATTTTGGGAAGGACGAGCAACGACTGCTCTGTTGCCCTTTAATGCAAGTGGGTTGCAGGTCATAAAGTGATCTCAGTTTCTAAGCCACA
The DNA here is from genome assembly GCA_013399075.1 of Chloroceryle aenea. Lineage (NCBI taxonomy): Eukaryota > Metazoa > Chordata > Aves > Coraciiformes > Cerylidae > Chloroceryle > Chloroceryle aenea. The sequence continues at coordinate 289,563 of VWZY01003287.1, forward strand.
GAGGTTAGTTTAACGATAAGACATGAGAAAGTGAATTAATTATGAAACCTCAAGTTTCATACAAATTTTAAAAAAAAAAAAAACTGAAAATTGTGCCTGTAAGTTTGAGTGCATTAGTTCTTTTCTTTGTAGAACTGTAATGCAATAGCTTGCTAGCCGATTTGTCTTCCAATAGGATTCTATTATGGATCTTTTATGAAAGCAATAGAAGCAAATGTAGGAAGGTGTACATTTCCTAAATTAACAAGAGCCTAGAATGAGCGGGGAGGCTACTAGCCATGAGTCACAAAGCAGACATATAATTTATGCCTTGAAATACTCAGAAAATGCTGCATTTTCTTGATAGCAGCAAATTTGTGATTCAACATGCTGTTAAGAAAATAAGATGTACAGAGGTTTCCTTTAAGAAATCAGCCAATTACTCAGAATAAGAAAGTAGAAATTGTCCTCAATCTGGAAGTAATAAAGGGCAACCAGAAATTATGACTGGATTTTGTGTCTGTCTTGCTGGTATACAGGCTTGTCAAGATTACTCTGCTGCTCACAAGAGCCCTGAATTTGTTGAGGAAATAAAATAAAAACCTTAATAATATGCTTTATGTCTTAAATGCAGGCCATACCATACATTGCACTACACACATGAGCTCATTCTGGTTGTGATGCACAAGTCTGGTCTTAGTTTTATTTAAGCATAAACCAAATTACCACTCACATTGTGTTTTTTTGCTTTGCAATGTGGTCCAGAGGCCATTGAAGAAAGTAATAATCCTTCCATTGACTTCAATGACTATTGGATATGAGCTTTAGTGCACTGAAAATATGCTAAGGATGTTTAAATTAATTTAATCTCCATGCTTTTCAGGAAATACATTTTTTATTAATGCTCTCAGTAAATGACTACAAATAATAATTCCTAACACTTATACAGTGTCTTTTATCCCCAGGATGTGAACACTCTGCATAAAACAGTTAATCTCAAGCAAAATTATGTTTATCATTATGTGACATATAAAAGAAAGTAAGTTGAGAGAAGCAGATACCTCCAACACAGAAATGATTGAAAAGCTCTGCATTCAAATTAAAATATTGATTCCCTCTGTGAGGATCTAGACAAGAGTCATTTAATGTGCTGTGATGTTGAAGTGTCACAGTGATGATATGATATCAGTACTACTTCTTTCTTTTTTTTAAAAAAAAAACAAAACAAAAACACAAACTTTTACTTTCTGGAAAGGAAGTTAAATGCACCCTGGCAGTATAGCTGAACCAGAGGTGAAGGTTGGTGGTCAGGCTTTTTTTTTTTGATGTTTTGTCGTTTCCCATGTGCTATCCCATAAGGAGTTAAAGTGTTTGGGGAAAGAGGAAACAGCACAAGTATGTAAGTGTTTAGACTTCGCATCATAATTCCTGCTGGGCCCTTAAGCACAATGGAATCTCCTTGTTTTAAATTTGGGGGTTGAACAGAGAGAGCCTGGTTTTGGCTGCTGCCCAAACAGCTCATTGTGCAACTCAGTTGAAGGAGACTGCTCATATACAAAGAGCTTATTCTTGGCTTAGCTAGAATATAATTTTTGCCACTAAAATGACCAACCTAGGGACTTAGTGAATAAAAGTGATTCGTGGTCCTCCACAACTGGGATTATTAACTCTGTTAGTAGCACGGGCAAAATGTATATAGATGAGAACAACACTGAGCAGTTAATTGTTAACTCACTGTCTCAGTGCAGTGGTAACTTTTTCAACATTTTTTTATGTCATGTGCAGTACTAAGGGAAAAAAAAGCAACAATCCAACCTTTCAGCAATAGTCATAGAATCATAGAATCATCTATGTTGGGAAAGACCGATGGGATCATTGTGTCCAACCTTTCACCCTACTCTACAAGTTCACCCCTAGACCATATCCCCCAACACTACATCGAAGCGATGCTTAAACACATCCAGGGATGGCAACTCAACCACCTCCCTGGGCAGCCTGTTCCAATATCCCACCACTCTTTCAGTGAAGTCTTCTCATCTCCTGACTGGTTCAGCAGTGGGTAATATAAGCAGATAGTTCAGGAGAAGTCCATGCATGGATATTTTTCATCATGCAAACTTAATACTTTAGGAAATGGGATTGGTGGCATGGTAGGATCTCTCCTTGAGGAATGAAGTGAGACACTCCCTAACCAAACACAAGCTCATAGTGCTGCCTTTCTCCATCCTTATAGCCTGGTGTCAAGGTGCTTTTGGACCGTGGCACTACTTGCTGTACTGAGTGAAAGAAACCCCAAACATAAGTAAAAGTATGGTTGTCTGCATCCTGAAGTATCTTACATACACTGCAACTTCGTTATTTAATTCCAGGCTATAGAAGTTAACCATCTGCTTGACAGGAACTAGTTTGCTTTGTTTTTATCCTTTGAGCCTTGTAAGATAATAAGCATGAGGAATAAGATGTTATGGTTCTCTGATGGTTATTTCAATGGAACATAAAGGTCAGTAAGAGGGCTGGCACTTTGCGTCTCTCTTCCTGTCTTAACTCACCCCACAAAGGGGAAATTATCTGTGTATTAATTATAGCATCCAGCTTTTTACAAGTGAAAAGGGAAAGAAAAAAAAGCAAACACACACAAAAAACCCACTTCATGCTTCAAAAGAAAAAGTATGAGAGCAGTAAAGCACAGATGAGTCAGTTTTTATTTAATAATTACTGGAATTCAAAGAAAAGCACGATTCACAAATGCAACCAGCCTGCAGACAGTTGAAGAATCCCAATACTTAAGAATGTGGCAGTTATGTCTATTTATGTTCTATCAGAAAATATTTTTGAGTGCTCTTTTATTTGAAGCTACTGTAGCATTTGAGTGGGCAGAAGTTTCTTTCTTTTCTGGATTCAGATCATAGATTCCTCAGGTTAAACTGAACCATCTACCGAAAAGTAATTGGAATTACACTGGAGTGAAGTGTTTGATGCTATATGTTTATTATAGAGTATCCAGCTTCTATTTATGTCAGGACTATGGGTCAAGGGGCTGATAGAGCAATAACATACTTAAATAAACTGTGATTGCAATTCAAATGCTCAGTAGCCAGTAATTGCACGTTCATATTTTGCTTGGTATGAAATGTACAAGCCCAACATCTCTGACACAAAACCAGCTCCTAACATCCATAACTGATGCAATTTAAACACTTCTCTGAGAGCATATTTAAGAAAATGGGAAGCAGTATACAAGTGTTACTCATGCAAGCCTGCTTTTTATCCAAGAGATTCTTTGAACACAGTTATTGACAGTTTTTTCTTACATAACATATGCAAAATGTAATTGAAATTAAATTAAATGTCAGCATGACACCATTAAACAGCTAACATTTGCCATCTTCTAAGACAACTATTCTGAACAGTAACTTTGTAATCAGGAATTTAGTCCTTCTTTATTTTTTGATATTTCAGACAAATAAAGGCGATGCCCTTGCAAACCGTGTCCAGAACACACTGGGAAATTATGATGAGATGAAGGACCTGTTAACCAACCATTCCAACCAGAGCCACCTTGTAGGAATCCCAAAGAATTCTGTCCCACAGACACCCATTGACAAAAATGAACAGAACTTTTTCCCAGAACCAAGAAACAGGATGATCCCATCTCATCAGATCAGTGGCCACTCATCGACATCAATGCCTCCACCTTCTTCATTGTCATCTAATTCTAATTTGCTACACAGTCACCAGAGCAGCAGGAAGTCAAGGACAGACTGGTCACGTGGTGGTCACAACTCCAGTGGGGCCCAGCCAAGCCAATCCAGTAGTCAGCAGAATCGGACAAAGCATAGCTCTTCTCATGACCAGCCACAGGGCAGGTATGAAGACCTCTATAATTGTCAGAGTGAGCAGCATAAAACTGGAGGAACTGAGGAAGCAAATTCTATGGCAGCATCTTCACATTCAAGGAGGCACACTCATTCCAAGTCAGCACCTGGAGAACATGCTTACAAAGAAAACAGTCATTCGAAGTCACCTTCAGAGCTTGAGTTTGTAGGTCATGGTCCTGGATCTCCACTTCCTTCCACTTCTTTGTTATCTGCGAACAATGGTCTTTCGACCCAGAACTTTCCCCCAGGACTTCACTGTAAAAACAGCATGGTCCAGCAAAAGCCTACAGCATACGTCAGGCCTATGGACGGTCAGGACCAGGTACCCAATGACTCGCCTGAACTGAAACCTCCGATAGAAATTGAGAGTGGCTATGGAAATCAGTCCTTCGGAACACTGCTGGAAGGAAAAGTGAACACACCTAGTTCGAAGAACAAAGTACCAAAGCTCAACATTCCTCCTGTTAGTGAAGTAAGTAATTTAAAATACGTTCTCTCTAGTACTGCTTGAGTATTTAATGCACTGAAGATTTTTCTCTGGAAGCATGCAGTTCCATTTCCTGGAATTACATTCATTTCTTCAAGAATGTGCATGGCTACTTTTGACAAAGTATTCTGTGGTAGTCCCAGCAGCAATATTTGATGCAGTTTTTAAAACACAGTTTGGAATACTAGCAATGCTTGTTTATAATTAATATTAAAAGCTCTATCTCTGTTGAGTGTCACATATTTATACTAGCTAGAATTCTGGACAGAGAACTCTAATGGCTCGTCTGCAGTTTTCACTCTTGCATTTTCAGTTAGGAGCTGGTTTGATAAAAAGATCGCTGTTTTAAACTCAAAGGAAAAATGGCTGTGTTCAAATTTCAGTGGTACTAAATAGATCTACCAGTAAGGGGTTTATTGCAGAGTTTGCTAAATTCCTATTGCTTTTAATGGAATTAATGTGGCTTAAGTTCTGAGTAATGCTTATAAAAATGTGTCCCATTAAAGGTTTTATGCATTTTTAAGTGCTCTTAATATTGGGATTCAGTCCCAATCTCTGCTATCAACAGTTTAAGCTGTTCAATTTTTTGTATTGTCAGTACAGTAATCCTGTGAGGAACATTTTAGTTGGTTTGTATTCATGCCCTTTCCAAGCACCAAAGTGTAATAGGAATACCAATTTAACTATTTCTATACTTCTATTCTGAGTTTCTCTAAAACACTAACCTTGGCTAGGTAGGTTTGTAGTGTGCGTATAAGCAGAATTGAAATACAGGTTTTTCAAAGCTTTCTGTTTTCCCCTGAATATTTCCCTGCTTGCTAATATTTTTATACTAGGAATGAGGAGTGATGCATTCTTAAACCACTTTATTGCAAAAGGTCAGGTTTTTCTATTGAAATAATAGTTTCAAGCCAATAATTTGTTTGACTATTTAAAAACTTGATGTTATTTATTAACATTCCAAGCAGCAACAAAGACTGATGTGTTTTGCAGTAGAGCTTGGAATAATTTTCTGGGAACTGCATCTGAAAACAGTAAAAGGCCTATTTATATCAAGTGGAAGCTGAGGGTTGCTCGCAGATGGTGTTTTATTAGAAAATGTATTTGTTAATAAACGTAGCTTTGTACAAGATTACTTTACAGATGTTTCTGTTTATTTTTACCTTAGGTTAAAAATCTGCTTGTGTAGATGGCTTCATAGTCTGTTGCGATTTGTCGCTAGCATTGTTTGGCAAGTAAATAATTACATACCAAGGAAATAATGATGTTGCAAAAGCAAACACATTTTTTCACTATTAACACTGTGAGTCAATAGAGGCGCTTCAGAGCAAGGCTTTAACACAAAGTATTTTTGGAAATAGAAAGTACCTTTTGCAAATTGTATCAAGTCTTAAGAATGCATTTTTTCTTTCTTGAATTTTTGAGTGAAATCCTGGCACTGTAGCAATCGACTGAGTTAGAGATGTGTTTTTAGTGCAGAATTTCACTCTCAGTCTCTGTGTAGCTCTAAGAACCTCTGAAGTGAACTGTTGTTTTTGGAAAGATTCCTAGTCACACAGGTGAAAAATTACATTCTGAATTTGTTGCTGTAGCTGCTTTAGTTTATATCTTGTGTAGTGAAAAGTATAGGAGTATAATTAATTTTATTTACGATCAGATAAAGGGTAAACTCTAGGCACTTCAGAAATAAATGCAGATAATAATCTTAAAACAATCTGCATTATACAAGTGAACAATAATTTGAAGAGGGAAGGAAAACCCAAAGCTGTGCTAAGGCGATGGATAACTTTCTTTTCTGAGACAGAACATATGACAACAGCCAGACTGATGGATCTCTTACCAGTAAATCTCCTTCTGGGTTTGGAGGGTCAGATTTTTTTTTTTGCCTCAGTCAGGACTGTGAACTTTGGCCCTCTGTGTTTTTCCACAGATGTGTATCCTGAATTTGATTTACCCCACGTTCAGCAATAAAACTCCTTCCAATCCAAGGTTATAGATAACTGGTTTAGTTTAAGCTTAATCAGAACTGACAGTGCACACCTGTGAAACCCGTAACCTTTTCAGAATGACTGCAGCAAGTGGCTCTGGTGTAATCTTTAAACAATTGATGTGGAGCCTTCTGATCCTTTGGTGGTGCTTATCAATTTATGAACCTTCCCTCGCCACCTCGAGCTGTAGGGATATGCTTGAAACAATTTTTCTCCTGCTCTGCAGGTTTCCATCCTAATGCTGTTCCTGGTGATCATCTTCAAAGCAGCAGTAGGACAGTTACTCCATTTACATGGCATTTCTCCACAATTTGGTCTGTGTATCTCCTGGTATCTTTTGAGTCCAGTTTTTCAAGTGGCTGAGCGTACACGTAGAAATTGCACTCTAGACATTTTTCAGTGACTTCTCTCAAAATTTTGCATACTCTTAAGATGAGAGGTTCTGTGAAGAAATAAAATTTCCGGGTGATGGTCCTGCAATAACGGCATCTTTAAAGACATACAAAGTTGGAAGAGAAAAAGTCAGGTTTTACAATCTTAAAGGGTGGAAGGGGAATAAGTAACCAAATATTTGAAGAAAAAAAGATGAGTTAAGACTGATGTGGAAATATGTTCTCATTTATCATGGCTTAATGGAATAGGATGCTGAGTGCCCTGGAAGCATTCTGCCATCTGTAAGGAAGTGATCAATTTTATAACATAATTTGTGTCACTTGAGGTGTTGCTCTAAGAATCTTTGCTCGTTTGCTGGGCCCAATTCTGCCCTCAGTGATACCCATCCATCTTTCAGCTCCACTGGAGTGGACAGCGTTGTTAATGCCTTGCTGCTGGCATGTCTCCACTGTGCAGTGGATTATGGCACAGTGATTTCTGAGTTTGTAGGGATTCGTGGTAAATTCACACAGAATTACCAGGCAGGGTCAAGAGCTCTTGTGTTAGCTGTGCTTATGCACCCGTGGACTAATCCTTGCCTCTGAGGGGATGCTGTTGTGTGATTTCCAGAGCATGACTCACCTACACAGGGCTAGTTCACACCTCTCTGCACCATAGACAGACATTTCTGGTAGAGAAAGGCCTTTGTAGACTTCTAGTTATGTCCTGCAAGGATTTCCTTAATGTCGCAGTCCTTTTGATTTGTTTTTACTTTTCTTCTTTGTTTTACTTATTAGTATTGTTTCCTAAGGGTGAAGGTAAAAAATTCTATGGTTTGGTACCTTTAGCAAAAGCCAGTGTAATCACAAGCACCCAGGCTTGCCAGCCTCTGAGATTCAGAAACTCTGAAGCAGACCATTCAGAACTGGGAGGCCATAAGGGCATTGTGTGACTTCAGGGGGACATGCAAAAGTGCCCCGGAGATCGTCACACAGAATTGATAACAGTGGCCCTGGAGTTAAAACTGATAGAAAGCCTCATGCTGTAAATGTTATTTGCTGTTCCTTTCGTATTAACTATCATCTCTTCAGTCTGTATTTATATACATACTTACATGTATTAATTCTGAGCTTCTGTTTAACATGTGGTAAATTGTGGCAAGACTGGGACATCACAAAGAGCTGTTGTATTGTGCAGAATTCCATCTACTTAAATTGTATGATGGCAGATGATTGTTAGTTAGCACTCAGAGAACTGTATAGTTAAATCCGATGCGTTTCTTAAAAAAAATGGAGGTTAGAGACCACAGGAACAGCTGACCCTCTCTCTGCTGCGTTGAAATCCAGCATCTTGATACGTGCACGTATATTTAAACCTCTAGGAATCAGATGCTTACAAATTATTTCAAATTGACTGGCACAGCAGGAGATAGCTGAAAGAAAGCTTGTAGTTTTCAGATGGGGGTCGAACACAAATTACCAAGAGTACTGAGTAAAGCAAAGGGTTTTAAGGGCTGTGGGAGCATCAGAAGATGCTTTCCTGGAAAATCTTATGTGTAGTTCTGCAGAACAATGCATAGATTTCCAATAAATGTTTAGAAATGGGAAATCAAGTGCAATTGAGATGCCTGATTCTCAAGGCAGTTTTTAAATCTCACTGCAAAATTTTCCTCACATTCCTACAAAGTAGCAAAAGCTTGTGTACCAAATTTTTGCAAACATACAAAGCTAGGAACAAATCCAAAAGGCCTACAACATCTATGTCAACGCCCACTTAAGTAATAAAAAGTGGAGAACTTCTATTTTCACTTTACTTCTAGGAAAATATTTTGACGGGTTCAGTATACTGCAAAGTGATAAGCTTCTGTTACGTGTTTCAAATCATTCTGTTATTGCTGCATGTATTGATTAGCTTAGTACTTTCTGAGCTAGCTATAAAAAAGGCTGCTCTCTCTCTGCATTAAAGAGCAAGAAAAATTGACAGGTAGATAACCATATTGATTGAACCTAAATAGTAAATGCAAGAGGCTTATATATGACTTACAAACCTCTTTATAGGAACCAAAGCCAGTTAAATATTTTTTTTTCTGTCTTTTTTTTTGTTGTTGTTAATTAAATGGAAAGTAGTTGTCTTTAATTAACCACCCCCACACCTTATTTGATATACCTGCTACTCTAGTTGGCAACTACAGTACGTTACGATAGTTGTGGGCAAACCACTTTTTTCAGCTGCAAGCTTTAGCTGTTCCCCAGACTTTCAGTTCTGAAGAAGAATGGGCTGAATCACGCATTAAGCTGAAATCCCTTTGCTTGGTTCATATTTCAAAAGTCTGAGGCCAAAACCAAACCCAAGGAGCAGTATTTCTTGCAGTATTACAGGTTACAGCCATATGTTTTTCATTTGTAAATACTGTGAGAAGTAATGTTCTTGTGATACTTCTAAATGAGGACCACATGACACCACTCCACTGAAGACCTCTTTTTGTGGCCTTCCTAAGGCTACTGTCCCTTTGCTTGGACAACTGCTAGCAAACCAATTTTGCTAGGGTAGCAAGGGGACAGCTTGTCTATTTTAAATCAAAGATAAAGCAGTATATATAGGGCCCGATTTTAAACCACTGTGACCAACAGGAACTTTGCATTTCACATCAGATTGCAGAACAGGGCACTTTGATATGTCAGTTGAAGTAGTTGGATTGATGTCGTTAAAAGAAGTGGCCATTGTGAATTTGATAGTGGATTTTTTTGGTTTGTTTTTGGTTTTATTTTTTAAGTTACTAAACTTTTCTTGCTGGGAGGAAGGAAAAAAAATCTCAGTGAAATTAGAGTACCTCTATTTGTGAAGAGTCAGTCTCATGGTGACTTAAAAAGTGCTTTTTTTTTTACTTTATTTTTAAATTTTTTAACTTTTTGAAATTCCCAATGCTAAAGTAACTGCTTGTAAGTGGCTTGTTATTGGTCCAAGTTAAATGTAAGAAATAATGTTATTCAAATGGTGTCATGTGAAATGTCATAAAGTAAAATGACCTCAAAGGCCTTGGGGAGAGCAGTGGTAAAATTTGTTTTTCTTGAGCAAAGATGTGGAGACATCATTTAGTGGCTGTTGAGGGACAGTGGGCTATATTCATAACTCTGCCAATAGATTTGGTGTGTAGCAATGTGACAGTCACTTTAGTACTTCTAAAAGTCATTACAGCCAGTTTAATTAATAGGGGTGGTTTGTTTTTTTTTTTTTAATCAAACAGAAGGCAGAAATCTTTATTGATCCTGTTTCTTGTTTTTAGTGGTTCTCCATGCTTTGATGCATCTGGCTAAGAGAAGGGGTTATAATATGTACTCTTCATACAGTATGTACTATTCTCTTAGAGGACTATTGTTCATGTATCTGATAGAAAAGCAGCCATAATAATGTTTTTCATTCACCAAAACTATGTATATTCTGCTTCCTCCCATTACTATAAGGAAAACTTCACAAGCCATTTAAAAACAATGTGAAGTGTTGTGATATCTTCACATTGACTGGTAATGTATCTTTTGAATAATGACCAAGAGTTGGTAGAGCTAAGTTTTCAACATCTTGTTTCCATCCATCTGCAATGCAGATATCTAAGGAAGGATGCTCTTGGACCTTGGTATTCTGCTTCGTCATCAGCTAATGGGCATTCTCCTAGGACCAGTCCAGCAGGTGTAACCTTAAAGACTCTGCTCTATTTGTTAGTACTTTTCTGGAACATGACCTGATTTAATAAATATAATCTTTATCAACTGTAAACCAAAAAATCCTCAGGTATGAAAAGATGAGAAAATGCCACTTCAGGTATTTGAATTTTTCATGGTGTGTGTTGGCACTCTGGTCTGTGAGCAGCCCTTGAGTGAGGACCATGCATGCTTCTAACTGAGAACAGGATTGGCAGGTATTTGGGCAGCAGTGTATGGCCTGCTATGCGACAATGAATGGCCATTTCTAAACTTTACCACCGCCTATCTTAAATATTATTCTATCTGATGCAAACCTTTGAAGTAACACACAGTTAGTTTGAAAGCACCTGCCTACGTATTCACTGCTCTTTCCTGTCATAACATTCAGGTATTGTTTCCACAAATTCTTCTGTTCTTTTCTTTGTGGAGAGCACAGAAATTAAAGTTCTAAATAGTTTGAGAACACAGAACTCGTGTATTTTAAAATACAGGCAAGAGACTATGCACACATTTTTGCACGGGCAATGACAGCTGTTGTGACTCATTGCTGGGACTGAACCTGAGGCTCCTCAGGACAGCCTCTGCTTGAACAAGAGCAGGGGCTCTTGACAGTAGCTATAACTGACTTTCAGGGCCACTCATTTAGTGAATAGGATGGAATCATTACATCCAACACACATCTGTTAAATGTATAAAAAGAGGCATAAAGAAAATGAGTGGGCGTCAATGTAGACTCAGAGAAGAAAGTTATAATCCTGATGAAAATGAATCCTGATGAAAAGTAGAAAATCCTGATGAAAAGTAGAAAATTGGACTTTGCTTTTATCTGGTGGTTGTATATCAGTAAGAAACAACTGGAATGCTGTCTTGCAAATGCCATGAATCTGGGCAGCCGAATGGTGCAAAGTGTGGTTAGATACCATAGAGGTAATAGGAAACCAAACACAAACAACTGTTCAGATGCTGTGTTACAGTCAAGACTTAAATACAGCTAGCAAAACATATGGGAGGAGGAATACTACCATGCGTTGTCAAGCTGAACAAAGATTTACACGGACTAGTGCAACAAGTAAAATAAGGTGTAGGGAAAGAATAAGAAGGGAAGGTTACTTAGGCCACAGAGGTATGGTGGTCATGAAGGAGTTGTGGCTGTGGTCTGAGCATACAGTGAATCTTTGCTTCAGCTTTCAGTAGGAATATGCTGATGATGAAGCAGAGGATGGGCAGTGCAAGTGAGGACAGGGAAACTGGGATCACCAGGGGAGAAAGAGGAACTGCTGTACTGAGGTGTAGTCAGCTCTCTGGTGGGAATAACAGGAGCAGAAGTGCTTAACTATTCTTAGGCTCATCAAACTCCATCTTGTGAAAAGCTGTATGGCGATGTGCAAGCAATTAACCCCACGATCCAGAAGGCATCTATCTGCCTCCTGCTCTGTATTCTTCCATTTTTACATGCATAGGATGCTTACTCACATGCATTCCTCTGGGTATTTTGTATGCTTAGTTTGTTGACATGCAGAATTATTCTCAGATTTTAAACCATTAGAGCAGTACCATATGAATCGTATTTATAACATACCTTCAAAGTGTGAAAATCAGAGGAGGGTCTTATATGAGCATTTCGGCTTCATGGCCAGAGACACCTCATGATAAGCTGGTAGGTCTCTGACTCAAGTATGGAAAATCGTTTAGGAGCTGCAGGTGAAAACATCATATGGGAATACTTCAATAAAAAAACAGAGTGAAAGAAAGTTGAACATATAACTTGGCAACTCTCCACAAACTACAGATATAGGTTAAAGTTATTTAGTTGGCAGGCGATTGCTAGTGTATTAGCAATGTTTGGAGAAAAAAAAAGTAAAAAAATCTAATTTCTGTATTTTGGCTTGTGCAGTAAAGAAATTCCTCCCACATAAATATGTTCATTTCACCTTCTGGGAAGTAAAGAAAGGAAACTGTAGCTGCAGTCTGTTATTTAATCTTCCTGAAATTAACATTTGGTGCTCAGGAAGATTGAAAGATTTAATGCCAATGCCTTCCTCAAAAGAAAGAAATGACACACCACATATGTTTTAGCACTGGTTAGGCTGTTAAATGGAATTAATCAAAATCCATGTTAAAATATTTCCATGTGTTAATTAGCAATGGTTTAGAACATTAAAATAACATATTGGCTTGGGAATAAATTAGTGAAGAAATATCAGATTGAGTTTGTGGGCTTTTAATTGCAACATAATATACTGTGTGGTTTAGAAAGGTAAATGTAAATACTTTCCTATGAAATGCTATGGCAATGTGCATTTTAAAATTGTGTAATGAAACAATCTAAAACAGGCTTTTGTTATGGCAAATAGAGTGATACCATTTCCCATTTTAAAAGAAACATTAAATCATTCCCTCATATAATAAAGCAAGAAAATACAGTTAAAAAATGCCAAGAGTTTCATCTCAGGCCAAAGGAAGTTTTAAAATTTCTCCTTTGAAAATCATGATGATGTAGCAAGTACCAACACCAGGTCTCCTGTTGTGAGTAGAAGAATTCACTTTTGCCTTTCTATTCCTGCTGGGTCACTGAGAAGTTTGTTCCCTGCTCCCTCATGCTGAGTCTTGAGAACAGCAGGATAGCATAAATTCAGTTAAGTATGTAAAAAAGACTGAACAAATGGGTATGTTCATACTCTTAAATTAATACACACGAGGGAGGTAGAAGTATCTGTGATAGCATTGTAGATACCTAATTCTGAACTGAGAAGAGAAGCCATGGTTGGCCCACGGAGTAGGGAGAACCCATTTCTCTTCCTAGGGATGGGATGACCATTCCATTTCAGAACAAAAGAATATGTAGAAACCACCTCTGGTAGCTTTCCTGAAGTTGAATCCTGGGCTTGATCTCCCACAATCACACTGGTGGGGATGACTTTGTGTACATCCAGTGCGGGGAATGTAGGAAGAAAGTAGGTTATAATTTTGATTTTTTTTCTATGGTTGTTGTTCAGGAAGCCATTTGTAAAATAACATTGAGCATAAAGAAAAGGTTTGAGGAGCAGGGGGAAGAAGAGGTAAGTACAGATTCAGTCACTGTCCAAGCTAATCAGCCTATTTTTGTTTGGATTTGAAAAGATCTCTGAGAGGAGTCAGTGATTATAGGTGTAAGCCTCAATCCCCATTAATACTGCCAATTAATACTGCCAGTCTAAACATATTTCAGTTAATACATGCTGTTTTCCCTTGCACGCTTCCTCAGAATAATTTCCCATTGTTATATCCCCCAGATGTGTAAACCCGTTGGGTTACATTTCACCGAGCTGCAAACTGTGGCACTTAAATCCACCAGACAAGCTGGAAATTACTTCTGCTGTTTGTAAATATCCAGGCACCCATTTATATTTTCCAGTATTTTAAACATAAACATTGAGATATCTCTTTCTCAGATATGTTAAAACACTGGTATGTATGCTTTGTAAACTTAGAAGACAGTAAAGATCCTCACATTACTTGGAGGAGTCAGGATTTGGATTTTACTTCTTAAAGTTCACCTTTGAATGAAGGCTTCACATCTGGGTTAGTAACCTACGTCTGTGGAGTTTAATCCTTTCTGAGGCCAAGAAACCCTAACTTCCATGTCATCAGAAACTAAAAACATCTTGAGAAATATGTAATTTCTACTAACAAATGCTACTGAAACTTGAATATGCTTCATTTTGAAACTCTCTTTACATCCTGGAGTAACTTCCTTAAGCAGCTTCCTTGTGAAGTAAAACTTCACAGTGTACTTTGATTGGGAAGGAGGAGAGATTGTAACATCTTCCCTTCCCACCAACTCATGCAGTTACACATTGACATGAAATATGGCAGAAATTTAGCTAGGAAATATTAAAGAGAGTAATTTTATTCACAGCAATTATTCTAGCAACCACATCATTTGCTGTGCAATAGTGTGATCATTAAGCGTGGTTTCATGGCAAGCACCATGTGCTGTGGTGTCATGAACCATAAGTGGTTTGCAGATCCAAGTTTGGAAATCAAGGATTTAGGGCTTGGACAATATTTCTTAAAGCAAAACTTTACAAATAAAATTTCTCAAGGTTTGTGGAGTCACAAAAAGCCAGTGAGGGGATACACACGGTCTGTGCCAATGACTGACAGTTTTTCATTGTTATAAGTTATTTTTTCCACCACCAGATAGAAGATGATTGTGCAGAGTTGCATGGAGGTAAGACTGCCTTCAAGGAGTTTCTGCATGTGAATACAAAGAAATGCATTTAAATTTCACTAAACTTGTACTTAAACTTGCTATTGCTTTTCCCCCTCCATGTAATGATAAACTAGTTCTTGTCAGTTCCTTAAAATAAAATACTTATTTTGCTGTAGTCCGGATAAACAAACCAGACTGCGGAGCAGACACTTCTCTGAGGAGTATAAAATACAGCCAGGTTAAACCTGTCTTACCCTTTGATGTTGCATTGCTGTGCATGTAATCCCACTAATTCCACATGAGGAAGAAAGCTTTCTGTTTTTGAAGAGAAGCAGCAAAATTGGGCCATAAATGATCAGTCTGAATAAGAATTATTAAGGACTAGCAGCCAGCGTAGAATGTAGCAGGGATATAGAGAATGATTGCTCTTCAGAGGGGAAAAAATTAAAATTTGCAAATGCTGTTTTCGTAAACACATTTTATTAAGATGTAACTGCACCTGCATTTCATCAAGAAAATTGTTTGCTACATTTTTTAATATACTTTGATATATTGAATATATTTGATTTATTTTGATAATAATGTTTTTTTCTGCTTTTATTAGTATTCGTCATAACTTTAATTCTCTAGTCCCAACTATTGGATCTTGTGAGAGATGGCCTGTTGACTTGTAATTCTCATCCCACTTTTTCAGAAACAGTGTTTTAGCTATAATGAAGACTTCAGGTAAGCAACTGGATTCAGACCTTTAGCTAAATCAGGAGTATCATATGACTCTTGCCTTTTTGGTTACAAGAGGCAGGTGGCTAGGAAGAAAAAAGGTGAGCTTCTGTTGGCGTTTTAGTTTATCTTAGGAGCACACTTTGGAAACAAATCTGATCTTCCCCAGTTGCTGCTCTTTGGCTCATTTGGGGGATGGTCTCGGGATGCCTGAACTAAATTTGTTTATGTTGAAAAACTAACATAAGAAGCTTTTCAGAGGTAACTGGAACATCATCCAGATCTCTCTGGTGCCCGGGAGAAGTGAGACTAGAGCCGTGCAGCCCCTTCTCTCACCTCCTCTTCCTAAAGACGCACACAGAGAGTTCAGTGGCTTCTTGGAACCAAGTCTATCCTCTCCACAGATGACTCCTAGTGTGCTGTGCTTCTTACTAGAGTAGATAGAGCTTCATTCTCTGGTGCTAGGATGGGTAGTAACCTGGCATAAAGTTAACTGTCATAGTGTTACAGGAAGGGTGTTTGACTGGTAGAGCTTGTGTATAAGAACTGTAAACACCTATATGAGCAGGTGGTGAGAATGGGGAAGACTCTGCCTTTTCACCATGGGCTGCACCTTTACAGGGACAGCCTAAGTCAGGCCTTCAAGAAAGGAAAACTTCTCTATGAGATAAAGGCAACTTCCATAACTAAGCACGTTAAAAGGAAGCTGATTTTTACAGTCCAGCGTGAGAGATTTTCCATAACAAATCTTGCATGTCATTTCAGAAGTGGGTGCCCAGAACAATTCTCTGTGTTCTTGGCTGTTCCAGTCATTTTGGTTTCTAGGGTGAGGCACATGTCAGGGCACTGAAGGACAGAATCAAACAGAGAGGGATTTCCCCTTTCATTAGCCACAATAAATATGTTTGTTCAAGAACAAATAGCTGGAATAAGAAGATGTGCAGCTCTGATGCTGAAGAAAAGGCTATTTGTGTCAAGTATATAGGAAGTACTGTTCACAGATAAACCATTGTAAGGATTGTCCTTTAACTAGGCCAAGGTTACTTGGGATCCTGACTGTAAAGGCCCCATGTTTCATTCTTTTCCCTTTAGCTAACATGGGGACTGCATGGTGAGTAAAGATGTATTTGCAATGGGTTGGGCTTTAAACAGTTTCAATAGACTGTAGTGCTTTACTGCAAGGTGCCTTGGACTTTGGTGCTGTCAGAAATTTCCCAAGAGGGCTGGCAGGGGGGCAGCTGGGCACAGAAAGAGAAATGAGTTTGCTTTCACTGGTGGACTTGGAGCCCAGGCTGAAGACTCTTTTGCAAGTGAAAATGTGGCAGTTTGTGTTGGCAAAACACAAGACTCAATCGAGAGCAACTGAACACAAGGCATGAACTCTAGTAGGAGGCTGTGGCAGAGGACATGGGGGAACACCTAGAACATGCTGAGGGTGCGTTACCTGGCTTTCCCAACTGCTACAGCCTCTCTCTGGGCTTCTCTGGAACCAGGCCGTTTCTGCTTCATGGGATTCTTGCAGATCTCATCTTACTTCCCTTTCCATGCCTGTTTCTTTAAAGTACTGGAATTAGGTAAAGACATCTGCACTATGTGAACTGAAGCTTTAGTGGATTTCTTAGATGATTATTTTTCTGGAAGTGGTAACATCAGTTTTTCTCTCTGTGTGTGCCTATGTACAAATCCAAATATAAAATAATAGCTAAGTGATACATAGACAATCATGTGACCACATAGATCTATATCCACACTTGCAATACAGAGGCCAAAAAGGCTTTCCCTGGCACAGTGCTGTGGTTTCACAATAGATCACACATGATGAAAGTGGAAAGGAATTACATATTTTGTTGCCTCCTCTCCTGTGCCATAAAGCCACGTGTTATCTTCACTGCATCTGGTTTTTGATTTTGGCCCTGAATACAGACAATTAACACAGGCTGTAACAATTGCCATTTCTGGTCCTCCCTCCAAAAGTGAGACCCAAGGGAATTAGTTTTCATCTGAATACTCTCTGTTCTGTTCAGTGCTTAAATTTACTGGCATTGCTTGTCTCTTGTTGAGTGGGATCATACAATTACTTCTTAAGTTACTTTTTGTTCCCAAAGCTACTTTCATATTCAGTCCCTCTCAAAATGAAGCGAGATCAGCTTTGCCCACAGTGCTGGTGTCCCACAGCTCCCAGCACTTCCTGTTTCCCCTGCTGTGGGGAAGGATGTGGGTCTGCTGTGTGGGAGCTAGGAGTCGGAAGGAGGAGAAAAGTTTGGGTTGTTGCCCGTGGTGTAGGAAACAGAGCTGTGTGCCTCTGGAGCTAGAGGAGAGGAAGACATTGCAGTCCTTAGGTAGAAGAGCAGGAAAAGTGAAGGCACGAGTGCATGCTTTAGTGGACTTGACAGAAAGATAAGGGCCTGAGAAGGGGAAAAGTGCAAGGGAAGAGCAAGTCAGATATTTACCTGCAGGTATTCAAGGTGCAGGGTGCTGGACTCTGGCTGCCCAGTGGAGGCAGCAGCAGGAGCACCCACCAATATAAATGAAAAAGCTTGAGGATGTTTTCTTGTTTGGCTTGTCCACTGTCTTAGCCTCTTCCTGTGACTTATCTGCACCATTTGCAGGGAGTAGCAGTCACTGCAGTGATCTGGTTTTAAGTCAGATCAGTAATACACTCACTCCTAGGTAGAGGTAAGGCATGCATGAGACTTCTGCCCAACTCAGTTTCCTCTTACATACCACCAGATGCACATTGCAAGTCACTGTGTCTGTGATAGCACCACAACCCCTACGCAGCTGTCATAGAAAAGCTTGAACGTTTTAAATGAGTGCTTGGTACCTAAGAACAATCCAGTATCTACTGTTGGGAAGCTGTGCTTTAGCAAGCTGCCCTTAAACCTCAAGGTGATTATAACATACCTGTATAAGGTGTAAAACCAAAGCTTCCCTGTTTGTATATGTGTGTTAACAGAAGGTTCTGAAACATGTCCTATCACCATTTTTCCTGTATTTTTTACAGGGTGATGTCTGGACTTTGCATATGGATTATTGTAATCCTATGTTGTTATAGCAAAGTCTCACCTTGGATTGAGTGTCATACTGGGTAAAGAACACAGCAGATATTTTGGAACAGAGTTTTCCTCCATGAGTGATTGTTTTCTCTCTGCTCTGAGGAAGGGGAAAAAAATATGCCACAGCACTGCATTTACCTCAGGTCTGTGTCTGAGCAAGTAAACTGTGCTGAGAACTTCAGCTCAGGCTTACACTTGTTTTTTACAGCCTGAAACACAGGCTGAGATAACTCAGGTCTTCCCACAACAGACAGCACAAATATTCCTTGAAAGGATTCCAAAATTTCGAAGCCTGGATAGCTACAGCAAGTGTTTGTATGTGTGTATAAAAATGTATATCATATAGGATACGTATAAAGCCATTTGAAAAACAAGCAAAATGTGCACACAGCTCTATTGAGATTTGCTTTTGGAAACAAATATTGGGAAAATTATTTTTTAATTAAAAACCCCAAGGAAAACCAACACTGAAGTTTTTGCATGTGGCTGTTATGCAAGTCTCCTTAGGGATTACCTTTGACACTGGGCTCTTAAAGTTGCAGCAACTTGCATAACAAGCTTGCACAACAAGCACCATGTGTTATAGGCAGCGGGTTTAGACCCGGGGCAGTAAGCAGTGGTTGCTGCCGCCGATGATGTCCGCAGCATTTTGGGAGAATGTTCTGAACTGTTCCAAAACTAAAGGGTAGAAAATGGAGTAAAGGAGACTGTTGGAGGAAAACAAAAATAAAATCTCCACAGCACATCAGTCTTTCACATTTGCCTTTAAGTAAAAGAGATAAATAAGTAATTATTTCAAAATCTGGTATCTAAGCTTTTGAGTTCATTTACTAAAAAGGAAAAAAAAAAAAAAATAGTGCATTTTTTCCAGGAAAACAGATTTGTGTTTGTGCTAAAGTCAGTATAATTTTTATTTTTGGCTTTAGTTGAAACAGTTGTTGGCCCTTTATAATTAAAGATAATAGATAAAAAAGTGGTGTTCTTTTTTCCCTCCCTCTCATACATCTATACCTACTATAAATACATGCCAGTGAGACCCAGATATGGACCTATCCTTCTGCAGATATTTTATTTTCAAGGACTGAATTCCAAACACACTGTTGCTTATAGCAGACTTGTCATTGACTTCAGTAGTGTTTGGATCAAGACCAGTAAAAATAAATTCAGAAAGAGCCACTCTGAAATTAGCACATAGAGATGATGACTGCACTATAGATTGGACTGGACTGAGTACTTCGCTAGCCTCTTACATTGTACTTCAAAACACCACCACAACTTTCACTGAAACAAGCTCTTGGGAAAATAAATGGAGAAGTTTCCAAATACTATAGCTGCTTCAGTATTCATACATAATAAACTCAGCTTCTGTAAATAACTCATTTTATCTGTCAAACATTGTAGGCACATATGCCACATTAACTGTCACTGGGGTCGTAAATAAACAATGTATCTGTCTACACATTACTTATGTCTGGGGGGAAATGAACAAGTACACAAGAAAAACAGTAAGGAACATATTTTAATTGTAAAATAAAATGTTGATGTTGCTATTGCTAATTATTTTAAATACATCTGAACATAAAAATACAGTTCATAATTCAATTCAAGATGCAAAAGGGTAATATTAAAACAAAATCGAGTTAATAATGTATCTAGTATGTAATTCTTAAATACATTTCTACTCCCAGTCATTCAAGTACAACTCTGTGCACATTTGGACCCTTTGTTGTTAACACACCAACAGGAAACAGCCTCCTCTCCCCCCGCCACCTGCAGAAGTGGAGTTTGGGGCCACAGCAGTGTCTGTAACTAATGCTCTAATGATGCTTGACTTTGTAGCTGGAATCTTCTCAAAATAGCATTTACAGATTTAGCTCAATTCCATCAGAATCAGTGGTGTTTTCTGTATATAACCTTGTAGAATTTGCATTTGGGTTTAGAGTGTAGGTCCTCACTCTGGTTTACTGTATATCATTGAGCCAAACTTAAATCTCTTCAACATTGCCATAATGAACTCTCCTTTCTAATAGTCTGCATGATTTCTGATTAGCAGTCTGTGCCCTACCCCTTGTTTGTGATTGCATTTAGGCACCAGAGATGGAAGGAGACTTCCAATGAGATGCCAAAATATCAGGAGTCTGCCTTTGCCCACTGGAGTATCTTGGTTATTGAGATATGTTCTATGTACTTTTAATTTTGTTTTCTGTATTTAGCATTGTCACTTAAAAGACCAGTTTCTGAGCCTTTCTGAGAATAATTTGTTTCTTGATGCATATTCTAAACCAAACAAATCCAAAGCCAACAAAGCCACAGATTTCCTTCAGCCACTTCTAAATTTATTGTAGCTCTGGTGGGGAAAAAAGGAGTTCAGCAACCAACTGAGTATGGATAAGGATAACAAGCTTGATTTATGATGGAGTAAAATTAAGTTAATCTCTGTCAAAGCCAAAGTGATAGTAGATCTTATTTTTGCATTGTTAGATGATATTATAATTATTAATTATAGAATTATTATGATTTAGAGTCTGTATTAACCACTATTACTACAAGAGATGCAGTGTTTTAAAACAAAACAAAAGCCTTTATAGATTCTGTTGATTGGCCGAAATACACCTTTTATATTAATAGTCTTTTACCTAAGCTAATGAGCCAGGATATTAAGATTTAAGACATTAGCGCTATTAATGTAATAGCTAATGATGATAAAATTCAGCCTTTAGATATTTTCATGGATCTCTCGATAACTTATGAATGGGCAGAATATGACCCTACATGCTTTTCTCAAACACCAAAATACCACAACAAAAGACTGAGGTACATTTAATCCTGAGACGATGAAGTTATAAGGTAGCTATGTCTTTGAAAAGCAATGTATTTACTTGTTGCATGCATATGACATGAATCTGTTGTGTGCATCCATGTTCTTTCCCTTTGATATTTTGAAATAACTGGTAAGTTATTTTCTGCCATGCACAACATTGCAAGAGGCACGCTGGAAAGCATCTATGATCTATAAGTAGCTCTTGTTGCTACATTTAAACAGCACAGCTATGAGAGGAATTCCAGTGCAGACACCTCTTGTTAACAGCCCTTCCGTAGGTGCTTAAGTTCAAATTAACTGTTCTGAAACCCAAATTAGAGTCAAATCTGATATGAGCCAATTTACTCTGCACAACAGTGATGGGCAATGAAAAGTGTTCTGCTAGATTGCTGTTTAAATCAGATCGCTATAGCTCCCTTGGTGGGAAAGTAGTGCAGAATAACAATGGCCAGCGGCTAAATGTAATTTAATTATTGGGTTTACATATTGGTTAGTTCTTGCATTGTTTAAAAAGAAACATTTTCCAGCCAGGTGTACAATGCCTGGCCAGTGTTAGAAATCATTATAAAAAGCTAGAGGAATGATAGACTGGTGATCTAACACAGTTAAATTAAGCAAGGTCTGATTGTTGAATGTTGAAGGGTGGTGAGTTCATCTCCATCACAGGCTGACATTTTGTCCGTTTTGTATATTGCGTTGTTAGTGGCATAAAGCATATAGAAGTAGGATGATGAAAAGCCTGAAGACTCTTGAGTTTGAAAATAAAGCTTCCTTAGGGTTGAAATATCCGTTGTTTCACAGACAAATTTTTCTGGTTGAAGTCACATGGTAAATTTGAGACCTTCCATTTACAAACCAAAGGAGAGGAGAACTAATGAGGTGTCATCTTTATCTTCCATCTGTCCACTCGACTTTCTCATAACTGAAAGATTCTCCAGGTTGCTGAACATGAGGTGGTGTAGGGCATCATTGTTCTAGTATTCATCGACAGGAAGCTGAACATGAGCCAGCAGTGTGCCCAGGTGGCCAAGAAGGCCAATGGCATCCTGGCCTGCATCAAGAANACTTTTTTCTCCAAGTTCCTTCTTTTGTATCGTAACAGCAAAAATCCCCTATCATGGTGGTGTTTGATATGAAATTGCTTGATAGGGTGTGATGACACATTCATATTATGTTAGCAGCATAATTTAACTGCTCCATTTTTTTAAACCATTTGCAAAAGTGCCTGAAATGTGTGCGTTATAAAATAGGGTCATTACAGCTATGGTTGAATTGGCATTTCAGTAATAAACCCTTTGCGGAGGGCTAGATGTTAATGCAAATCTTTTATCATTATAAATATGAATCAGTCAGCAGCAATATGGAGTGACTTCATTAAATGGACACTGGAAAAACCGATTTGCTGAATCTGATACTGCAGCTCTCAAAACCCTGACATCATGCCACCAAAATGTTTGCTGGGGTGTTACAGGTTGAGTAGTTTGTTGGTTGTTCAAGGGAGGACTGCTACTCGTGGATCACCCAGCAGTGTAGATCAGGAGTGGCTGGCATCTACAGTGTTTGAGGGAAGGGGGGTGAAAAGGATTGTCATCTTTTAAACGTGGCCTCAATCTGTGCCTGAATTTCATACAAGCACCAAAGCCTACCTTGTTACATGTCTCTGTGGTGCTGAGGATCCAACCCTCTCTTTAGTCGAGTGAAGCCTACTTCAGTAAATGAGTGTCTCCCAGTAAAACCGATGTGACCTTTTCTGCTCTGTTTCAGAAGAACGTTTTTCATACTGTGTTGAGAATAGAAGTGTCTCTGTATTGCATGTAGAGAACTGAATAATAAGATTTGTATGCCAGAGCCGTTTGCCTCATTCTTTTCCTGCCCTTTCTTTACAAGGGAGTTACTTCAGATGTGCTTCTCTGAGGGACAAAAGACATCTCCATGGGAAAGTGAGAGCGTCTCCTCTTGCAAAGAGGAGCCTAAATGCTGATCTCAGATTTGGATTTGAAATAGGTTAGTGTACACCTGAAGAATACTTCCAGGTGTAGCTCTTGGAGAGCAGAACCTCTTGTGCAGTCCCATATACATTTCCATCCTGTTCTTCCTGAGGCAAGGGATGGAAAGATATTGCCTCAGCATCAATACCAAAGATGAGGGTCCTTAATTAAAGGAATTTAATTGTCTGTATTAACTTGGGTTTTATCAGGATTTAGACTTTTGGAAGTCCATCTTTGGGGTACCTGTTCCAAGCTGAGGAGGGATGCCAGTATGGCTGGAAATCTGAAGACAAACTTAGAAAATGTGTGACTGTGCAGCTGGAGTGGAAAAAGGGGGGTGACTGTGGATCCTGCTTATAAAGGGTCACGAGCAACAAAGATCAATAGTCATTGGTATGAATGGTCTCTCCACTGAGTAGCAGTATCACAAATACAGCCTGGTGCGTAATTTTACAGTTGGTGTTGTCGCTGAGGACATGGGGCTCCCTTTCTGCCGAGTTCCCCTAATTCTGTATTACACTCTTGTCCATGACACCAGCTATTAAACACACAAAGACATGTTTTTGCTGCTGAACTTTTTATGTCTACTTACTTGTCATTCAGTAATGTGTTCTGTAGTCTGTGCCATATTCTTCTATAGTATGATCTCATAGCACTGTGCACAGTAAGACTCGTGACAAACTATGTAACTTCTTCAGTGAGGCCTTGTCTGGTCATAGGCTTAATGATTTTCTGCATGTTTGTCTAACAATGGTTTTATCTTCAGTTGAAAAAACACCAATAAACATGACATTTTACTGTGAGATAAATTTAATGTCATTTAATATGTTGGGACTGAAGAGTACATTTGTGAATGAACCACAAATAAGCAAGATCCATTCCCTACTGTATGTCCGTTACAAAATGAAATGGTAGAGTTTGGTCTGTACACTCTCTGATTTACAGATATTTTAACTTAAAGTATCTAGCTTTTGTTATTAGAAAGGCTCTTGTACTGGAAGCACATACCCTAAGTGGGTACCAGGTGAAAATGCAAACAGTGTTTCTCAATTTCAGTTCTTTTTGTTTAAATTTAGAATAGTGTTGGATGGCTTTTTCAAATTTTTTTTTCACTCAATAGGCACATAAGTTATATCTGCCTGCATGGTCTATTTACTTTTTAGGTCAGATTTGACACATATATGTGTTATTTCAGGAGTGTAATCACTCAACTTGTTGCCAGTTTTAGGGAATTCTTTTATATTCATGTCCTTCGGAATTGAATTAAATGGCTAAATGATTAATTTGTTGTGGAAAATAAATACATTGATGGATATTATGCCTGCAATTAAACAGTGTGAACCAGAGGGATGGTTCTTCGTTATATTTCTGTTTGGAAGGCCAAATGTTTGAGCCAGCCCTTGTGTCTTAAGTTTTAAGAAGCTGAAATTAGGAAAGTCCTTCTAATGCTAGTGGAGATATGCCTGACCTCAGAGGTATTTGCAGTTTGTGAGTCAATATTATTGAAACCTGTAGTTTAAATGAGGTAATTTCCTGTGCTAAAAAGGAACACATCTTTTCCAAAATAGTAATGCTGTAGTATGTATATGCAAAATCTATAGGTGTTCTTGATGAATAACAATGCACTCTGACAGCAAAGAATCAACACAGAAAAATTAGGTCACAGCAGCTTGCTTGCTCTTTACACTGTCATGGTTGATTGGTTATTCTCATCACCCTTTGTTTAAAATCATTTCAGAATTAATTGGCGTTCATTAACGCAAGTCTTTGTAGCAGAATTGCAGAAACAGTCATTAATGTAGCTAATAAACATAAAAAAGAAAAAAGGATCCTATTACCAGGTCCCTACAGGCTGTTAACTAACATTTTGAATAAGAATACATAAACATAAATTAAACATTTTTACAAACTGCTAAGGATGTGGGAATTTAGCATGGTGGTCTCTAGTAGTGCTTTGAACCAATTTGTTATATTATGTCGATTTTTTAAGGTTTCTGCTATAAAGATAGTGGTCCCGATTAGCTTAGATTTTCACTGCAGTCACAGAGGTTTCTTAAGAGATCTGTTTTCCTCTACCAGCTACTACAGATGAGGCTCTGATCCTTCTCCCCTGGGTTCAGTGAGTATTTTTCTTCAGGGGGTTAGAAGTTCAGGTTCATTTTGTGATGTTTTGAGAAGTGGAGCAAACATAGAAGCCAGAAGTTTTGGTTAAGGGCCCAAAACCAGATACTGACTGGTGCAAGCATCACCTGCTTCATTTTTGTGGAAGAAGGTTGGTCACTGACATTATCTGGGGCTCTGCCACTGATTTTCATGTTAGCTTGAGAGTTAGAGCAACTGAGTGAAATGCACGCTCAAATTTGCTGTGTGTTAATTACAGGATTTCCCTTGTTTGGGCCGTTGCCCTGATTTGATGGAATATGCAATTTAGAAGGCATCGCCATATCTCTTTAAATAACTCCCCCAGTCATTTAATTTCATTTCTTGTCATGAACCTCCCAAGGTTAAGGGTCATTAATGGTCCTGTACAATACATTGAGAAAAAGTCACTTCTGCCACGTGCCTTGGCATGCGTGCGAGGTGGTGGTTATGGTGGTGTGTGTGCAGCCGTGGGTCTGACCTCTTGCAGGTCTGTGGGGATGCAGCAGGTCCCAGTGTACCAGGTCCAGGGTTGAGCTGTTTGAGGAAAACAGAATCACTCCTGTACTCGCAGGTACTTGTTAGCCAAAATAGAGCGAGATGATGCTTGTCCTGCCTGCTTCTATACATGGAAAGGAACTGTGGCTTTTCAAAGGGTGGTAATAGCGACTGCAGTGTTAGGCATGCAGCAGAAGCTCCCAGTGAAAGCTCTGGCTGGCCCTCTGGGGACTCCTTCCAGCCGCATGTTAGCTCCTCACCACCCAGCCGCTTGGCTGCAGCACAGGGAGCGACCAGTGGAGCTGGGAGAGGCGGCCAGGCTGGCCACGTTCACCGGCCGTTCTGCACCTGCACCGGGCTGGCACAGCTGCCTCATGGGCACCGTTCTGACCCCCGAGAGTTCACAGGACACCTGAGTCCCCGGTTTGCAGGCATGATGAGGTACCTAAGCAGCCAAGTGAGCGTGGCCTGGGAATGAGTGAATGGCAATGGCAATCCTTTATCCTGAAATGTTGTAGACATTGAAATGGAGCCCTAGTGAGGGGCAATTGGAAAACGTGGCCCCTACTATTTAATTTTGTGATGTCTTTGCTACAGCTTACTGAATATAAGAAGGGTAATTTGCGAAGAACCACCTAACGTAGTTAGGTGGTATATTTTGAGGGCACTGTAAGATCTGAACAGCATTGACTGATGCACTTCTAACTTTGGGTAAATGCGGAGTCTCCATGCAAATGCTTTCTTGGCATACACAGTAACTTACAAAAACATTTCAAATAGAAATCAACTAGACAAATATATTGCTTTGTATGTCTGACTCTTGATACACTGTGTCTGTATCCATTCTGAGGTGCAGAGAAACATGAAGACTTGCCAGTGATCCATATACCACACTTTTTATAGCACACAATTTCAAAGAATTCAAGCTTTAAGTAGGATAGAATTGGTAAAGGGACAAAGAACTATATTTACCCCTACAATTAAAATATAATAACAGAAAGACTAAAAATTGGTTTAGTCTGACTTTTGTTTATTGACTAGAACACATAAATGGCTTTAGGCACTACTAAACAATAAAAAAAATGTGGCTCACTATTGGGTCTTTTATCCATTTTAATTTATTTTGATGCTGCATGCAGTCTCTGAATATCTTTTGTGGGTTGTAATAAAATAGCCGCAGTGCAATTTTGCATGTATGTCAAGCGGTGCGTGACCTGATATGCAAATTTAATACCAAGGTGCCAAAACTGAATTCATAATGTTTCACATCTACAGAGCTGTTTAAGGCAGTTTAGAAATCAATGAATATGTAATATGAAGGTGATAAGACCTAAATAAAACCCCTATTTATCTACTATGAAAAGTATTTATACACAGAATATTTAGCACAAGCAGAAAATGGACAGAGTTTCCAATTATATGGTTTGCATAAACAAATGTTGAACCATGTGCTTAGAATAGATAATAACGTAGCTAGTTCCTTTGCATTATACTTCAGAAATGTTTACAGATGTCTCTCTCTTAGTGTATATATAAAATGAAACACTAAACTGAAGCAGCTTTTGAAGAAAACCTCTTTGAGGTCTCTTATTTATTTTTAATTTACAGTATATGGGGTGCTTCATTATAGCTTTCTGTTACCGGTTTTCAGGTTATTAAAGATCAGTGAAATAAGATACACTTTTGTGAAGTCTTGTAGTTTATGGTGAAATAAGGGACATAAATTTAACTGGTAATAAATAAGAATCAAATGTTTTCCATCTGCTTACCTTTAAAAGCAGACAAGATCTAATTTTGGAAGCATTTTGACTTTTGAGATCTTTTACTGAATTGATGAAGTGATTATTTCTATTGTTTTGTCCAAAAAGTTAATCTAATCAGGTTTCAGAGGTTTACCAAATGATGCTTGTGAATTAGATTGGCCTTTCATTCAGCATACTTACATGTGGAGATGGACTGGGAATCCAAATCTTGATTGATGGCAATCAGTCTCAGCTATACCACTAAAAATATATACTGTCTCCCCACAGAGGAAGGGAGAGTATGTGTGTTTGATTGGCTGGCTGCGTTATTTTATAGCACCCTGCCAGTCGGCGCACAGAGACATTTATATCTCTTGGCTTGAAATAAGTTGCTACAGTAATGACTACCAATGTGTTGAGCAATCAAGAAAAATGTAGGGGTGCAGCAGGTTTTGAAAAATGTCCATGATGCCATATGCATACTGCTGATAGTTGGAAGAGATTTTTCATCCACCTTGCTAGAGGCCAAGGTCCATCATAGGAAAAGCCAGAGCATTAGACTGACAGATGAAATAATTTGAAATAGATACTAATTAATCTTTGTTCTTGTGTAAGAAAGTAGAGAAAACTCAAACCCCAGAAGTATATGGGTTTTTTTCCTCACCTGACCTTAAACCAGATCAGGTGTAGTTTTCCAGTGCTGGTCAACAGCCTGTAGACTTAATGTCTTGAACCACAACAAGGGTGTAAAGTTCACCATAAATTTGAATACCTTCTTTGTCTGATCAAATACAGATGGGCAGAAAGGGGAGGTAGATAATAATGAAGAAGATCTTAGTTTTTGTCCTTTGTGTGGCTACTACCCCGTGAAATTGCTGCCTCCCTCTGAGAAATGAATGATGGGGTCATTTTTGTTTCTGCATGAGGGATTGCCTGTGTTTCCTCAGCAAGCGCTACAACCATTCATTTTTACAAAGTTTTCTTTGGCTTGTGCCACTATTAATAAGAGATTCTATTAAAAAAAAATACTAGCCACCATACTGTGAGTGTTGTACTTTTCTGGGCCTCAATTTTGTACAAAAGCCTCAGGTTAATTCTCTGTACCAGAATGTGCTGCATCTTCTTTCCGTGGCTGAGGGGTTTGTGCCATATTCCTTGGAGAAGATAACATCTGAGTTTCCCTTGCTCAGGGTGCTCCATAAGAGGTTTGTTTTAAAGGGATCCATATAGATCCTTCCATATGGAAATGGAAAGATCCCTGAAGTTCCCTTCACAAAAGTTTCTTTGCATTGTCTTCATGGTCCTGAGGAGTGCTGAGCTCTCATAGGAGATCATGTCCTTTCCTGTCCTAAAAAAAAGCTGCAGTAGCGGACTGTATTCAGATAACCATGGAACTGTACTGTGGAGAGATGTACCATCATCCTCCCCTGCTGGGACACAGTGTGCTTGGAGGAACTGTGCTGTTGTGTTCCCCTTTGCTTGTTCAGACATAGCTACTGAGAGACGGAAAGGCCAAAACTTAAGAATTGATGAATAAATGAACTGAAATATACGTAACTTAGTAAATAGATGAGGTGGGATTTTTATTTTATTTTATTTTTTCAAATTGAAATGATGCATATGGAATTCTGAGGAATATTTCTCCATTCTGAAATCTTTTTCTGCAACATAATATTGTATTATTTATTACTTTATCTTTAAAATTAACGGACATTACTATGATTTCCCCAGAATTTTTATTTTAATCTTGGCTATGTTTTCCCCTTTCTGACTTGGAGACAATTTTTGGTTTTGAAAAGTTTTCCCTGGAATACAGATTCTGGTTCCTTTTATCCAGAGCACAGGATAATGTTGTAGTAAGCAGTTTGGGTTATTTTTCTCAATAATCATCATTTCCCTCTCCAGCCTCTTTCACAGACGAGTGGAGGAGAATGGTGGGAATTGTTCATCGTGCAGAAGAAACTGTCTGGGGCAGGAGACCATCACTTTCCTTTGTGGAAATTCTGGGTTCCCACCAGAGTCTCTGGGCTGTAATAGAGACTTGCGTTTTACCTGTTTGTTCCTGTTTGTTCAGCTCTGAGGTGAGATGAAAACTCCATCCTCACAACAAAACACCAGTTTTGCGTTGAGCTGAGCTACTTAACCCTCTCCTTATGTAAACTCTAAAGCAGCTGTATTAGGTGCAGCTTTCAGTTTTTCATGAACTTTGGATGAGCAGTTGGACGTGGATCTACCATGCAATAGGTAATCGGTCAATGCCCCTAAAAATAAATAGGAAGTCTTAGTCTATCAGGGAGAACTGGAACTTTATTATCTGACACTGGTTTCCTGTAGGATTTCTTGTGCAGAAAGGTGTAATGCAGCTTTATAGCCAATGTTGGCATAAAGACTTGAGCTGCCAGTTCAGAGAAGCCTATCCACACAAAACAGATTTCTGTGAAGTTCATTTTCTCATCCTGGATTGTTTTCTGCTTCATTATCCAGTGGTTATCTAAACTAATAATTAGGGAAACTGATCTCATTTGGAAAATGTTCCTAAAATTGGGACTATTTTTCTGTCACAGATCTGTTTTATTGACAGTTTTGCTGCTTAGGAGAATATCCATCCAGGAGAACTGTATTAATAAAGAAAGCATTCAGTACTTAAAACCTAATTTCCTTGGCAGCTTAAATGTCTCTATTTGTGATTTTTCTGTTCATGTCTTTAAATCAGTGTCATGCTGTGAAATCTGCCATTTTTGCCATGACCAACCCATGAAATTTGTCATTGCTGTGTCTGTGATTTGCATGGGGCTTGCATTATGATTAGCAAGCAAAGTTCACAAGTGTGTGTTTTATTTGCCCAGATCTCTGCTCTTCAAAAAATGCATGACTTTGTTAAGTCTGGCCCCCAAGCTAGACTGTAACCCAAGGCTTAACATTTCAAATGTTAAGGGATAGTTATTTCAAGTTGTAGTTACAGTCCTTTCCAAAAGTGGTTCTTAGGTCGGGCAACGTGGTGCTGTCAGTGGAGCCTACCTTAAGTGCTTGGGTTTGTCACCTTTGTTTTGGAGCTTACTCATATTTCCTCAGTTTGGGATATAGGGAGGCAACACAAGCTTTCTGCAGAAGAGAATTCAGACACTTTAAGAGTGTCATGCAGCAAAGCAGGTAACTGGAACAGGCTCAGCTAAGGGTTAAATCCCAATTTGGACTGCAAAAACTGCAGAAAAAAAGTGAGACTCTTACTATCTGATATACAGTAATTACATAGTGAATTATAGTGATATATGTTGAATTATATTTTTAACACTCGACACTGTCTTACGAATCTTTTGTCCTAGAAAAAGGTAGTATCTTTAGTTTAACAATGACATGATATTTTGACATTTATTTAAAAAAAAAAAAAAAAAGTTTTGGCTCTCTTTTAAGTGTGTGATCAGAATGAATTCATTTGCTCTTACTGGAAGAATACTTATCATAATGGATTCATGTGGTATCCATGTGCATGTCACGTGTTCTTTTTTATACACATCCCTCTAATTCCATTTCAATACCACTTTAATTTAGCATTAGTTAATGGACTCCCCATAAAGGTTGCTCATTTTTTATCTGGATTCTTCAACTAAATTTTTGGTATTTAAAACCTCTAAGCTGGAGAGGAGAGCACTAAATAGCAGCACTTTGAAAAATTAACATGAATTGTCTTCCTTTTTGTCTGTTGATTTCCTTTTACTATTTTACAAATTAATAAGCAAAACAATAAGGGGCTAGAGGTTAGTCATGAGAAATGGAATACATTGTTGGAAGTGAATGTGCAGCTTACATACTGGTCAGCAGTGACTCTTGGGCAGGATAGGAAGAGGTGCAGATCACCACTGGTGGGCATGGTAGAATAAGAGTGAATAGAGTCACCAGTTCAATAGACAAAGGGTGCTTATATTAGGAGCATATCTCTGAAGTGCTTTCTGTATCTGGCAGAATTAGGAGCCTAACTGTCCAAATTACAGGATGTCATTTCTGGAGACATCTGCTTAACTCGGACACCCACCTAAAGCTAAGGTGGGTGGTGGGATTATCTCCTGGTGTATAAAATCCCCAGAGGTCCATGGGAGTTATTAGTTGTAATCTAGGTTTCACCCAGAGACTGAAGACTTGGAATTTTTTGTTTTTCCACTGACTTCTCTAAGATTTGGCTTAGATTGGATGGATGGGCCCACATTGTGGTGTGAGACAGCCCCGCACAAGCCAAGGCAGGAAAGATCCATTATGATAGCCAGTCAGGAAAAGACTTCAATGACTAAATTGGCTCCAGTTGTTTATTATCTATTATTTATCATCCCATAAAAAGGCTTTATCCAATAAGACTGGAGCTGAATTTTCATAGGGCATTTTAAACAAAAGTGGCTTCATGTCAAATTTATGCTGGAAAGGTCAACATTAGTTTACTTCAAAGGTTTGGTTGTTGAGAAACAATAACATAAGGTCATAATTTCAGCTTGTTTGAAGAGCAGCAATGAGCTGTTTGCCAGAGATTCGATCTCTGGTAAACAGGCCCCTCTTGGCTCACTTGGAAAAGCTTGGAAATGCACTGATGCTCTTTGTNTTTGTCCTTCCTTTTGTCCTTCCTTTTGTCCTTCCTTTTGTCCTTCCTTCCTCCTTTTTTTTCTTTCAAGTGAATTCACTTAGAGAAGAACAAAAAATGATGGAAGGTGAGTAGAAGGGGCATAGGTAAGAGGAAAGGGTCATGCTGTTTAAACCCCAGCTTAATCTAGTTTTAAAAGTGTGTGGTGCAACTGAAAGTTGCAATAAAAGTTGTTGGTCCTAGGGGCCTTTTCAAAATATATTATAAACTATAGTCTGGAGCCCTCTTATATCAGGTCTCAAACTGATGGGTCAGAACTGAAAGCATCCCTCTGTAAGTGCAGAAGAAGCCCTAGCTTAGCAGACGGAGTGCTCTCTGAAGTGCCAGGCCAGCACCTCTTCCCAAAGGTGGAAGGAGGCAGTTTGATCTTCCCTGAAGGCTGCCTGTGGCTGGCTGTTGCACCCTGGCCTGTAGTAGCCCTTTTTTTAGAGGGTGGAGTGCATGTGTCTTGCTGCAGATTTCCTTCTGTGCTGTCATTGCTTGTGGACTTACTGGAATGGGTGGCCCAAGGGCTCAGGTCAGAGCAGGTGAAGGCACTGCCGTTTTTCACATGGTCATGGTCTGTGTCCATCCTCTGAAGGCTAACAATTCCCTACCCTCTGATTACCTCTCAAAACACACCTTTCAATTGCTTGGAGACCATCAATGTTAAAAGGACCTTGTCTAACACAAATACTGCAGCTGTTTGTCAGCCTTGAGGAATCCCTATGCCTGTGCACATTTGGTTGTTGCAGTGATGTAATTTCCATGCTTTCACACACATGGAAGCTATAATATCTTATTACAGATGGAGGAGTCCAATGATTAACATACTAAAGAAGGCTGTCTAATTCTATGCGGCTTAAGAACCACCTTTAAAAAAACCCAGAAAGAACAATAGAGTTGTGAATAGAGTTGTGATGCTGTCTTTAACTCTGAGTGAACTTTGTGAGCCTCATTTATTGGGATGGAATATTTGGCCTCTGTGGCTTGTTGAAGTCCCTTAGCATCAAGTGACAGACCTTATACTGGGAGTATCCAGTAATTATCCAAATCCTTTGAGTACTGTTACTCACAGTTCTGATTTTTACTCTAACATTGCTAGTGGTACTAATTTTTAAGTTTCTTCACAGACTTCTATTCATTACCCCTCAGTGATGTGCTAATTAGAGCAGCCAAATGCTACAAATGAGTCTGTGTTTGCGATTTTTCAAGGACTAGAGTCTAATCATTTTCTCCACCACTATAAAGATGTCATGAGGTAATGTGTAAAGTTATGCCATGGGAAACCAAACAGAGAGAAAAGGAGATAAAGCATTCAAGGGTGTCTGATTTAACTCCTCTGAATACAGTAATGCTCATGCACACAATACACACAATAGCTGGTGTGCACAGGGTGCTCTGCAGCCTCACACTTGCAGTTGCATCAGTGGTTTTTTCCTTCCTAAGAAAGAGACATACATAAAACCTTATAAAAATTTATTTAATCGTTTGAGTCTGGAAAGGGGAACCTCCAGAAAGGCTCTATGCAAATGTCTGTTCTTCAATATAGGCAATAAACAAAGTCTGCTGTTAGTCTGCCAAAGCCAAGATCCACCTAACTAGGCAAAAATCTATGAACAGGGAAATGCCCAAAGAAAATACATGGATTCAATCTCTCTTCTCCTAAATCACCTTCCACAATAAAGCAAAAGTAATCTGTGTTCCTTTACAAACAAGTACTCCCAAGAAAAGACACTCTTGCAAGCCTGGCACTGCTGTTCAGAAGCAGCTGAGGACAGTGTGGCAGCTCTGTGACAAGTGGCAACTTCATCAGACACAGGAAAGCATAGGACAAGGAAATTCTGCCATCTGAAGTTAGTTTTAAACCTTTGCAGTGTTCTTCATCCCACCAGACTTTACTGATTTAGAATATAAGGCATTTTGTCCAAGATTGGCTTGTCTTCTGTAATCCAGTGAGAAGAGTAGGTGAGAGATCTCACCTACCTCGTCAGTCTAGCTTGCAACTACATTTCAATGTATGTTGACCTAGTTGCTATACATTCCAATAAGGGTTTAAATTTTCCAGTGTATTTACTCATGGGAAGTGGCATCTTGTTTTGGCACATTCAGTGACCTGTAGGGTGGTGGGATCTGGCCCCCAAAAAGCTAACACTAGCACCTGGGCAATGGGATTTATCCGTAGTTACCTAGTGACACAGAGAAGTTTTGTATACCTATTTAGTTTTGAATTTTTTAGCAGAGAAATGATCCAGTGCCTGAACACAGCATGTGCACTTCACATGATGCATATGGAGGCTTGCCTTAAATGCATTTACCTCATGCTAGGGTATTGTATCTAACGCACAGCAGAGACAAAAATAAAACTAGATTCTCATTCACTCAAGGACTGAATAAAAAGAATTCTGAAAAAAGTCATCCTGCTTTTCTTGAACGGAGTGGTAAACATTGCTCTCTTCAGTACTTGAGCATTGAAAACTCTCCTCTCCACTGCTCTGTTTTGTGTGCTCCTTGAAGCTTTATAAAAGGGTTCAAGATCTGTTCTATAACACTATTTAACTAGATCTATGATGATGTATGCCAGAACATGTCAAAATAATTGTGTGGTGACTATTCTGGGTTAAGGAGAATCATATTTAATGTTACTAATTTTCACATTATTTCACCCATAAAAATCTTTCTAGCAGCAAAAGTTTTATTGCACTGTATTTTAGAATCTCTAATTTATTCATGGGATAAATGTTTCATGTAATGAATTTTCTAGTAAATGTATTCTGAATTTCATGCTGAAGCAGGACCACTGTTAAACTGCACACACTTGAGCTAAAAGAGATGGATTTCCCGCATTGGAAAGTTTGTAGGGCAAATCTTGTAGCTCTCTGCCCTTCTAACCCTACTTCCTTCTTTTATTAAGGTTTTGTAGAGCTTTAACAGCTTTATTGTAAAAATGCTACTGCCACATAATATGCAAGTTAGATTTTGAGTTGGTTTATATGTGCAGTCCTTTGCACTAACAGAATGTTATTAAGCCTGATAGTTTTCTTGATCATGAGGCTTAACCATAATCGTAGAATTTATACTGAATTGTCTTTGCTCCCGTTTCATATCTTCGTACTTGCAGGTAGGGAGCAGGAGGTCTTGAAAACTCATTTTTGCTAGAATAAAGCATTCTGTTTCAGACATACGTCGTCTTTGAAAAAGAGGCAGAGAAGAGCTCTGTAGAGACTGATTGTACTGTCTTTTGCTTGATGTCCTCTTTATCTTGTGCTAGAACTGCACCTGTATGAAGTACCATGTACAGAGCAGTACAGAGATCTTAGGGCATAATCACAAACAATATATTTAGTGACCTTAGATCTCTCCCTGAGTCAGAGTAAAGTCATTTGGCTGTTAACTGTCTCATGCTGCATACATCGGGTACCAAATGCAGTATTTCTATCAGTCTAAAAACCTCATGCTCCTACAGCAGGGAAGCAAGCAACAGATGTTCCTTAAATGCGTCACCTTTTGACACCGGATAAAATTCCTTGCCTTAGAGATTGAGCCTCTCAGGTGTTAGTAAAAAGGCAGCTCTCACCATATTGCGCTGCCCTGATGAAAAATTTGTGGATAAAACTGGTTTTGAATATTAGAATTATGACACAGGGGCACTTAACCCTCAAGCTGAGTAATTTTCAGGGACAAATTCACTGCCAATCAAATTGGTTGTTAACAAATTGCAGCAAAGCAGATCTACCCTACTGCCATGTCATATAAAATCTGCCCAGTGATCAGCTATGACATAGTCATTAAGTATAGTTACCTCTCTATGCAGAAGTAACACCTGTGTATTTCTGGCTGTAGGTATGAGAACATACTGAAGTGGCATTTTTTTTAAAATGCTGTCTGTGTAACAGGGATCAAAACTATTAAAAATGAGGGATAAGATCCTAAACTGGAGTTAGTTGATGTCAGTGATGCTAGATCAGTTTAGCAAAAAGTCTCCAGTCCACTCTTCCTAATAAGTTACAGTGCTGCACCGTAATCTTCAATACGGTCAAGGCGAACACTTAGCAGTGATCGTAAAAAAAGGAGCATTACCAGTCTCTGTGGTGAATGGAGTGGACATCTGTAATCTGAATGGGTATAGTCTGCAGATGTCATTTCTTTAAGGCTGCTTCTTAAATAAATGAGGTAACTATAGCCCATTCCAGAGCTCTGCTTTAATATTCTTTTTAGGGTATGGAAATCTTAGGATGTGAATCTCTGAGTGACCAGATGCATAGGAGCAGGTATTAAACTGCTACAATCTAATTGATATATGCTGCCATCAGTTCTGACCCAGGTAATAGCACAGCTAAAACAATTTCTAGTGGGTTGAAACATCCCTGGAGTACTTACTGCAGTGATATAAAAATCTTGAAGCAATGTGTCTTAAGTCCCGTAAATCATTTTAGACTTAATGAAACCTTCTGCAGGAGTATTCCCTATCTATGATGCATTTAGCTGCAGTCTGTTGACATTTTGTGTCTGGTTTTAAGAATTATGTAAACTTTTGATGATGTGCTATAGTTGATAGGGTTAAAAAATAAGGATTGCTTTTTAATGGTTCATTTTTGTAGAGATCCTAATAATTGCAAAGGAAATTCCTAAGATCCGATGTATTTCATCCTAATGTTTTGATTTCTTTTGCCCAGAGGAATTTTTCCTTATGAAAACTTTGAAACCAGAGATGAGTCTGTTGTGTACACAGTATCTGTTTCAGCTGGTTTGATACAATTGAGTCAGACCAGCTTTGTATTTGTGTTGCTTCAGTACATAAATTTTATCTGCCTTATATTTACCAGTGAGCTATAAATGTTGTCCTTTGGAAGGGAAGTTGCTAGATAATGACAAGAAAAAGATAACAGGTGAGACTGCAAACACATAGGCATACATTCTGCCCTCCATATGCACACATAAATCCTTTTGACATTAATGAGGACAACACGCATGTAGTGCAGAGCAGACAAGACTCCCAAGTTATGCAATGTGATCTACTTAAAACACCGTATCAGACTGTTTTCAAATATTTTCTTATTATTACTTGGCTTAACATATACAAAGGTCTTTATCTCCTATAAATTAGGGCTGCGCTGTGGATTTTCCTAGTTTATTCTTCTGTGGTGTTTTATATTAGTAGAAGCTTACTGCTGGAAGAGAAGCAAATTCTGCTGTGTTGTTTCAGGATCTACCTGGGATAGACGGATTCAACAGTTCCAGGGGACTTTGCTTTGTTGAGAGTTTCAGAGCTGTGTTGCTGAGAGCAGTAGTCCACATTAATGCACACTTCTATCTACTGTATCCAGGTACACTGGACAATTTAAAATGCTTATTTTAGGAGGGAGCAGAACAAGCCAAGGGACCCTAAAAAAACCCTGAGTTTCACAGAAAACATTCAGCAATTTTGAAATTCAAATCGGGCTTCCTCTAATTAAGCCACACAGACCAATAATCATTTTGGAAAATGTGGTTTGTAATGCCAGAAGTCTTATCCTGCATTTACAACCAACCATTTATCAAATTCGATGTTGTCACTGACAATCACTTTAAAAAAAAAAAAGGTACTTTTTAAAAAAAACATGAGACAGGCATAGTTATCGTGACATTTAAAAAAGTAATAAGGTCTTATGTGATCTTACTCGTTTGGAAACCAGAAGGCAAATAAGGGTAACATTCTGAAGCTTTACACTGGGACTGTGTAAGCTAGAAAGCTCTTAAATAAATTGAAACCACGTTCTTAATGTGAATAAATGATGTGGTAGCTTAGGCTTTAGGAGGAGCACCAAATGTTTCAGAACTCTATGTAAGTGTGGTGGGCTACCCCTGTTTCTTCAAAGCTGGTAGATCTATTCTACTGCTTGCTAGGTTAAGGAAAATAAGTTTGGGTTTTTTTAAATGTTGTTGCTATCTTAAACATTTCAAGGTCCTTACTTCTGTAGTCGATCTGATAGCAAAGAGATACTGCTTGATTCCATAAATAAGATGTTTTGTTTTATAAAGGGTCTCAGAATGCATCTTTTCTTCTATAATTACCTTAATCGTAGTGAATGTTTTACCATGTAACCCAAAAGCTGTTGTATGCTGCGCTCTTCTGAAAGGAACTGATGTGCACGTACAGAGTGGACTTCAGAGGACAAGGTACGGAATGAAACTGCCATTTAACGGAACTAACCTTTTGGGTATAAAGCTTTCCTATCAAAATTAAGCTTCATAAAACCAGAGCCCACACATAGTTGTTTAGTGTCTCACTGAATTGTGTCTCTTTAAACCCTTCAGAAACATGAAGCTGGTAGCCCACATAACACTGACTTCTTGTCAGGAGAAGTTTTTCTCTTCATTTCTGTTCATGGGCTTTAAAAGCAGGGACCTGGCCCTGCATTGTTAAATCTGGAAGGGTCAAAAGAGGGAAGCAGGAGGAACAGAGCCCTCTGGTAATGCAAGAGGGAGCACACTGCAGATACCTGCTGACCTTGTTGATAAGACTTTAAGAAATGCTACCAGCTTCTACCACTACATGGTGCCTGGAATTCTTCCTCTGGGTAGGCTATATTGTCATGCTGCATACTTTATTGTCATTATTGTTGTTAATCAAATTGGTAAATTATTACAGTTCTCAAGCTACCAGTAATGTGCTAGCTAAGTCAGACAGAGAAAAGAACAGTTTGGTTTTCCTGGGTCAATAGAGAGCTGAGCTCTGCTGGTTTCTCTCTCTCTTGTGTTGCTCTGTGGCCAGAGAGCCTGGCTTGGGCTCTTCATCTTCTCTTATCCCCAGGCTGGGCAGTGGTTTTCCTTCAGCCAGTGCCTCTCCTTAGGTGACATCCTGCAGGCTCATGCAATGAGTTCTGCATGTAACGGTGCTTGTTTGGCATCGTTGGGGTAGTTAGGGCGCTGGGTGTTTTACTGTGGGTCTGTGCCTAACTGAGACTCTAGCAATAAGACAGCCTTTATTTGGAAGCAAAAGTACAGCTTGTTGTAATAGTATGTGAAAATGCTTAGAAAAAGAGGGGGTTAGGACAATCCACATGCGTTTCCATCTCACCACAGGGCTTATTATCGCCTTGGAGCAATCCAGTCTGGCCTAATTCCTTTAGTCACCTTCTGTATATGTAAAAGTCGATAGAGAAATCCGATTCCCCTGAGCAATTCCCATTCTGAAGAGAAAGCCTCCTTCTAAGCAGCAATGGTTTTATGTTCCTGGCTGCTCAGGGTGAAACCTGTCACGTATGCTTACTAGAGGTAAAACTGTTGGCTCTCAGCATATCAGTGCACTGTGTTGCCATGGCTGACCGTGAGCATTTTTTTCTTTCTTTTTTTCATCTCCTGCGTGTTGACGTCACCTTATGTAACTTGAATTGGCATGATGATACCATAAAAACTGCAATTGAACAATCTGGTCAACTTGTACTTTTCCCTTAGGTTTAGGTACTCAGCAGATGTTCTTGGGTGATCAGATCTGTTTTGAAAATATGGCCAGACCTTCCCAGTGAAATGTCCTGATGCTGAATGCTTTTGAAATATTGACCTGTATGAGAAATGCCGAGGCCCTAGAGTAGAAGTACTCTGTGACATGGTGCTTGTGTAGTGAGGAGTTCCTTTTGCTGTCCAGACTGCCAGGTAGCACCATAAGCACGGGTCTGACTAAATTCCTACGGGGTACCCAGTTAGCTACCGAGTTTTACATTTTCTGGTTGAAGCCAGATAAAGAATCCATCCCAAATAGAGTTAGATGTGCGAGGTGTCAACAGCCATGGTAAAATATGTACCTGAAAGCAGTGGACCTTCTGGATAAATTCCCCTGTTTTTTAGATCTTTGTCAGTCAACACTGTTGATAGCTAAGGTTGCTTTCCAGGCATTTCTTGCCGAAGGCAGCTGTACCCATTAATTAATAGCGGGGATTTACAAATCCTCCAGTCACTCCCTTCTCAGTGCTGCTTCTTATCCACAGAACATCCCTTCTGCCTCATCCACTCCGAGTCCTTGCCAGGCTCCCAGTGGGCACCATTCAGCACAGGTGAAGATAGCCACATCTCACTCCCCATAGATGAAGAAAAATGGTTTGAACATGTTGGTGGTAGGGGTAGTGCCTGTCTCAAAACAGAGTAATGCTGTGATCTCTTCCCTTGCTTGGGACATCCTGTGGAATATAATCACCATCTGAAAGAGTAAATCCTCCCTAAAGCCCATGCCAAAGGAAGTCTGTCATACTCGACACTATAAACACCAACCTCTTTATCCCAACCCTCCCACTGTACCCCCTTCATATCTCCGTCTTCTTCTTCACTTACGAAAGCCATTTTTATCTTTCCTGTTACATCACTCCCACCACACTGTATTAATCATCTGGCCACTATCACATTACACTTAATAAATGAACAAGATCTAATACAAAAATCCCTCCAAAACAGATGACTTAATACTCTTCTATGCTTAACTCTTTTATTCCACAGATGTGTTGCAAACACTCATGAGTGTTCCATAGTGGATGAAATGCTTTTAACAAAGATAGTTTAAAATATATGTAATTTATATAAGCTATTTAAATACCACTGTTCTTTTCTGTTTGATGGAATATTGTACATCCTGTCTTCATTATAAAAGGAGAAAATGGCTATTTTTGTGTGCAGAAAAGGACAAACCCCACTAAGTTATAAACTTAGTTTAACATGTGGCTCTAAGACTAGGGATGTTCTCGGGGTAGTCCATTTTGGAGCTGGGACAGGCACCAATAATCACAGCCACAATATTTCCTTTTAACTGAAATACCCTGTTTTCAGGGGCAAAAATCAATCACCTTCGGGACTGCAAGTTCAGTTCTGCTGGGAGCCACAGGCCCCTGACTGAGCCTCCATTTTGTCAGCTTTCATGCTCCCTGGTGTAGCATCACCTTCTTAGGTATGGTTTTTAACTCATGCAAGTTTGAATTTGCTTTTGGTATTCCTTGGCCCTGCAGAGCTCCTGTGCCCAGATGAGGTTGCCGTCCCCAAAGCTGAACCTTAGGCTTCCGTAGATGGATCTGCAATCCCATTCTTTCTGCTGGACCTCAAAGTCAATCCCTTTCCGCCCTGTTTTCTTTCCATGCTGTTTATGCACTCTGACAGCGCTTGCTCTCTCTGAGCACTCTGCTTTATAACTTTTATTTCCACGAATGCCACCAGGTGAGCAGGACCTCCTCAAGGCACATGTGCTCAGCCCTGTGTGTGATGCAGTGTGATCCCTCCCTACTCCAGGAGGTAATGCAGGTGCTGGGTGCACAGTATGAGAACTGTGCCTGCTTGGGCTGTTGTACCTCATTGCTCTGACGAGCCAATTCAGAGGTGGCATTTCCAGGTATTTCTCCCTAGTCTTTTATTGTGCTTTGTAGATAGAATCTTAAAATTGTTAGGGTTGGAAGGGACCTTTAAAATCATCTTGTTCCAACCCTCCAGGGACACCTCCAACTAGAGCAGGTTGTTCATAGCCCCATCCAGCCTGGTCTTAAAAATCTCCAAGAATGGAGCTTCCACCACCTCTCTGGGCTACCTGTTCAGTGTCTCACCACCCTCATGGTGAAGAAATTCTTCCTAACCTACACCACATTGATACCACAGGTGCTTTTCAGTGCGAATTCCTACTTGTCAACCCTTGCAGTTTCATCCCAAAATGGGCGTAGTGAGAAGCCTGAGATGGTAGAGCTTTT
Source organism: Chloroceryle aenea (assembly GCA_013399075.1). Classification (NCBI taxonomy): domain Eukaryota; kingdom Metazoa; phylum Chordata; class Aves; order Coraciiformes; family Cerylidae; genus Chloroceryle; species Chloroceryle aenea. Next base: position 331,425 of record VWZY01003287.1, read on the forward strand.
GGTCTGAAACAGATACAGAGAGAAGGCTCCAAATACCTTTGAGCCCTATGCGGATGTGTTCTGTGGGCTGTGACACATCACCTGTGCTTTGGGAAATAAGCCATTAATGAGAAGATGCCTAGGAGAGAGAAGTAATAGGGATTTCTGAGAAGGATTTTGATAGGTTATAATAGGTGATTAAAAAATCCTCCAATAATCCCCTTTATTTACTCTCAGAAGAATCTTTACTTTCATTTTCAAGAAAAAGAGAATGAAGTGAGGCTCACAAATTTTCATTGTCTTAAGGTTGGTTTGGGAAGTTCTTATATTTGGCAGTCATTTGCTAAAATAGACACGAATTTTTAACTTTCAGATTGCGATCTGTTCACCCAAAAACATTCTACAGAACACATTAGGTTTGTAAATTGAAATAGTAATGACCCTTGTATGACTGTGAAAGATTAAGCTCTGGGCTTTGAACACATCAGAGGCTTAAAAACACTGGTAAGTAAGTATAGCAGTAGGTGATTAAGAGAAAGAGGTTGAACTCTGCATCTGGTGTAGCTACCATAAAGTGTTCCTGGAAAATGTAAACTAAATTACCCAAGTACTGGAAAATTGCATTTGAAAATAATAATGGTTTCATTTAGTTTTATCATGCAGACTGACAGCTGGAGGAGATTCGGTCCGTTGCCGAACCCCCAAATCAACAAGTTTTGTCTCTTGACACACACGGGGGTGGGAGAAGCTGCTCATTTAAGATCAGTAAACAGCCACTGCTGTGAATTTCTAATCCTTTCATTAAGTCTCGCTCTCTGATTGCTGGCTACGTTCACTTTCCTCTCTTTTAATTCACTATCTCCTAAATTATAATAATTGAAAACACATTAGGACCAAGAAGGGGAATGGAAAAAGCTAAGTAGACAATCACCTTGTAAACATCTTGTGATGGTGATGGCTATTAAACAGGAACGTTCAGTACCAACTGAGGCACAGGCGAGCTTATCCAAGCAAATCAATGCAAGTTAATCTTTCAGTGTCAGCTGGCTGAGTTTTGGACTAGTGATGAATGCCTTGACTGGAAAGATGAAATGCTGGAATGCCAGGCACTGCTCTGACAGCTACAGATGGTGCCAATTACTGCCAGTAGAGCCTGTCCTGCTGTGAGCCCAAGATGTCTGATTTGTGGTCACAGAAAAATGAAAAAGAGGTTTCCCAGCTGGGCCTGTCACCTGTCCTATATTGCTCCATAGCAGCAGTGGTGTTCGTGTTCTAAAATCAAATATCTTTGTATATTTATGCTAATGATCCCACCATGCCTAATTACTAGACATATGCCTTGGAAAGATGTAGACAGTATTAGAAAATAGAATTTTGCTTTCCCTTGATTAAAATAAACTTCGGAAAATATACAAAAGTTAGAATAAAATGCAATATCGAAATAAAGGGGAAGGAGGCAAAAGGAGGAACAAGTAATTCAATAGCACAGGCAGACATTCTGTGCTTAATTTTTCTCCATGCAGTTGAAAGGGATTTACAGGCTGTAAATCAGAACAAAATCTAGCCCATGGTCTCCAGTCTTACCATACTGAGCTTGAGTCTTAATATAAACCTTTATTTTTCCTTTGTACTTTTGAACCTTTTTGTGTTTGTTTTTTCATGTGCCGTCTTATTCCACCACTACCCAAGCTATACAAATTGTCATTTATTGCACTTTCACATTATTTCCTGCCTCTGTGATATTTAAAAGGATTAGTCTAGACATCTGTGATCTGTAATTGGCTTTTTCCATGAAAGGGGATCAGCTGTAAGAACTTAAGCAACCCAGACTTATTTTACTTGTGATACTTGAAAGCCTTCTGGACAGAGCACCTTTGCTGAAATGATTTAACACAAGGTTACTCGGTGTGCAAATGCAGCTTCGGTCAGCCCTTTGCCATTGGATCCACTGTGATTTTATCCACCTGAAAATAGCCCATGGGTTTTAATTAAAATATATTTTGAAGTAACTGGTTCCAGGTTCAGCTTGCTCTAGCTTTTGCTGTGAAAGGGGACCCGATAGAATACCCGAACTCTGAAATACATTTCCATCGTGCCTTTATTTATATGTTACGTAAACAATAGCATGGTAATTATCCTTATTGGAGTACGAAATGTAAATCTGCCTCTTTTCCCCCTGTCCTTAGAACTCATTTACCACAATTTGCCTAATTGTTAAGAGCTAGTAGATCAGGGTTGGGGGGCAGATGACTTATATCCATTTTATTAGACTCAACTTTTGCTAATGAAGCTATTTTTCCCTCAATTTCAAAGACAAATGTTTAAGCAAATTTTGAAATGCATTTAACAATGGTAGTAAATGGGTGGACAATCTGTACTATAAAAATAACTCTTATGGCAGCTGTGGAGTGGAGTGGGACAAAGGACCTTTAGGTCCTGGCTTGAATCACAGGGTATTTGGTGCTTTCAGATAAGCGCTCAGTTGCCAATTGTAATACCTCCCTAGAACTTGGGAGAGCTGGCACCATGAGTTCCCAATAGCTGTTAATGATAAATGTAAGCTTTCAAGAGATCATTTCTTTAAGTATTTGGGAATTACATGATGATGATGAGTTAGGAGGTGGAAAGAAACTTGATTTTTATCATTTCACCTTTTGTCAAGTGATGGGGAAGTCTGGGAAGACTTTCAGTATGTCTGTAAATTGCTGTAGCTTACATGTGGCTGTTGTCTGAGAGTGCCGTTGGGTTCCAGTCTTTTATTTGCTACTGGGTTTGCTTTCCCCTATCTGTCATTATTTAACAGATAAAACCAAATATACAGGTTTTGCTGCCAAAGGTCTTGGCTTCTTGTAGAGCCTGTTGTTTTAGCACACGCCAGTGAAGTCACTTGATTTTATTGTTTCATTTATTCTGAGTAGGTTGCCTGTATTTAAAGACATTAACATTAATATAAATGCAAGGAGAGTTTGCTGGACTAGTAGTGGGAAGAACCACCTCAGAAGTCATTATCTAAGCGGGTATGATCCACAGGCTCATTCTCAGGTACAGCTGTGGGAATTAGAGATTTGATAACACAAAATAAAAAAGTCTCTCAAGCTCCTTTTTTTTAAATCAGCAAAGCAAAGGAGGTAAAATAGAGAGACACTGCACTGGAGGCTCGCTGCTGCAGCTGCTCGAGGCTCCAAGGCTGTGCTGTGACCCCCTCGCAGGGCAGCGAGGCAGGCGGGGGCTGGCCGGAGCTGCGGGCGCCTTGCACAGCAGGGTGAGCCCAGGGCAGCTTTCACGAGTCTGTTGTCAGCGAGTGCCATTAGGCTGCAACCTCCTGTTTGGTACCGGGTGTTCTTTCCCCTACTCCTAATTGCAGCAGTTAAACCCAGATATGTAGGTTTTGCTGCCAAGGGTCTCCGCTTCTCGTAGAGAAATATTTTGGTTGTCTTCTGAACTACTTTTTCATTTCCTGGCTGCTTCAAGAAGAAGGATAAAATGAGTGAAAGCCACAGCGGTGGGCCTTCTGAGTACAGAGTTTTTGGGGGCAGATACACTGTTTTGTGTAACATTAAACCTGGGGAGATACTTAACCACTTTGCCTCAGTTCAGCATGTCTAATACTTGGCTCAAATCAGCGTGTTCGTGTTTCGTTCAGCTTGGCTAACAGCCAGCATAGAGACTTTATTTTCATTTTTGAATTTCACTTGGCAGATCCTTAAAAGTCACTGGAGAACTTTGCCTGGGTAATAAAAAGCAACTTTTTTATTGAAAACTAATTATTTTTTCAGCTCCATGTGCCAGCTGTTTAAAAATGTTGTGGTCACGTTAGCGCATACTTTAATTACAGAGTTCTAGAAAAATGCAGATCCTATTGTGAAATGTTCCTCACAGCAGTTAATAAGCCACTTATTTTCGGCCACATCCAAACTGTTAAAATATAACCGATAGATTTTTTTTTACTATAATTAAGTATCAGTTAACACTAAATACACAAATACCAGGATAAAGCATGTGCCTGTTTTGGATAGAAAAATGTGAGTTTAAAGCTAGAAGCCCAAGCTTGTGCATATGTGTAAGGATGTGGATAGTACTGAGTGAGGTTTTCAGAAATGCTCAGGAGTTTCCAAGTCAGTGGGAACACCAGACTCAAGGTTCTTTTGAAATTTCTTCTGTTCCTAAGGAAAATCCCGTTAGGCATCCCTGTGCATCCTTAGGTACCTACATGCTTTTGAAAATCAGGCCTGAAAAGACTCCTGGCATCCTGTAATGGGCTCTGCTGGCTCAGGACACAGCACCTGGCTTGGGAGGAGCCAGGCCATGGAGTGCAGCGACACAGGCAGCAGTGCCAGAGACCCAGCTTCTTGGCAGCTGTGGCCCTGAGTTGGATGGGGTCTCAGGAAAAGAATAGCGGCAAGAACAAGAGGATCAGCAGGCAGGACAAGACCCCCGTGAACCAAAGCAGGAGGTCTTTTCTCCTTTGAAGTGAGCACCACAGGGATGGTGGGAGCTGGGTCCCTCCATGCAGCTGCAACTTCCAGCTTTCCTGCATTCAACCTTCCTGTGCGACCCGGCTTCCTCCACAGAGGACGTGTTTCTTCCAACATGCTGTGTCGCATGAGACTTCATCTTTCATAGTGCCAGCGTTTGCAGAGCATTTGGCCTGCCAGATGCTGCTTCAAATTAAGGATGGGTCTGAGCCAAAATCTTGGGTTCAAACACCTTCAAACTTTGGGAAAGTTTGCATCCCAATTTTATGGCTTTGCTCTATCCCTGCTTCATTTCAGTCATACCTAGTTACAGTTTTATTCTGCTGCGATCAGAAGCTGCAAAGAAATGTAACAGGAACAGAGTGGGTGGATGTTCCATGGGAGAATAGTAAAACTTTGCCTGGCTGGAGGCATGCTCACTTTCCTTGGTCAGTTATTGACCTTATAAAAAGGATTATTCAATGGACAAGAACAGTCCTGCATCCCTACCATTTTAACACTCTATTTTTGGTCATACCCTTTATATAAAAATAAGTACTTTTTGCCTGTTATATTTGATTAATTTATGTAAAAAAGAATGTGTTGCATATATATAAGCAGATTTTTTTGTATAAGTATATAAATACTAAGGGAAATGGCAAAACAGATGGCAAGTTATAAAGCCATTTAAAGGTACTGCTGTACATGTAATACCAGACACGTACGTTTCTTCTCCATGACTTTAGTAATTACTCTTTGAGTTGGTTTAGATTTCATCTTAATTTTTCCTCTTCTTCTTTTAAAGTAGACTGAAGATCCATTTCACCTATATTCCTGCATTTTAAGTGTAAGCATGTAGTAGTAGAATGTTACCAGAATAAACTGTGTTGGTACTGTGTTAATTTATATCTAATTTGTGTCATCAGAGTTGACTATAGCTGTTAGAAGTAGCCTGTCCTAGAAATAAAACAAAATAAAATGGAAACGGCAAATCATTCTGAACACGCGAATTTCAAAACTATTTGTCTGACCACAGAATGTGTCAGAACAGTGCAGCTAAAGATGTCATAAAAAACTGAAAAACCCAAACCAGGGTGACTGTTTTGATACTATGCAATTTGACATTTTCTCCCAGGAAATGGTGAAAACCAAGGAGACGGACCAGTTTGAGGTGAAGAGGAAAGAAACAAAAAGTACATTTTAATGAGACATTTACAAATTGTTCAGCACAGAGAGAGGCACATTATGCTAGCACTTTGTCACTGTAAATATTGCAGATGTCGTTCCTCTGAGTTTGTCCTGGAGCATGATGAGAATAGAATTTATAAACATACGGCCAAATCTTTTTGTGTTGATATTAATGCTTTTGACTCAATCAGGCTTGAGCAGGGACTCCAGATCTGCTCCACAATCAAATAGTCATTAGGCGCAAGACTAATTGCTGCGGTAATTAATTCTCTGCAGACACCAGGACTGACTGGTGCAGTAGGTGTCATTTGACTGGTGGTGGGGTTTGCCTGCAATACAGGGAACAAAAAGCAAAATCCTGGTGGAGCTGCCACCCACACTAGGTGCTACCTATGGACACCCCATGTGCCTTACCCAGCCCGGCATGCTGCAAGCAGCAAGGAAAGCCAACAGGCACGCTGAGACATTCCCTTGGGAGCCCTTCTGGCAGGACAGGCTGATCCTGACTCACTGGCTGAGAGGCAGCTTGAGGGCAGCCAGCCAGGAACAGCCATACATTCAACAGCCGCACTCTTACCTGCGCAGCTCCGGAAAGTCTCATGCCCCTGAGATTGGCTGCGGTTGCAGTCGCACAGCTGACTCTGTTGATCTTGTCCAAAAGGAAGTTTTCATCTATTGCTTGTCAAATGTCCCTGGCCTGTCCCTGCAGGCAGACAAATGCTGCTGAGCAGCTGGGCTGACCAGGCAGGATGCGTGGCTACAAGGTGGGATCCACCTGGCCAGCTGCAGTGAGAGGGCTCTGCCCGCAGAGGGACTAACTTACGAACGAAGAGACTCACATGGGACCTGGGAGAAAAGAGGACAAAAGAGAGTTGGCTCAAGGAATCCCTCGTGTAAAGAGAGGAAGTGTCCTTCTTGCTGAGGAATAGATCTTTGCAGACAAACATGTCTCTGCATCTTTAGCATTGCCACTGATCTGCAAAACAGCTTAGTGCCTGACACCTCCCACATCTGTGACTTGATTTCACCATCCTTCCACATTCTATTACCAGATTTCTTACCACATATTTTAGTTAAACATCAGGAGCCTGACAGATTTTGGTGGTGTTTCTATCACCGTGAGCCCCTTTGCTTATTTATTTCATGGCTGTACTGGTTCAACTGGATTCAAGTGATGTTGAAAAATGTGCAGGGGGAGTCGTAAGTGGGCAACCAGAAGCGAGGATGGAGGATTTCCTGGTTTCATCTCTGCCAGTTGCTTACCTGGCTGCATTTGGCCTGACTTATTGTTCTTTAATGTGGTATAAGGAAGTGCACTTGCTTTGGGGTGAGCTTCTGCCTGAACTTTCTCAGGTGGTGGATGTCTCTCAGGCAGTGTCGCAGGCTTTCCCCACGGTAGGTTGCAAAGCTCTAGCTGAGTTTTACAGGGGTGAGAAGGGTCTTTAGGAGAAAAACATAATGGTTTTGTTGTGTTCCTTCTTATCAGACACTGATAGTTTCAGTAAAAGCTATCAAAACCAGAGCATTACTGGATGTTTCAAAAGCTCTCTTTCCCTCCTCAGATTTTTCCAGGAAGCATGGTTATTTTCTTTCATGCTATATTTAAAAAGTGCAGTTGAGCAAAAAGTTCGTGTTTTCTTAAGACTCGATCATTCTTCATAAATTACTAATGTTTCATTTTTTTTGGCTGCTAGGCTTTTCTGGAAAGCTGCCATCTTCTTAATGTATTAGTGTGTATGTATGAACTCCCTACCACCAGCAAACGTAATTAATGTTTGGAAATTGTGGCTTTCAGTCTTGCAAGCATAAAGAAATGTTTTAATTTGACAGTATGGCTGACAAAATACTAATTTGTTTTGGGACAGACCCTCACCTAGCTGCGTAGAGACAAGCACAAATAAGAAACAAAACCTTTCCAGAGTTTCCAGCAGGAGTAAATATCAGATTGGAACCTGTATTTAGAAAACATCCACATCCATTATAATTATACATTTGTAGTATTGTCAATTTCCAGTAGTATAATTTGATAAAACACTCATGGTACAATTAACTATCAGGAAAGAAAACTAAAATTAAGAGCACCCTTCAAGAAGTACTAGCTTCTTTTATTTAAGACAATTTGTTGTTCCCATGAAAAATAAATGTATATTCCATTTATAGTACAATGGACTAAAGCAGACAAACTGTGCAAGTGCAAACAGAGAAAAATACAAATTTTATGAATAAGATATGATGGACGACTTTCAGGAGTCAAGGTAATTGTACAAGATCTATTTGGGCTAATGTGACTGCTTTATATTTTTGTCATGCCTTTGTAACATTGGAGATCATTAGGAACTGTCTCTGGGGAAAGGGACCTGTGTCTAAAATCAGTTTGGGCCCATTATCTTCAGTAAGAGACTGTTTATACCCCAGGCATCCTGAATTCTCTGTTTACTGGGGGAGGAAACGCATTATGTAAGGGATATTAATACAGTGGGACCCCATGTTTCTAGAGCTCATTAATCTGAATAACTCAGAGAGTTGAACGTTGGTCTCTTCCTACCTCTGCTGTGCCTGCTGCTGTGTGTTTCTTGCCCTCGCTTTAGTTATTGTTACTTCTGGTTTGTCCTGTCGTGGAACACTCATTCACCATGAAACATCTTAAGTGCGCAACTTAAAGGCTGTGCACTGGCAGAAGCAGGCACTGCAGGACCAGCTTTGGCAACAGTGTCCCCAGGATCTGCAGTTAATGAGGTTCCTCTGCTGTTGGGAGCATCACACGGAGGAGAGGCTGAAGCTGATAAGGGCACACGCCTTCCTGGTAGGGCCAGCTGACAAGCTTGTTTAGGTGTTGAACTGGAGGTTGCTAGCAGCCTAATGTGTTATGTGTTCATGGGGCCAAGTTTCTTCCTTTGCAGTAAGCTATCATTAAACACATTATTTTTAAGCTGTTCCTCTAAACACAGTGGTAATGCTGACATAATGTAGCACACAGATATATGCTACTGTCATCTAAAGTAAAATACAACTATGGAATTCTCGCAGAAATGTAAGACTAAAATTTTTATAGCGTTATTTTGAAAATTCCAATAGTATCTGAGGCTTTTTGCCTCCCTCAGTATGCAATTTAGGTGTGCAAACAAACTAAAGCAAGAGGTTATTGTTAAAGACTTGACTTTTCAACTACCTGTTAGAAATTTTTTTGGTTTTGAAACAGCTGAGAATACCTTCTGCTTCTCTTTTGAGACTTTGTAATTCTCCGAATTACCAAGTAAAATACTTATTAGCCCCCTGTTCACTAATCAAAATCTGTAAGAATTGGCATAGTGTGATAGAATGAACATGTAAAAAAATACAAGCTTTGAAAGACTTTTTTTTTAACAATCTAAATACATTTCTTTATGTGCCTCTAAACAGTTTTTTAATGGCTGTGGAAATAGACCTTTAAATGTCATGATGTCTTAAAAAACTACAGGTTATGTCACTTGGCACATTACGCGAAGGTGTAGATAACATTAAACATATGAGCTTTCTAATGACTGTAAAAATACCTACAAATGATACAACTTGAGATCACACAGAAATTGTATGTATAAGCATTAGATAGATGTTATCTCTAGTCCAAAAATTACCCTAAATCTGGTTAAAGAGTTATTCGGCAGAAGTGCAGTAAATAACTCCTAGGTTTATCTGTTACAAAGATCTCTTCTGAGGTCATCTGTACAGATGTCTGTGCTTTCTCTTGTAATTTGATGACTGCGTCTCCATAGGCAGGGTCCTGGGCAGTCTTTTGTGCCCTTCTGACAGGTTCTGAGAATTGCAGGATTAGTGAAGCCTCAGTAAATTGAAATGCTGGCTATGTTGCTAAATTCAGTCATCCCCTGAACAAAAAGAAATTATAAAGCTAAAAAGTATGCTCCTAGATCATTTTAATGCTGGAATGTGCCCCCATGCGATCATATTTCTTTCCTTAATTCCTCATCCAAATGATGCTGATTGTAGCAAAAGGAAAATAAACAAATCTAGGTGTCCATGTTCTAGGCGGACAGGCATAGTCTTATCTTTGTGTGATTTTTAACATTTTAATTAAACCAGTAAAAGAAATGTGTGTTTAACTAAATCATGGGGTGCAGTTCAGCAAGTATCTGGGCTGCGATTGGTCAGCACCCAGGCTATGATATTAAATGCCACCCAGATTTGGGATTATTGAGCTAGTCTGCTCTAGCAAATACGTTGTGAAAGATCAAGCAGCCAAAAAGGACATTTCGATTTCAGTAACAGCTTAGTGCTGGTGGCTCCTACCCTGTGCATGCCTATCAGAAATGTGAAATCTGATTATTAAAATTCAGTGCTCCAAGCTGATTTCTTGTTTGCTTTAAGAAAGCAGGGCTTAATAACTTCCATTTCTCTTTCTTAGCTTTCTGTTCAAGTCTAAATAAAACTCAAAACTGATCTCTTTGGATTTATTCCATGCTGCTGACCTCATGTCCATCTGCTCACATACCCTCTCCCAGCGTGGCCACCTCCCTGTGACAGTTCTCCTTGGTATGTTCACTGGTGCGCTGAAGAGAGGTCGTTTTTTCTCTTGAGCTACCCTACAAGTATGGGACATGGTCTACCCACACTCTTCAACCACAGAACAAGATCTTTTCTTTAAAAGCTGTCTTCGTTTTCTTTTTGTTTACAGCTTTTCCCCCTTTCCTTTCTCTGGTCTGTGAGACTGTGCTTTCCGTATACTATATAAATAAAGTGTGTTGTATTGTAGTGTTATAAAGAGAGCTGCTGCTTGAATGAGGTGCTTCCCAAGGAGTAACAGTATTTGTTGAGCAGATGTTATTCCATTCTGAATAATGGAAACCATTTGGTGTCCTTCGAAATCATCATGAGGGCAGTAGAAGGGAATAAAAAAGATTCAGCAGAGACGTAACAGCTGGAGAATTTCTTCCCCCCTCCCTCCGTACCATGAATGGTAGCTATTGCAGATGTTTCAAAATGGCTGAGGTGCTGTTCAGGAGAAAAGCTCCACAGCTTTCGGCACCATGTGAAGGCATGCAACTGGCTCCTGCACCCTGCTGAGCTATTCAGTAGAAAGCTCAGCTGGGTCATGGAGTTCCTGCCAAGGGGCCAGAGGGCAATTCCTGTAGAGAGCATCAAAATCAGGGCAGGAAACTCTATTCCCTGCACTCCTCTGAGCCTAATGCAAAATGTCCTACAATGGGCAGTTTTGTTTTCATTGGACAAAAAAATCTTCTCTGTGCCAGGAGACCAATGGTTAGGTAATGTAGCAGGTATGGTTACACTTCGTTTACCAAGCTTGTTAAACACACACACGCAAAAGTTTTGTTTCCTGCCTTGGATCAGAGGAAATGCAGTTTGCATTATTTTTACTTTGAAAAGCTCTTAAAATATTTAGAACTGCTGAGCTGATTGGCAGCTTTCTGCCAGGCAGATACCTGCATGCTTTCCTGAACAGGTCTTTGTGAAATGTGGAACCGCTGGACTGTTTTTCCAAGACACATTCTGAGGCTCTGTGCTTGTGTCCAGTTCTGTCTGATGGGAGAGGGATCAGAAGTCTTGTAAAATAAGTGGAGGCTGGTAGCTGGAGTGATTTAGATCAGGAGTCCCATAAGAATGGTTGGATCTGGTTACCCTCAGTGTTCGTATGCCAGCTAATTTGCAAAGATTAACCTGGTGATGTGTAGTAAGCAATATATTTGCACACAACTTTATACCTGCTGCCTTCTGTCCAGGAGTTTGACATGTGCATATATAAAGAAGTCATAATATAAATTTGTGAAACCAGCTGTTATATGGGGTCTCCAGCAAATAAGTTGTCTAAGAACCTCTCAGCTGTAATGAAGTGCATCTATTGTACTGAAGTCTTTCCTTATAGGGCAGTTCTGACACAGCACAGATTTGCACACCCCTAACCACAAGATCACAAAATACCTCCTCAGTTAAGTGGTAGAGCAGCTAGAATGTAAGAGATACCAGTCTTTAGGAGATAGTGTCAGAAGAAAGAGCTGCTTTATTAGCAGAAGTTTGACGACACTAGACCCACTCTAGAATATTCATCTACTTTAGATCTATTCTTAATTAATTCTTGAATACTTGACAGGCTTTTTCATTTAAAATTCTGTTTCCCCCCTTTGAATATCTGTCCTTGTTTGTGCATTGGTACTTAATTTTTTTATGGCTCAGCCTAACCTTTCTTTACAAGCCTTCTTCTTTTTTGAATGAATACTTTATATCATCAGACTAAAGTTCCAATGTGGTTTGAAAGTAAAATAACAAACTGATGTTGCTTTACAGCAGAAAGCAGCACTTCTGATGCAGTGTGTTTCATTGCATCAGCCAGACTAGAGTCCAGGTCATTTTCATATTAGGAAAAAGCTTGAAGCCTGGAGAACTGTGATTATATTGCAAAGTCAGTCTTAAGATAGTCTGTAAGAATTCCGTTTGCAAATTCCAGTGGAAGAATGAGTTTAAGCAAGAGCAAAAATGGACTTAGCCCAACTTTTTTTGATGCCTGAAGAAATGAAAAATATTTTTGCTTGTTTTTTCCTGAGGGAAGGATAGGATGCTGACATACCCTCTAGAAAACCCAGCAGACAGGAGCAGTTGTGTGGTGTCGTTGGTAGCACACATTTGCTATTAACTAGCTGACCAATGTGTGTGTAGCTCCAGGGTGGTCCATAACCGGTGCTGTATATGCCCTGTCTGGCAGGATGAGTGTGGGGGTTCTGGATTATTCTGTTCTGCAAGGACTGTGGGTCCCAAACCCAGCCCTTGGTACTTCCACAGCTTGTGGAACAACTTGTTCTGATGAAAAAAAAAAAGTTTTAAACAAAGAAAGGATGTCCTTCCAAAAATACTGGAAAACCTAGGTTGAACATGTTTCCACAATGCCATTTCTTTTTGGTTTTGTGTCTCTGTTCACATGTGCACACAGCTTCCTTGTGTTCCCAGCGCCAATCTGTCCTTCACTGTAAATTGAGAGATCCCAACCTAGAGAGGTGGACAGTGGGGGTATTCACGCTGTTGAGTCTCACCCCTCTAATTTAATGGCTAAATTAAGAAGAGAGTCTCCTTCGCTCTCAGAGATCAGTATCAACAGAGATGGGCATCTCTGCAGTGTGAATTGGAGCAGGTAATTCAGCTCCTGATTCAAATTCATCCCTGGAGGGACCTCTCTCTTCCTACAGCTCTCTAGGGAAGGTGGGGAGAGAGCGTCAAACCAAGGCACCAAAACGGGGTCTTCAGGGACGCTTTAGATGAAGACTCCTGCAGCGCAATAGCACCCTGATGTTACGCTGCAGCCACGCACGTGGTTCCCTGCGCTTCTCATAGAGCTACACGTGCATGGAGTGGGAGCAGTTGCCCTTTAGAGGGGAAATGGTAAGCAGAGCCAGACTTACATGAGCTGTGTCACCAAGGCCTTTAAGAGGTCCCTGTTCTCAGCCACATCCCAACTTCAACCCTAAACCAGCAAAACTTTGTTGACATGGCCCCAGGTTAAGCTCCCTGTGTTTGTTCAGAATGAACATGACTGAGTCAGAATCCCAAAAGGTGACTCTTTTTTTGGTTTGCTCTCCCAAAGACAGGCAAATTTCCCTAATAATTCTTACCGAGTCTCCCAGCTTGTTGTTTATGGCTTTTGCTGTCATTTTCATTAACAGCAAATTGTTCAATATGATGCTAAACTGAGCTATATTAGATCAGCTAGAAATCTTTGTAGGCTCTCAAAGCATGGGCATTACATATTCAAAACAGGACCTAATGTTTCAGAGATTCATATTCTACTATAATTATATGGTTCAATGCAAGTGATTATATCTCTTCTTCAGTATCGGACTGAAAAGTTTTGGTTTGCTGGCTTCCTCATAATTTACTGCCGAGGCATAATAGGCCAGTCTTGTGGAAAAAAAGATGATAAATGACACTGGCAAGGATTCATAGATTTATTAAATTTCTATCAAACAGTGCAACAAAAAAAATCTGCTTAAGTTAGAAATGGGCTCAAATTTTTTAATCAAAATTCATGAGTCCTGATGCTTGGTTCAGTAGGTCCAAGGAAGGCTTGAATTGAGGACTGATTAAAGAAAATAAAAGGCTTATTTGAAGTAATTTTTCAATGACGGCTTTTAATTGGATGTTAAATCAAATTCTTATCTGCTTTTCTGCAGATAGCACATTATATAAAATACAGTTAGTGGCACTACCACTGTAACTGATACACTGAATAACAATTGACTTCTTACTTTACACCAAGAGGATAGGACTGCAGTTGTCAACCTGTCAGAAATTAAGTATGTAAATTAATGCTTAAGTATATGAATATGATTTACAAGAGGCTCTGAGTGCTGTCAGTAAAAATACTGATTTCTTCCTCCTCCAAGGTTAACAATTACTCGCTGACCTTTACAAATTTGGGCCATAATTTTTCCTTTTTCTTTTCTTTTTTCCTGTTCCTTTTTTTTTTTTTTTCCTGGTTTGATGTTCCAGAGCTCTCAATAATGCTGAAATAATCTGAAGTAATCTGTCACGTACAAAGAGAAGGACCTTACTAATACCTACTATATTTCATGTGTATAAGGCAATACATTGTTAAAGATAATAGACTTACTCTTTAGTTTGATGGTTACAGAATCTGTGGAATTTGTTGCTTACTTTCTTTGTAGGCTGAGTTGTAAGGTAGTGCTATTTATGATGGGGATGTATTCTTAATACATAATCCATTAATTTTGTAATGGTTTACTGCTGAGAGCAACATCTGATTTCTTGGGCTTAGGAAAAACCCCTCTATCTCACCCAGACCAATCAAGACTTATAAAGAAAACTAAAATATGCTGTAGAATTTATGAAGTCCAGAGTGTGGGGAAGCGAGGAAAACCAGCAAGGTTGAAACTTCAGTGTTTCACTTTTTCTTCAGTGGGAGAAATGCATATGTGTGGGTTTTCTCTGCTGGAGTTTGCATCGTGCACAGTATAATCACTGTGATGAACATTATGATTATTTGTACCACTGGAATTTGCATCTAGTTCTTATGTATTCCCCTGCCTATTCCTCCACAGAAGTGTTCCCACAGGAAATAAAACTCCATATTAGTAGATCCTTCATGAGATTTTATTTTAAATTCAGATAAATTGTCCTCCAAAATCAGATCAGAAGCATCTCTGAACAATTCCTTTGCAATATATAACAGCATTTTTCCACAAAGAGGCAGTATCGAACACGAGGTGTCTGAAGTGGGGGAAACCCAGGTCTGAGATGGAAAACTAGACTCTCCTTATGGTTTCCTTGTGGTTCCTCATGTTCCCACCATCTCAGACATCCATCACATTGGGATCCCAAAGTTCTGTGGCTGATACAAGTGTACTAAGAAAGAAGGTAAAGCACACTAAAATTATTGCATGCTAAAATGAGGTTAAGCAATTGCAACTTCTCCCAGTACCTTGTAAAACAGACCCCCAGAGCAGAGACAAACCATCTTCAAAAGATTCTGAAATTTGGTTTGGATAATCGTCAAGAAATTCAGCTTTTTCAAAGCTTTGAAGTCCCTTATTAGTCACGCCTCGGAGCACATGGAGTTTCAATGGTTGCGGACTTCTGTAGGTGCTTCACACATTGCAGCATGTAATGCATCTTCCCGCCTGGGCTGGCAAAAATCAGAGAGTGCCACCCTGCTCCGGGCAGCTCCGGGTTGTTCTGCCAGTGTCACCGGTGAAAGGGCATCCTGCTTCATTTCCATCGGAGATGACCACACGTGGCTGCCCTCTGCTCGCTGTCAGCACTAGCCTCTCTTGTGTCAGCTCGCAAGAGACTGCTCAGAGGAGCAGGTAGAAAGGTTCTCTCCCAGTCCCTGATTTAGTTACTTGCTTGACCACCTGGTTAACTCTTTAAGTACCATCCTGAATCAGGGCTTCTCTGCTTCCCAAAGAGAGAGCTTTATCATGAAAGTAATTTGCATTTGATTTTCAAGGTCCTTCTTACATTCTTCCTACACCATGAAAATCCCACTTAAAGTTTATTTTCACTAATTGGAAAGTGTAAGCTTTACTTTTGAAGCAAATTTGTCTCATTTTACTACTTCCATGGTTTCTGCATCATAATGCATGATATGGATGCCCTATTTAGTTTCAAATAGATGGAATTTGGGCTCCCTGTAACACTTCTGGCGGGTTTCCCATGTTCTACTTTAAATTCTGGGCTCTTTCTCAACTGCTGCAAATTAAGCTGTGCTGGCTTAAACTGCACAGAACTCTTGACACCTTAGCAGGAGCAGGCCTGAGTTTGCATAATCAGAAGGGAGACCTCAGTCATTGTCCCTGTAAAATAACATAAATATATGGATATGTAAGTACAGTTATTTGTGGGAGGTAAATGAGTATCAGAGAAGAATCTTTCAAGGTCCAAAGGTGTATGCAATTTTTCACTTAATCTTCTTGATAATAAAATATATCTTCTTGCGAAATCCATATTGTTTGGTAAATACCCCAGTAAATACTGGCAACAGTTCATGGGGAATTTTTCTTGTAACAGTCTGGAAGACAAATAGTGTGTTGCTCAATCAGATACGGTTCTAATTATAGCGTTTGCATTATACTGTTTTAATTGTCCTCTTAAATGCAGTTTTTGACATCCTGCCAAGAACTTCTCAATGATTTCTTCATTGAATAGAGGACTTTTAGTCATCCACTACATTTCTTAAGGCCATAATTTTCAACAGCATTAAAATCCACTTTTTCTTCCTTGCATTGTGCTGCAGTTAATATCTTTCATCTGAAGAACAATTGTCCTGTCGCACATTTACCTGGGAAGCATAGGCTCCTTTTTTTATTAATCCACAAAAGGTAGAGGTGGAGTAGTCCGGGGAATGAGTAACTCTGCCATCTTGCTTGGCTTACATCAGGGAGGTGATGGTGATGTAGGCTTTTGCTCCTGGGAAAATAACGATTTAATAAGTAGAAATTGACAAAATTTGTTCGTTTCCATACTATGCATTTTTAATTATTTTTTTGTACGCAGAAGTCATGGCAGATACTCTTTACTTCTTGTTTTATAAAAAAAAAAGCTGCCTTAGGGTGACACTATATTAAATTTTCCAGGAGAAACTATGAGGAGAAACTATTTTGCTAGTTGTTTTATCTCTGTGGCTGCTTTGTAATTCATGTTTTTTGCACAGAAAATTACACACTATGGGGTAAATTTTAAGAGTGGTTATAAATTGCCAGAGGAGACCGCTGCTGCAAATAATAACAATGAATTTAGGAGGCAACTGAGTAGTTCGGAGTAGGGGGCAATGCTGTAGAATTAGGAAGAGGCATTTAAGGTCATTCAGAAGAAATCAGCCTTCGTCAGTCTCATACACTTTTGTTGTGCTTTTTTTTCCCCTCCGAAATATATTTAGGAAGCAGGGGCAACACGTGAATGTTATTCCCATTACACCCGTATCAATCTACAGGTACTCTCTTGAACAGAAGTGACTGCTGTTGAATTATGGAGGGCTCTATGGAAGGCTGGATTTTGCCTTGTCATACAAACTGACTAACACATTTGCTAAAGTTTCAATCACTATTTATCTATTCATGTCCTCAATAAAGAGGCATTTGCAAAATAAAAAAATACAAGTTAGACTCCTCTCTAACCAGCACTTGACAGAGACACTTAAACTTGGAGTATTTAAGCTGTTGAACTCAGGCAAACTGTATTTTTTAAAAAGTTTACAAATACTTGCCAAATCAAGGTCCTAACATAGAAATCACATCTATTTGGAAGAGTGCTCAAGCCTGTGCTTAAATGCTTTCCTGAACCAAGACCTTGTTTCCAAAGAATACGCTAACAGATAAACCCCAACAAATTCTAATAGCCATTCTGATTAGGCAAGAGCTCAGGTTATCAGGTCTGCAGGAGAAGGTAGCAAGTAGCCTGCAGTTACTCCCACTGTTCATTTTTTAATGATGTTTATAATGATTGAGAGATATTTCAGGTTTTAAATGTACATTATAAATTTATGGCAGACATTTTTACTAATGTATTTCTTTTAATCACTGGTTCTAGCATTTTATTGCATGGTCTCCAGGAAAGCACATGCAGCACATTCATCTGCAGATGGATGTAGTCCAACCCATTTCAATAAAAGTCATTCATTTATTAGGACTGGACTTGTAGATAAAATCTGACAATACACAGCCTTTCTGTCTCCCTGATCTGAAGAATGTTTTTCTGGTAACAGTAAGCATCAGACTCTTCTTAAAAGAATAACTAAACCAAAATTAATAGGTAAATTTATGTACGACTCCCAAACTATTGTTACAGTTCCATTTACTTTCTAGTGTTGTTGGATAACTGAAGTACTGCTGCAATGATATTATAAAGTGTTTGTCTGCACACACGCACATCTCCAACTGGATTATTTCAGCAATGAACAATTAATTGCAGTTTGATGACTGAAATTCATTAATTGTAGCCTAATTTGCCACCAGTGAAAGCTGGCAGAGATCTGCGAGGTCAGCGTAGTTCTGGCAGTTTATACCAACAGTGAATTTGACCCATTATCTTTTGTTGTTAAAGCTTTATTCCTTTTGAAGTAGTTGTATCCTTTGTCCATTGTTAATTATGATATTAAATTGCAGAGGAATGTTTCCATTTTCTCCAGCTGCCTAATCTGAGCCTTTGGTCTGACACATCAGATTAGTTGAGATTTAAACCAATGACCTCCTGGCTCTGGATAATGTCATGTTGGTTCCTATACAAAATAACAGGGCTGTCCCTGTTCAGGTTACACTAAATCACAAGCTGATGAGAGGTGACGGGTTCTGCAGCAACTCTGAATCACATGTTGGTTCATTTCTGCCTCTCTGGGCCAAATTCCCCCAGATAAAAGGTACAGAAGGTCATTCCCTGTCCAGAAACACTGTGCTGAGATCACACAGCATTCCAGCACTGTATTTTTGTTTTGGCAAGTAAAACAGCAATGTGTTCTTCTAAGTGGGGAAGGAAAAAAAAAAAAGAGGAACTGTTTATAACAGCACCAACCCAAACAATGGTTTTCTGTGCATCCCATCTCTGATTTATAAATAATGGAATGGAGTGATGAGGTGCTGTGTAAAAACACTTTTAGGCTTATTTTTTTCTCAACACCATAGAATAGTCAGAAGGTGCTGTGAGTATATTCTGCAGACAATGGCCAGTCAGAAGTACTTACATGCCAGCTTGCAGCCTTGACATGCACAGAAATCAGCATCTAAGACAGCAGTTGGCACAGACCAAGTTGGAAGTCTAAATGTCAGTGAGTGTTAAGTGTCTAAATCTTGATCTTTCAAGTCATTACATTGTTTATCTGAGTGGTTGCCCCCTGAGGTGGACAGAAATGTCAGGAAAAAACTGTTCAAAGACATGTTGCACCACCGAGCCCTTGGATAATGGTCAGCTTTGTTGAGTCTCAACTGCGACTTTAAAGTTGTCATAAGCATTTTGTAATTTTATTTTTTAGTGTTCAAATAAGTTGTTGTTTTGGTTGATTCTATTGGTGTTTTTTTTTGTTGTTGTTGTTTGTTTTTTATCTTTCTAATGAAACGTAGATCTTTTATGTTTTGGACATTAGGGGCAATCATTTGTTCTTTGTGAGGCTTACATTAGATAGATCTGGATGGCTGTTCCTGTGGAGAGGGGAGGGAAGTGAGGCCTGGGAAGAGACAGCAGCTGAGAGGATGAGCTTGAAACAGACTCTTCATGGAAAACCAGACTTCTGCAACTGCAGAAAAGGAACTGCCACAACATCTACATCCCTTACTGAAGCCTTCAGAGTTTTGCATCTTGCTAGTCAAACTTCTTTAAAAAGGAGAGTTTCTTACTACGTGGTTGTGTTCATATGTACCAAGGCTTTTCATTTTGTTGGTCAGCTTCAACCAGATGTCAGTGAACCTGTCACATACTGTAAAAGTGGATGTAAATTTTGTGAAGGCAGTGGCGTAAAAGACTGTTCATTCACAACAGAGTTGGGATATGATCTCTGCTTTATGTTAGACACAGGGGTGTGAGAAACCCCTCTGAGCTGTGCCTGGAGATCTGATTCCACAGACAGCTAGCCCTCACTTCCCATGGTTTTGGTGGAAAGAACATGTTCCAGAAAGCAAATGCAAGCGAAGTTAGACACAGTGGGCCTGGCAGTATTTGCATCACACCTCAGCCAAAGCTTGTTCTCTTGCTACCTCCTCAAGAGCTTTGTGAGAACACATGGCATAGTGGATCATGTCCCATTTTGATCAAAGCCAGAACTAGCTTATGATCTTGAAGTTTTCCCTTCAGTGCAGGCCCTACAAAACTCATAATTTAAATAGTTTTAGATGCCTATAAGTGTGAAACTCCCCTCTGTAGAAATACAGTAGAGTTACCCACACATTATTTCTATCTTCCCTTCTTCCCAGAATGCCCCCACAGTATTGATGTTCTCAGTGACAGAAATCTCTCTAGACTATCCCCAAAACCTTGACTTCCAGTCAGGAAAATATCAGGGAGATGCATTCCATGTTAGTTAGAGATCAAATTATCTTTGTCTCCATGTTTAATCTCCTATTCCGCCTATGGGGTATCACTCAGTATTTTCAGTGTGCTCAGGTTCAAAGCCTATAAAGGTCATGTTTCCTTAGGAGTAAAGTGAGCAATTAGGACAACAAGTTTTATTTCATTTGATAAAAGTTCACATGCTTTAATATTCAAGTAATAATTACAGTAATCCTTAAATTACCCAGCTAAAATATTAATTCATTTGGCACAGTCCTAGTGTACGCTGTCATAACAGTGCCTGACAGGACTAGCTGAAATCCTGTAGTTACCTTTTTAAATACCATAGAATTTATTCATTGTTGTGATAAAATACAGATGTGGCTTCAAACGAAACTTGCATGGTGAGCAGAAATAGAATATATAATTAGAACAAAGAGGGCTTAAATCAAATTAATCTTTATCTGACAGAAACATTTACATTTACATCACTGAGTGCAAAGTCATAGCCAAAATTGAAATTAGAAACAGATAATTATGATAAGAGAGGACACTTATGCTGACTTTTCTCATGGATAATTGGAAAGCACACAAAATGCACTGCTTGTTATAATTAGAATTAGTGTTAAAAATATGCCACTTTTGATGAATGCTGGTTTGTTGCAGTAAAAAGTTGCCTAAATACTTGTCTGGTAGAAGGACAAGTTGGTTCTGATTAGAAGATCATAAAGAGGGCAGATGGTTCAATAGCTTTTCAAAAACAATAATAATAGAAATTAACTTGGTAACGTTTTGACTAGTGTGTTCTAGATATTTGAAAGTGTAGATTTTTTTAATGCAGGGCCCATGTCCAGGCATCTAATTACCAGCATTTAAGAACTGTAAGTGTGCATTATGAATGGTTCACCAGCCACCGAGCGAAGCATTTGCCACACCAGGATTCGACCTTGGAGAAGAGTAAGCTTCAGCTCTCTTAGTCTGGAACAGCAAATGAAACGTGCTTGGCACCTAGGAGGATTGTGCCCATCCAACACCCATGCAATCTACTTTTAATTTATTTTTCAGTATATATACCTTGAAAACATTATACATATACAAGCCTGTCTCCTGTGCAAGGAAGATGCTGCTCATTTAGCTTACTGGGAGTTTTGCTTCTGGTTTCACTATGAACGCAAGGGTCACAGTTCCCCACATCCCAGGGAAGAAAATACATTTTATCTATTTGCTGTAGGAAAGAACTTGCTTGAAACCATGGAGGGTATCAGTATCGGAACAAAAATCAGCAATGAAGTTTTTAATTCATTGATTCTCAACTGTATCCCCGCTCCACAGATCACTCATCCTTTCACATATGCTTGCAAACTGGAGGGCTAGATTCTCCATTGGTGTAAATCCAGCACAACTTGCTTGACATCATCGAACTTGATTCATTTACCAGGCAACAGAGGATCAGAGCCTGTGTAGAGCTAATGCTACAGATACACACACATTTATGGTGTTTGGAAACAGCACTATAATTGCCCCCAGCTGTAAAAAAATCCAGATGTTTAGGTTTTTAAATATCAAAAGAGGTATAGCTGCAGCTCTAATGATGTTTGTCTGCCTAACGCCTCCTTGGCATAAGGGAAGCTGTTTCCATGATGTTAAGGATGATGGGAAGAGGTGGGAGATGAAGTTCAGCCTTTGGGTGGATTCTCAAAGGCTGTGAGCAGTTTCTCCTTTGGCTTCACTTGCAACTGTGATCAATGAAACAGATCCAGAGGGTCTCTGGGAATTCACCACCACAATAGTTTAGCATGCTGTCAGAAAGTAGCTTGTCAGATAGCTCTATTGTACTGGGATGTGATTTTTAGTAACATGTAGGATTAGGGAAGTGATTCATGTATTGTGCACTGTTGAAAAGAAGGGTAATTTGAGGTAGCAGAAAGGATTTTCAATGCCAAAACAATAATGATAATTCATCCTGCGGTAAGGAATTGTTATGACACGTTTTCTATTATTAATCTGGTTAGAGGGTCTAGGTTAAATGACTGCAGTCGATTAAAAGATATATAGATAGAAAAGCTTTATGTATTTATTACCTGCTTAAAGAAGAGGAAATTTATCTGAGAAAATTACAAGATGGAAGAGTGCACAACTGTGATTTAATGAGCTGCCTTTACATGAACATCTGGAATTATTATTATTATCATTATCGTTATTATTATTTTACATAAAAACAAAATACTGACAAATACAAATGAGCAGTGAGGTTTTTATGTTAGCTGTAACAAAAATAACAAGTGTGGTTAAAATAAATCTGAACTGTAGCATTTCTATGGGCCCTGTGCTGCCACAACTGCTGTAAATTAGAGCTTTTTCTCCTGGGGAGTGTCCCACTTAAATCAGGGAGTGCACTTGGTGCAGAATTTGTACAATGTAGTCTCCTAATAATAAATAAGAGCTGCTGTAATTTTGGAAAAAAACACTGCAAAAGGAAATAATCTAACTAGGAATTTCATTCACCTGGTACCATAGGCTGGTCTGTTCAAGTAGGTCAGCTCAAAGTATACATAGTGGTGTTAGCTCACCCAAGTCTGGCTTTTGAACATAGTCCCGGCTCCGGTCTTCTGTGTGGAACCAAAATTCACTCTTGTGTAAATATTCTTTTGCCCAAAGCCTAGAATTGGCCACATAAATATATCTAGTTGCTAGAAGAAGGGCTGTTCTTTTGATTAAGTGTCCCCTCTATTTTCCTCCCAAGTACAGAACTTTACTATAGCTATGAATCCTAAGTTAAGTTTGTATCTAGGTATACTTGTTTGTGATACTGATCAATTAATTTTCAGTATGTTTTATTGTTACAGTAAATAGAGGAGTCTCCTCATACATTATAGAGTGATTCTGAAGTATGTAGTGTAGAACAGAACTGTGGAGACAACAACTGATGAAAGTTGTCTTGCAGTTTTCTAAAGCATAAGCCTGGTCACAAATAATACCCAAAATGTATATATCCTTATGCCAGCAAAAGAGTTCATTGGTCAGAACAGTCTATTAAGTACCTTCTTTTCTTTAAAGCAGAACTCTTTAGTTTGTTGACTCTTCAAATAAACCTTGCCAGAACCCATATTTTAAGGTATTCTATGAAGAGCTGAGGAAGATAAGACAAAGTCAAATGAATTTAATTTTGGTTTAACATGAATGTTAAACCAAAGAACATTTATCTTTCTGCTGTACTCTCTGGCTTTGCCCCTGTACAACAAGCTATTGTGAACAGAGTTCTTTTTAGTTGGGAAACAGGACAAACATCCACTAGCTTAATTTAATATCCAATTAATATCCCTTAAGGAAAAATTATGTGGATCTTTGTTACAGTATTTCAGAAATCAAATTAGCGACTCAACATTAATGGATTTTGATTGACAATCTGATATTAACCATTAGTGTCTCTATGGACTTTAGCTTTTCCTCATTAAGTGAATTATAAATTC
Organism: Chloroceryle aenea; assembly: GCA_013399075.1. NCBI lineage: Eukaryota > Metazoa > Chordata > Aves > Coraciiformes > Cerylidae > Chloroceryle > Chloroceryle aenea. The sequence continues at coordinate 355,003 of VWZY01003287.1, forward strand.
CATCTCTTGATCCAAAGAGACTGTTCTCTTTTTTGGATGGAGCTAGGGGCACATCTTCAGCTAACATAGATCAGCTCAACCTCCACTGAAGTCGGCTTAGGTGCTCCAATTTACATCTGCCTCAATGATAAACTCTTAATTTCAAGTGGAATTCGTTTTGCACTACAGGACTTCCTGATAGCATGAGAAAATTTTGGGGGATTAAAGTTTATCGTTTACAGGTAAAATTGTGGCAAACCAGAGGTGTTGTTACTCCCCTGCTCGCATTCCTCTAGCCAGTTCTGTCCATTCGGTTTCAGACTGGGGACTCCAGCCACTGATGCCACTTTGATGGTCTGCATCAGCAAAGTGACAGCTCCCCGGCTGAAGGAATTAATTGAAATTTAGGATGCTCTCAGAACGTACAAGCGATTTCCACTATAATGCATGTCCCTGTTTGAACAGTAAAGGGCCATCATTTTGGTGGAGAATTGTGGGGAACCATACGCTGGCCAGCAGTCACACACTCACTTGTGATGTAGATGGCAAAGCTTCATGCTCTCACTCTCTTGAACTCAACTCAGAGACTTGAACCTTAGTCTGTCACATACCATCTCAGCACTGTAAACACCAAGGTGGTCTTGGTTATTCTGGTGCAAGTCTCTCTTTGGAGCGTGTGTTGGAACCACTGTTCTCTGTGCAGGATAATTAAATGTCAGCCTGGGCTAGAAATCTACAATCAGTTGCCTAACTTGTAGGAGACTATTTTAGCATCCATTGACTGGTGGGGTGTGGGTGTGAAGGAGCAACTCTCTCGACTTTGTCCTGTGAAACTTGAAAATATTTCATTTCCAGCTTCTCTACAAAGTGACTTCAAGAATGCTATGAGGAAAAAGAAAGCAAGAAGAATTAGAGCGATCAGGGCTTCATTCAGAAAAGTGAATCTTGTTTAGGTGCTACCTACTAGTTTGTGCAACTAAAGCCTGAGAGCCCTGAATCTTTTAAAGAGAAAAGAAGACATAGGTAGGGAGAGAATCAATACCTAATTTCTTCTCTGGAATTGCTTAAGAAAAAGAAGGAATACAGAGAATAGTGCATGTATGCAGATAATAGATCTGCTTAAGAAAGCAACAGCAGATTTGCTAAGCTTTCATTTGTTGGGCTTCTGTGTTACACAAATTGTTTTCTTGAAGAAAATTACTTTTTTTTTTTGATATAGGTAGTGTTTGCCCCACATTCTCTCCTCTATGATGATTATGAAGGTGACTTACTCCCTTAGAAATAATGTCTTATATGACACCTGATGTGTCTTAGAAATTAAGGTAGATAAGTGGGCAATTTATCTCCACAGATATCTCTGCAGAATCATTTTACTGTACTGACCAATACTTTAAACTTCTCCTGCACTGGGTGGGAGGCTTCTCAATTTCTTTTTCCGTGAGCAACATACTGGTTAACCCAAAAAAAAATTTATATGATAGATGAGACTAATTCTCCAAAAAGGAGCTCAGCCTCACACCTGCTGCAGACAGGTTTGTGGCCAACCTTCCTTGACAGAGCTGGTGTGAATTCAGATTCAGCAAAGAGATGGAACATCTCTGTGCCTCCTTTAATGGCTGTTATTTTTAGAACAGTTAAAAGCCAGCTATGCTGCGTGAAGGATATAAAGGAGTATGGAGTATAAGAATAAAAATATAATAACTCTGAAGGAGGCAGAGGTGGGATTTTGCTTGTTACCTGAAAAACTGCCTAGCCCAGGATGAAAGTATCTGTATAAAGATGTTTGTCTCAGCGTATATGCTCTTTCTCTGATTGATAACTTGACCAGATCACATTTTTAATAACATAACTACATTTTAAAAGGAAATGCTTTGGCCCTAGTTCTTTACCTAAATGTCTGATTTTTACACCATAAACTCTGGTGACTTAGGATGAATTTCTCATGATTTATTCCTATGCTGCATAGATTGCAGTCCATTTCTGTGACGCCTTCAAGAGCGAGACCCTTCACAGTGGTCATTTGGCCTAACTCTGTTGAAGTGACTGGACCATTGACACAGCAGCTCCATAAATCAGAAATGCATCTGCTCCCCACGCTAACATTGTTCCAGCCTTCATCACTGTGGTCAGCTTGTTTACAAGCCATCAGTTTCTGCCTCTGTACTGTGCATCTGTATTAATTGAATAGTTCTGTTTAAATATTTGCAAGTTAATTACAGACTCCGTTCTACTGGGATTGCTGTGAAAAAGCTTTGGTGACTTCCATTTAAATGCTTCTGATTAGACCACTGGTGCAAGTGAAAACAGAATCAAGCCCAGTATAACCCAAAAGGTTATTCTGAGTGCAAAGGAGTGGCATTCTGAGAAATCTCAATAATGCCTATATATTTTAGCATGTGACATTAAGCAGATGTTTTTTTCAACTCATTTGGGCAGTGAGCACCAGTGAGGCAAAATATAATCTAAACTGGTTAAATGAGGTCCTTCAAATATTAGAGGTGCTTAACTGGAAAGGAAGTGGTTTAAATCGATCAAAAGGAACATCACTCAGAAGTTAGCTACAGCCAGCCAAAGTTGCATGCTAATTTTTACTTTTAGGGTTTTTTTAATATCTTCAGATCAGTGTTAGAAAATTTCACAAAATGAGAATTTCAGAACATTTGCAAGATTTTTCTCAGACTTCATAGAAAGCTGGATCAGATTGTGAGTTGGATCATTGACTCCAATGCAGATTTACCCTACTAAGGACAGGGTACTTTGGGTGAGATGACAGAGAGACTAACAGCATTATGAAGTACCCAGCAAAGCAGCAGGGTAATGGTGCTCATTGTGGATTTTCTGTTGTTCATTTTCTGTGTCTTATTTGCTGTTTAACTGCTCATATGTGGTGTGTTCTTCTGCATAGATTCTAAGAGACATTTGTACGTGTCTGTGTGTAAACTGTGTATGGAAGGTAAGAAGACAGTAATATTGCAGGCTTGAGAAGGATAGATTTCATGTTTATTTGAAAAAGACACCTGCAGAATTCATGCTAGATTGGCCATTGCCATGAGCCTGTTGGCCCTACAAATGTGTTTTTTGACCCATAATAGGTTACAGCTTGATTTAATAGGTCACATTTCACTGCCTTTATGGACACCTTTGCATCTTCTTTTCAGGGTAATTATCTTTACACACATCTGATGTGGCAACGTAATTGACTCCTGCTTTTGTACAGCTATAGGTTAATGAACCAAACTGATATTTTTTTAAAGAGAATAAATCACTTGTGTATTGTTTTTGAAATGATGGTGAAGCTGCTTTTGATTTAGCAAGAACACTTTGCAGAGAGGCAGCCACCATCTGGGACTTTGTGCCGCATGGTGCACAATGCACAGAAGCATCCTGGAATGGTCCTCCTGTCTCCTATGGGCTAAATCCTGGAGAGGCTAATACCCTGAAAGCTGATTTGAAGTAAATAAAATTATGGCAATTCATGTCCATGTGAGTTCTGACCTAAAGACTGTCTCGGAAAAAAAGTTTTAAAAGCTGGAAATAATATTTTTTAAAACAAAACCACAGCATTCCTAAAAAAACACCACAACAGATATGTCCCTTTTATTCCAAAGCCAACATTTTTGCTCAGAATCTGCACCAATGTGAATCCAGTCACTTTTCAGTTACTCATGTAGTAAAGTGTGCACAGGCAGCAGTTCACCGTTGGATGCTGGTTTGTTTTTATACAATTCAAACAGAGTCTTTGATTGCCAGTGGCCATTTGGCGTGGTTTCCTAGCTATTTTAAAAATCAGTTTGAGCAGTGGAAGCACTAGAGTAGGAAAAGCCAAATTTGCAGGTGCCTTTAGCACTTTTCAGGATTTTAATGGACACCGCACAATTTCATTACACATTTTATTTTATTTTTATTTTTGCTATGGCCTGAGCAGGATCCAGCAAATCCTTTCTGTTCCTTTGCTTGTTTGTTTTTTATGAGAGGGGAAGGATGTATTTATGAAGGTGTGGGGAGGAAGCATGCTCTGATAGGAAATCTTCCTGTTTTCTGAGAATGGGCTGCAGCTCCAAAACGTGGGTGATGTCCATGTATGTTCATTTTTCAACTTGCAAAATTTCCCTGTAGAATTTTACTTGTATACTGCTGCTCTTCCTCTCTGGTTTAAGGCTCAATTCTACATTAAGCAGCAGCCACAACCCATACACAGGGTGTCAGGAAGCCATTTAAAACTGTCCAGATGGACTTTAATGCAGATTTTCTGCAGAATTATTTGTGATTATTAAAACAGTACCTCTGTTTCTGCCTCGAGGTACTTTTTGCGTTTTGAATTTTGCAGAGGAGCTGAAGACAGAAGCTAGAAAATGCTATTGCAAATGTTACTCACATGAATGGGCCTATTAACTTTAGACTGCCTGTGTGAGAAAAGACAACTCATGTGAGTAAGGACCCTGCTGAGGGCCCTAATTAGTTAATGTGTGAATGCAGAGAATGTGTTCCCGAAGCCCATTCTCGTTACTATTCAGGACATGTTGGTCTGTCTTAATAAAGAGGTCACTTCCACTTTACTATCCCTGATTTACTTTATTGCTGATTAATAAATATCTGGTAGATGAATTGTATATAGAGTGGCAGAGCTTGTCCGGCCCTTTGATCATTTCGTGTCCGAAAGAAGCTACAAAAGGGTCATAAACATCTGGGTCTACCCAGCAGAGGATGTGTATTGAGTGGGGATGCAACCATGTTGCCTGGCAGTATTTAGTACCTTAATAGCCCTTGGGAGAGAGGGGCATCCAAGAGTTTTGAGCTTCCTTGAGGATGGAAATTAATGGAATCATAAATGGCTTCTTTGCACCTCTCCCAGCTGCTTATTGGGGCATAGACTAGAACGTGGACACTGATGCTATCAATCTACTGAACATCCCAGTCTTAAACCATGCTTGTGGATGAGTCACCAAGTTCCTACTACTTGCTGGTAGGAATGGGGCTTATGCAGTTGAGGGTGGTCTCAGTGCCTCATTTTGCCCACCCAGCACCTTTTGACCAATTTCCACCCATTTTGGAAGGCATGGTTGCACTCTCAAAATTGAAAGTTTTATGAAAACAAGCAGTCAGCTAGGAGAGAGCCTAGTGAGGCTGTGGTCAGTAAAAGGGATGTAGTGTGAGCCCAGCTCTCATCAAACATTAGAGAATCTAGTCACAGAAGAGAGGAAAGACAGATGCACACACAAAGCAGTAGGAAATCAGCCTTACCTGCAGTTATCAGAGAACTGCTTGCATAAAACTTTGAACGAACTCTTCGACCTCAGGTTTTGTGGGATAACTTTACATACGTCACTTGGGAAGAGTGTCCTGTAAAGCTTTGGTACTTGGTATTTTGGAAAGTAAACGTTGGAAAAGACTCTCCAGCAGTGTCCAAAGGCAAATCCAACCACTTTCTGCTGTCCTCCCTCACCTGTCCTCCCTCCCCTCCCTGGTCCATGTTACAGTTCAGCTCCGAGCAGACACAGCAGCGAGCCAGCAACTACATGTACAAGAGCAGACCCGATGAGTTCAATGGAGCTGGGCATATATATGTAAATGTTTGTGGGATCAGGATCCTGGATATTGCATGGAATTTGGCCTGACTTTCTACTTCCCTGCAGGATTTGACCTATTGTTTTTAAACACCACCGTAATTGGTGCATTTTAATATTGCTGTGATGTTATCCTGAAAGGCAACTGGGAATTAGCATACTGTATTTCATTATTTCATGACTTTTTATATATTCATATTTAGACTGAGCAGTGTTAAAAAGAGTATTTTATTTCATTATGCAATTTTTAGTGAGCTTATTATCAGTAATATGTTTAGCATAAAATTTATTAGTGACATGCCCTTTAATTTAGCCTGTCTAATTGGTGCTAATTTAGTTAGATTGCATTAAATTACACCCTTTAATGTAGCTATGTGTGGGTCAAGAAATCCATTCCAACAGGTTAGGTAATTTTTCATGCAGCTGAACAGTAAAAATGGTATTAAGGTAGCTGAAAAATGCAATCATGTTCCAAAATAATAGTTTTCCTGGATATGATTATCAGGGAAACAGCATTTCTGTTATAAGTGCTCTTCCTTTGAAGACTTACAGGGTTCATCTTCCATCTAAACTCATGTCCCCAATCTCCACAACAAAGACAAAGGGTGGGAATTACGATCATTACTCTTATGTGAGGGGGAATTATTAAGAATGATCTTTATTTCAGCCTTCATTCCTTCTTTATCATGCTCAGCACAAAGATAACAGTGAAAAATACGGTCACCCTTCTTTTATCTGAGTTTCTGCTTTCTGCTCCATTAGAATTACTTTGGTCAGATGGTTGGAGTGGAAAGTAATTGATTTGATCTCAGCAGTGTACAAAGAAGCAATCTAAGCCTGACAAAACAAAACAAAAAATCTGACCTGTAAGAGTCATCGATCTCTAGCAGTAAGAGCAGAGGGCAGCAAGGCAGGACTCCTGGGGGCAGGTCTTCAGCTGGTGTAAATTGTCGTAGCTGTTATGAGTCAATGGTGTTTGAAGTCACTGGCAATTTCAACAGTGAAGGTGTCAGACCCTGCATTCAGTTCCCAGTTTCCCATACAACCTCCAGAAAACTTCCCGTTTCTCTCTGGTCCCTGAACGTGTTGCAGTCTCTGCTCTATGGATCAGTGATTGCTGCAGCCCCCTGCCTCCCATCTCTCTCTGTCCTGACGTGTCTGCTGGGATTCTAGTCCCAGTGCAAGGCAAAATTCTTCAGTCTTTGGAGATGTTTTAATAGATAATTTCTGTGCATCAGGAAGCCCTTTCATGTCCTGGTGCTGTCTGTAGCAATAAGTTCAAGAAAAGGTGTGGGGGGAAAACAAGACATTAAGGTGAAAGCCTCTGTGTATTTAATTGTCAATCCTAGCATGTAGAGGGTCTGCTCTCAAAGCCATTGGAGATCAATAAACAATCTTCTAACCCCCTTTTATTAACCCAAAGAACTTGAATCTTGTATAAAAGGTCTGGCAGGTTTTGAGCGTGCTTCTAGGCATGGCCCTTGTACCGTAATGGTTCACCGACCTGTTTCTGTGGTTGCTTGCTGAGGTTATGGTGTGGTGTTGCCATCACTGCTGAAGGAGTTATGTTGTTAAACTGCTCGTTCCAGTTTTATTGTCATTGTTCTTGTTGAGCTTAGTTTTGGTCTCTGCTGCCTGAATTAACAGTAACAGTTGCTCTCCTTTCCCATATAACCCACTCCTGGCATAGCAGTAGTTGTAAAGATTTCAGGTTACCATCTCAGATTACTCTCATCCTTGGAGAGCATCTACTTGGCCAAATGCATGGGAGTAGCATGAGAAGGAGCTCTCTGTAGGAGTTTAGATGCAGGGAACCACTTGGGAGAAAGAACAGGGGTATTGGCAATTTTTTTTACCTTTCCCAGCATATGTGATATTATTGCAGCTGAGTCACACGTTATTGGCATTTTGCAGGTAACCAGCAGCACAAAGTCAGAAATAAAGCCGTTCCTCATTCAGCTCCTGGCCTGTCCCACATTTAAGTGGTTGCAGTTTTCCCCTGCAGCACCAATGAGAAAATGACTTGGAGGAACAATACTCGCAGCAATTTTCTCTTCCTAAGTGCTAATCCATAGGGTATCTCAGTAAAAAAGAGCCAGTTATACCAAAATACCAACCCGAGTTTCCTAACACAGCCAACTGAGCATTGAGAACAAAGGTAAATGACTATTAGGTCTCATCCAAAAGTCTTTTAATTCCTTGGAAAATGTTCCCATTCAGCTGCTAGAGCAGTTGCAGGGGATTTAACCCCTGGAAGGCAGAGGAAAAGCCCAGTTTTGAAAGCAGTTGTCTGGGCTGAGCTGATCATAAAATCACAGAATGGTAGGGGTTGGAAGGGACCACTGGTATTCATCGAGTCCAACGTCCCTGCCAGAGCCGGATCACCCAGGGCAGGCCACACAGGTACAGATCCAGGTGGGTCTTGAAAGTCTCTAGAGAAGGAGGTTCCACAACCTCCCTGGGCAGCCTGTTCCAGGCTCTGTCTCTCTCACAGTGATGAGGTGGAACTTCCTGTGTTTCATCTTGTGACCATTACTTCTCATCCTATCACAGGGCACAACTGAAAAGAGACTGGCCCCTTCTACTTGACACCCACCCTTCAGATATTTGTAAACTTTGATAAGATCCCCTCTCAGTCTTCTTCTTTTCTCTAGGCTAAACCGACACAGGTCTCAGCCTTTCCTCATGAGAGAGATGTTCCAGTCCCTTCGTCATCTTCATAGCCTTTGTAGGACTCTCTCTAGTACTTCCCTGTCCCTCTTGAACTGGGGAAAACCTGTTTGATTTTTGGAAGGTTGTGAGACCAACTTTGCCTAAAAATCCCAGCTGTAAAACTGGCAGAAAAAGAGAGCAGCAGCAGCTCAATTGCAAACATCACACTGAGTATTATGTTTTGGGTAAATAAATATAAAAAAGAATAAGTGGAAATCTTCCTCTAATAGGAAAATACATCAATGATACTGTAATTAGAACCAACATTATTCAACTGCAATAAAGTATTTATTTTACTGTGATTACAACAGTTGTTTATACTTGGGAGCTCTATCCAGAAGCAGAATATCCAGACTGGATATCCAGCAGAATATCCAGCAGCTGCTTAAAACAAGTTTCTTAAATCTGTGCTTAGTGCGTCAGTTGATACTTGTCAGTAAGAGCCTCAAGACAACAGACCGGGCAAGTGTGCCAAGCCAGCTGGGTCACAACACGGTTACAACCCTGTGCCTCGGAGTATGTAGCTGGATATTAGTGAAACGGCAGCTTAGGCAATATGGAGGGAACGGGCAGGAGCGTGGTGCAGCTGCACAAGGAATTCGTCTGTTCAGGCACTTGCTTCCCTGGTCCTGCCATGCATGCAGCAAGATAGACACAATAGACAGATTTTTATCCCAGAAACGAAACTTAATAGTCTGAGTGGGTTTTCAGGGCTTGAAGGAAAAGAGTGGGTTTCTTAAAAGAAGTGTTTATATATTGCCTTTCGATTTAGAACAATAAACACTCTGTGCACACTGGCGCTGAGCATCCTTCCAGCTATTTAAACATTCCCAAACTGAACACACATTTCAGTCCATTCCTGTGCTCTGTCATTGGGAGGAAATTATCAGTTCCAGCAGCTAAGCCAAGTTTGCAGCCAGACTAATGGGACTGATCCTAGGCAACTTGCTGCATCCTGCTCAGTAGCCCTTCCTAGCAGGTGGCAGCTGAGGAGGACACAGTGGCTGGACAGACTGTCTGGGTCAGGGGAACTCTGTAGAGGAAGGGAGAGAGCAAATATCTGTTTCATGGACTCCTGCCTGCAGTCTGGAGGCCCTGATAATCCCCTATGATTCAGAATATTCAGAAACATCACCAGGATGTTGTATGTAAATTAACTGTATAATGAAATGTTGTAGCTTAATTCTGAGGTTTCATGTTGATGTAAGGTAAATTAGCTCTTCAGTTCTCCCTGTGTCCTCCCCCTCTGCCCTGGTGCGGGGCTGGTGAATGGGCTGGTCACTCCAGGGCATGTTCTTTGTGCTCAAAGCAAGAGGAGAAGCTGTGCCAGCCCTGCCCGTTGTTCTGATAAATGCTGAATGTGCCAGAGCTGGTACCAGTGCTGTGCCTGCCAGCACTTAACTGCATAAATGGGGACGCTGAGAGGTGTTGCAGAGTTGTGCTGGGATACTTCTGTTACAGAGATGTAGGCCATCAGTAGTGTCCATGATCTCTTGTTACGTATTAGACTTGTAGCTTTTGATTTTTTGCTGTAAATCCAAAGCTCCCCCAAGGAAATGCCCTGTGGCTGGCTGCATGCCTGCAGCCGAGGTGCTGGTGTTGGGGATCGTGAAACGGCTTCCCCCTGTCAGGAGTGATCTGTTCCAGAGTCCCTCTGACGTTGTCCTGGCCTTTGGGCAGAAGCTGAGGGTCAGACAGAGAGTATGGTCTCCTGGGCTTGCATGAGAAGCATCTGGCAGTGCAGTGAGCTGAATGGAGGTCTTCCAAGGAGTCATGACACATGCCAACAGTCATTTCAGCATTGGGTCAGGCTTTGGGAAAAGATACAAGCTGTCCTGAACTGGTTCCCATTACCTGCAAGTAGCCAGCACCAGCTCTGGCACTTGCTCGTTGGTTTTTAGTGCTGGTAGGTGGGACACTGGCGAGGGATATTCAAGCCAATGCTTTGTATGATAATATTTAGAAAGAGATAAGAAGAACCTGCTTTTCATCTCACCTCATCTCATTCTTCCCTGCCAGCCTGTGCTTTCTTTCAGCTCAGGAGACTGAAATCTTCTGTTCTCCTGTAAAAAGAAGTCACTCTGTGAGCAATTTGTTTGACCAACCTGATCTCCTTTTACGATCATGTGACCCACCTGATAGATGAGGGGAAGGCTGCGGATGTGGTCTATCTGGACTTCAGCAAGGCCTTTGATACTGTCTCCCATGATATACTCCTGGAAAAGCTGGCAGCCCATGGCTTGGACAGGGGCACTCTGTGCTGGCTGAGACACTGGCTGGAGGGCCGGGCCCAGAGAGTGTTGTTGAACGGGGCTGCATCCCGCT